>CM043882.1:14996157-15399284 GCA_024034495.1 Camelina laxa | reverse complement strand
AACTGCATCCACTGAAGATATTGTGATTTGGTTAAACCATATATGTTAATCAGTCTACGTAAAAAATAATAGATTTAGGATAGCTATATAGCTGAAATCTGTCTTAAAATAGAAGAGCTTGAGGAGCTTGAAGGTCAAGATTATACCGTCGTCAACTTGAGCTATAACGGTCATATTACGGATGTTGTGTTTGTAGTCCAAAATCCTTCGAACCTCTCAGCTGTAAAATTGACATGAAAGTTTATACGAAATGTTTACAAGTTTCAATCCCAATAGCCAGTAATCCTTAATAAAAAGAGATACAAGAAGTACAAAAAAAAAAAAATCGAACCTTTGTTTCAAAATTTTGGTTCACAATCGGTCCAATATTCACAGAACTAAAAACAAGAAATACATAATAGCTGTCAGACAAAGGATAGAGGATTTTACATTATCTCCTTTTCCTGATTTTTTTTTTTTTTTTACTCATTCACCTTTCTTTTTATTTACTTTAACAGTAAAACCAAACGAGTTTTCCAAAAAAACAAACTGCAAAAATAAGTTCCTATAATTCAAATAATAAGTGTAGTATTTTTTATTGATACCTTTAGTTTAGTTTTACATGATTACAAAATTTATATATTTGTATTTTAAATATTTATAACAACATTTACTTTTAGGAGTAACATAAAAAATTAGAAAAATTCAAACAAATTATATTGTAAAGTACTTATCAATATATTACTTTTAACACATTATTGTTAAAATTACTAAAACTAAATTGATAATATACAACCAAACTATATTGTCAAAATTATTTAAAATTTTATTATTTAAATTTCACAAATAATTATTTCATGTGTATACACGCGTCAAAATCTAATACTACTATACATTCACAGCACACATACACGTATATATATTCGGACACATGTATCTGTATACATATAGGTTACATACATAGAGGTTCTCAATTAAACCACGTTACCAAACTGATGTAATATATTATATATGCACCAATTTAGTAAAGAAGAAAAAAAAAACCTAATACCAAATCAACGAATAGTATAATAAGGTATGCCTATACATGTATATTAAATAAGCATCATGAATCGATCATATAAAACATAGAAATCGACCCTAACTTATTTGTTATCACTCAAAACAGAAGATTAACTTAGATCTTAGAAGCCAACGATTTACTAAACAACAATATAATGATACCTCCAATTCGTGAGAATATTAAGCAAACCAACATATTGATATCGACCAGCAATAATATCATAATATTCTAGCGAGAACATCGATCCCAGCAAGATAATAATGTACACAAATCAAATTATATAAGCGTGACCGATTGATGAATATAAAGCATAGAGTTACTTATCTCTATAATAAATTTGTTGCTTTGACGTGTTTGGTGAATAAGAACCACGGAAGAACGAAGACACAGTCGGTTTTTCTTGTAGAACAATACTTGGGTTCACCCCTAGGGTTCACCTCTCCATTCACCTCTTATAATATAAGGAAATAAAATCTGTATACATTATTATAAAATTAAAAATTTAAATCACTCTTTAATAAACCCAAACCAACATATATTAAATCTAAACCCTAACCATCTTATTTGTGAACCTAAACCGACATATAATTCCGTTCTCATTGTGAAATATAAACCCTAACATCTCATTTGTGAACCCAAATCGACATATAATTTCGTTATAATTGTAAAATCTAAACTTTAACCACCTCATTTGTAAACCAAACCGACATATAATTTCATTTTAATTGTAAAATCTAAACCCTAACCACTTCATTTGTAAACCCAAACCGACATATAATTTTATTCTAATTTTAAAAATCTAAACCAAGCCAATATTTAACTTTCCTTAACTAAAAGTATACATAATTTGTTTCCTTAATTTGATTTGCTTTTTAATTTAATTTTGATTTAATTTTTAAATAAAATATTAAATAGAAGATTTTGATTGGATGAGAGAAAAGGAAGTGAATGGAGAGGTTCACCCTAGAGGTGAACCTAAGTATTTTTCTTTCTTGTATGTGGCTAGGGTTTCCTTTTTTCTAAGACTGATTATAATATTATAATATTATGAATATTCTATATTGTATGGATGTCCCTAGTCTTATAAAGTTTTACCTTTGTATGTAGGCTTTCATTTTTGCAAAGCTGATCAAACAGACAACAATTATTCCATCGGCTGCATGGCAAGCTCTGAAAACTCTTTCAACAATCGAACTCTATAAGGTACACGTCAATCTATAATCACTATGGAAAAGAAAAAAAGAAGGTATGGTTTTAAATACCAAGAAATATTTATTAAAACTCACTTTTCATTTCTCGATTTAAAATCATGATTATGCATTAGTTTGTTGTTATCTTCAAGCATCTACATCTCCCCATTGCTAAAAATTCGGCCAACCACATCTAGAAACAAATATCAAAAGAAAACTTGATTAGTATAACGATGTTAGTTAAAAAATTTAACACACGTATGATCTTGAATATGTGTTTTTGGTGTTGATATTATGAGTTGCGTTGAATGAGCCGTATATATAGAGATAATATGAGACGGTAGGGTTTAATGTGAGAGTAGAGATAATCTTATTGACCAAACATAAAATATTTTCAATATCTCAGATTTTGCGGAATGTATGAGGAGGATTTATAATGATTGTAGGGAAGATTCTTCTAATATACCGATTATGAATTGAAGGTGTAATTAGGATATTATAGTTTCTATTTTCGTAGAATATTGATTGCAATTAATAAGAAATTTAGCTAAAATAGATTTATTTCTATAAAAGAAATTCAAATTTATGTATAACAGTTAAACCAAAATTTATGGCATTTGCTTCTATAACAACTAAATTTAAAAGTGTTTATGTATAACATTAGTTTTGATTTAAAAAATCAATTTTAGGTAGAAATATTAGGGAAATTCTCAAAAATAACACTAATTTAAATTTTTCTTCCAAACTTAGCACACACTCTTCTATTTTCCAAAATTAGCACACAAGTAAAAGCACTAAAATTATTAATTAAATATTAAATACAAATCTCCATCTTTATTTCTGCAATAATGAGACTTCTGAGATTTTATTTTCATCGGTGATCGAGAAACTTTTGAGATTTTATTTTTACCGGTGTCGTCTTCTCCAACTAGTGAGCTCACATCTCGATTCCTCCATAACCAGGTCCCAATCATAGATTTCTCGCCAATCAATTTTCATCGCTGATCTGTCGTCGTTGTCGTTGTGTTCTCGCCGCCGTGTTCTCATCACCGATATGTCCTTGCCGATCTCGCTTGGATCTCCGATGACGTGTTCGGATAGAGTTCCAATGAAGTATAGGACCGAGATGTTATCGATTCAGATTTTTGAGGTGTTGGTGATAGAGAGCCCTTGAACATCAATACATTCATTTGGGTTTTGATCAAATAGAACTCCAACATCAATGATGGAACACTTCTGCATGTTCCTTGTGGTGTGTATTTGACTCAGAGCTTCAATCTCACGATTCATATCACCCTATACGTCGCCGATAGAGCGATTATCAAAAACCTTCAAGTGAGTGATTGATTAAGCTAGAATGAACCTTTTATGAAGAACTCAATTCAATGATTATATTTTGAATTGTTTAGTTTGTTTGTTCTCTAATAATGGTTGATTTTTAAAACTGTGATTGTATTTGTAGATTTAGGTATAGGTGTATCATTGTAAAAATGCATTAACGTTCTTAGATAGTTGGTTTGATCTTGTTGTGTTATTTTGTGTCTGTGTGTGTATTGGTTCAGTTTATAACATTTTTTTGATGGATAAATTGAATTTCTGTAACATTTTCTAGGATAGCTCCAACCTCTGTTTCATCTTTGGAAAGTCTATAGGCTTGAAGACAATAATGTAATCCTTTTAGCTTCTTGTTATGTACTATCTCTTATGTTCAAACCATTGAATTTATTTGAAGTGCTCTACAAAATGATCTTTACTCTATTTATCCTTCTTGTTTAAGTTCTCTGTTTTTTAGAATCCCTTCTCCTATTCTTGCAACTTGAAAAATCAGCATCCAGCATCCAACAATCCTTGAAAATTCAGGAAGGATCGCACGAAATTCATGAAAGATTCTTTTAAGTTCAGGATGACTTTCATAATATAACTGGATTTCAAGATGAACTTAAGGAAGGATAATCAGATAACACTAAAGATTTTTTTTCTTCATGGTTTTCTTCTTCTTTTGTTGTATGTTGGTGTTTAGCTTGCTACTAGTTTTAGGACTGAGTAAAAATCTTCATGATTCTCAATTCTCGATGGTTTTAAACATGTTGTTGCTTACTTACATCTCTTATTTTATTTCAAAAAATGATAGTTTAGATGTTGCATCAGATTGATCCGATAAATGAGTTATTAGTAAAGCACCACAAGGACATTGTTTCAAGAGATTTTTGCTAAGACAACAAGTAAATAAAATTGAAACATGAGATGATGAAGCAATGCAACCACATAGACTAATACTATATTTCAAATTTATTTTCATAAAATTATTATTCATAGATGCTTCCTTACTCAATACAAACTTTTGTTGATAGCTCGTAGAATCCTCTCTCATGATTTTGCAACTTAAAAACCATCACCTAGCACTTCTTGAAAATTCAGGAAGGAATCTCCGAATTAAGGAAAGCTGCCTTAAATTTCAAGATAACTTTCATAAAATGTTTAAAATTCATGATGAACTTAAAGATAACTTTCATAAAAAGTTTGGATATTAGTAGACACCCAATTATGCAAAAAATGATATCATTTATCCTCACTAATGAAGTAATCTTCCACATATAGAGGCAAAACACCAAAAAATATATTTAAAAATCATATTTATTTAAATTCAGGAAGGATTCCATAATATTTAGGAAGAAAAACATAAACTTCAGGGTAGCCTTAATAAAATATTTATAAAGACACAGATCAAATTATTACTAACATATCTATATCTATATATATATATATATATATATATAAATATATAGATAAAATATCATGATAAAATCAAATATCCCTACTAAATGGAGTAATTTGTGATACATTGCCAAAACAATAATTAAAAGATTCAAAAACACAGTTTTTAGATTTAGGAAGGATTTCATAATGTTAGGAAAGCATCTTTGTAATTTAGGAACGTTTTCCTAAATATTCAGAAATCTCAAAAATAGTTATGACTATAACCAAAAATTCTCTCTACCCTATCCGTTTCATCAACACTACTAGCCTACTCCATAACCCACAAAGATACATCAACGACATTGACAAATTTTCTTACTCTTTACCAACTCATTTGTTCTCAATGTCATTATATTGAACACTTGTTATGCAACACTTATGGTGTTGACATATGCAGACTTCATACAACACACAACCACAATTTGAACATGTGATTCATTAAAGATTAAACCCAAAAATTCAATTACAACCAGAGGTTGTGCCACCCAAGTAGTCTCCATGTCCAATTCATTTTCCTCCGATTGAACAAGATACAAAACAAGAAGCATTCTTCTCTTGTCATTTTTGACCCAATTGAGAAGATCATCATGGGTAGTAGATGTACTCTTGTGAGCTACTTTACCAGAATCAACCACTCTTAAACAACTTACGCTTCTTCTCAAATGAATCATAAAGATGCTTAAAGCTCTCCCACATAATCCCACCATTGTTTCTATCATCTTGTAGTATAAGTTTCCCAGAAGTCATTAGCTGAACCTAAGTAGCATTTGGAGCCATTGATACTCTATTGATTACTAACTGTGTAGTTCCCTCCACCTCCTTCGTTGCATCTATAAATCAATACCATATAATCCCATCTAATTACATATGACAAGAAAATAACACATAGTTCGGTTGGTGATGAAACAATTAACTATATTCAGAAGTCATAAAACTACAAATTTACCTAATTTCTCAATTAAAAGCCATCAGAATCACAATTTCGTCAAGAATCTCAAAATCTGAGATCGATTGGAATTGGTACAAGAAGAAAAAGAAGAAGAAGAATAATAAGAAGAAGCTTCGCTGTAAGCTTCACCACGAGCTTTACTGTAAGCTTCACCGCAAACTTCGCCGTAAGCTTCACCGCGAGCTTTGCCGTAAACTTCACCGCAAGCTTTGTCGGAAGTCTCTTGTCCAGTTCAAATGGATCGGACGGTAGAAGTTGAGACTTTTCCGGAGATCGAAGCTTCTCGAACCACCTGTAATTGCTTCACTTTGTTGTTTTTTTGGAGACGATACGGTACTAATTTTGTTATTTTATATTATAATTATATTAGTTCAATTATGCTACTTTGGAATATTTTAATGTGTGTGCTAGTTTTGGAAAAAAAACTTATATGTGTGCTATTTGAGTGTATTTCTCTTTTTTTTTTAACTTAGTATTAAATGCCAACCGCATTGGTTGTAAATAACTTTAGACTCCAAGGTTTTTTCCCAAATGTATTTTGAAAATGTATATATATATATATATATATATATGTATATAAATAAATCTACAAATATATGTGTACTTTTAAAATTAATTAGTATTTTAATTTTCTTAAAATACATTTTATATTTTAATATTGAATTTTTTTCTTTTAAAAGGTACAATTAATACACTAAAGATTCTGCTATATCTTATTGATTTGTTATTACCATATCCATTTTTATTATTGTACTCTACAGCCAATTTGTTTGGCTAATATTATAGATTTATTTGTTTCCAACCGTTTAAGAATTTTTCAAGATTTTAGATTTTTGGATTGCTCAAATCTGAGGGTCAATCCGAATTGTTACATTGACTAAAACTATGTTTATAACCACATTATTCTTTTGCTCAGAAAAGAAAACACCAAAATGGGTAGAAACCATAGGTTTACCCTATTTGTCTATTATTTTAATGGGTATGGATTAAGTTTTTATACCCATATAAATAAATGGGTTTTGATGGGTTTGTCCAATGGGTTCATGGGTTTATCGGGGTAAACCCATTAGGGTTATGGTTACCAATGGTTTCACTGAGAAAAACAAAAATAATATATATAATAATATAATATAGATATATATTAATATGTTAAATATTTTTTTTAATAACTAATTTATGTAAAATATCTAAAATAAATGTTAAGTTGTTCTACTTTGCTAAAAACAAAAAAAAAAAGAAAACAGTAATTTTTATGTCAACGATCTAAAATGAATGTGAAATTTTTCTTTAATATGTAGATATTAACTTTTTAAGCTTGAAAACTCTGGTTGGTTTTATAATTATATTTTTATATAAATATAATATGGATTTAATATCAATTATTTTATTTTATTTTATTTATATATGGGTAACCCATATAACCCATTTAGCCATTGGGTTTTATAGAATTGGATTTGGGTATATAAATTCAACCCATTATAATAAATGGGTCGGGTTGAACCCGCCCACAAAAGTCTTTAACCCATGTGGGTTGGGTCGAGTCGGGTCAGGTTACCCATTTTGACACCCCTAACCAAATTATCCGTTTTAGATATTTTTAAAAGAAAAGACACTTCGAATTAAAGAGGATTACGAAAAATATTTCTTTTAAAAAATCAAAATTTTTGGTTTCAAGATTAATCCATTAAACGTTCAAATACTTCATTCAAAATACGACTTTAAGTATTAAATTAAAATTTAATAGATGAATAATAAATAATTGAAAACTTAAAAAGAAATCCCCTATATAATGCAATGGAAGTATATATTCCAAACTAGAAAAAAAACCTACGTGTTCATCCAAAATTAATTAATAACTAGGATATATCCCGTGCTTAAAGCACGGGTGAACATTTAAAAAAAAATATATAATATAATAATAAAAATTATTATTTTTATTTAAAAAAAATTATAAGTATTATATGAAAATTCTAAAAAATTTGTAAATAAAATAAAATAAAATAAAGATGATAGGAGAATCATAATTTAAAATCTTAACAAAATTTTCGAATTTAGTTAGTAAAAATAATTGTATTGTATACTTGGATATAAAATCTTAGTTTTTAAAATTCTGATTGGTTTTAATATTTTTTAAAAAAATAATAAGTAATTTCGTCCATAATTTATTAGAGAGAGAAAATATTTTTTTTAGATTTTTTTAAATTTTTTAATATTTGATATATGAGTGTTTTTTATTTTTAATTTAATTATATTTATTTAAATTAGTTAATTAAGCATAATTAATTTTTCTAATGGCAGTTGAATGTAATTTTTTACACATTTTAAGGTTAGTTTTATATTTGTACTTTTCAATTAATATAGTAGGATGTATAACTGTTATATGACATATGAACGGATACAGTGTGATGCCGTAAAAAGCCAGGTTGGTTCTCTCTAGCAATAAGGCCTTGACCATGGAGATTAAGAAGTCCACACAAAGGTTGTAGACAGCAAAACACAGAGATGGATAGAACATACCTAAGCTTCATACATGATGTTGGTTGCTGGGGATTGGTACAAGAGGGTGAAGGGGATGACACACTACCCGTAGAGGTTTTGACAATAGGGTGATGCATGAAGCCTCTAGCTAGAATTAACGCATAGTGACTAATGGCAAAACCATAATCAAATTTTTGACAATTTGAGTTCAGAACTAAAGTGCCAAGAGACTCCAATAGTATCAAAATATAATCGTCTGCCACGGACAAAGCAAGTACCACGGATCTTAACAAGATTTTTCACAAACCTAACAATATAATTGATTCTACTCCACATAGTAGTCTTCGGCCTCTAGGATTGTAGAAACCTTTACGGGTAGTGTGTCAAAACCTTCACCCTCCAGGTCCAAGCCTTAGCCCAAATCGTCACAATCCAGGTCCATGTTATATCTAGGCTAGGAGTTGGCAAAAAAGGAAATGAAATGGACCTGGATTGTGACGATTTGGGCTAAGGCTTAGAATTTGTTAACGGTCGCCAATTAGGTCCAAGCCCTCCAAGGAGAAAACTAGGTTTTCCTTGGTTGACTAAGAGAAGTTGGGAGTGCAACGGCTGATAAGAGATGTATGAGACCACAACATCTCCGTTGACGACAAGTTCTGCCTTACCAAGATTTGTTGGTGGTGAATGACATCAGCAGGGGTCCAAGCAAGAAGGAGGCCCGTGACTCTGAAGAAAAACTTTCCCTGCACCGTTGACGTTTTCCTCTGGAAAGGCATATATGATGGTACAAGGAAAAGCTTTCTTACCATCAACAAAACCAGGGTGAAGAAATCTTCAAGGTAGAACAGGATTCCAAGTTTAGGTTTGGCGGTTGATTGTGGCAGAGTTTGTTGTTTTATGACTAAAAGAGTTCAAACTAGTGAAACACAAAATAATACTCGCAAGTGTAATTTCTCTCTCTAAAAATTGCGATTAAAAAGGTGAAATCCTAGATCTAATTTCTTCCGGCGCCACCCGACGGTTAGGCTTCACGCCGCCGTCGAGAATTTTCTTCTTTCTCCCCCCCTCTTCCTTTTGATCATGGAATTAGACTCTCCTCCTTCTCCACAGTCCCCTACTATTGTGGCCCCTGAGGCTTCTCTTTCTGCATCGATTGAACCGAATCTGAAGGTCTCTAATGGAGCTCCGACTCCTCTCACTACTCCACTGACTCCGATAAAGGCAGACATGGTTCCACCCGTCATAGACGATACCACGCTGACATGGGCAGAGCGTTTCAACCCAAGTCTCCATAATCTCAAAAAAGCTGCTCTTCCCAAATTTACAGAGGATGGCACACCTCGAGTTCGGGATCCTTCCTGTATCATTCTCAAGGCCTCTGACACATGGAAAGAACACTTTGTGGCCCATTTTCATGGAAATCCTCCCCCTCCAGGTAAAATATTTGTTGACCTTAATCCGATTTGGGGAAAAAATGGGAGAATCAATATCCGGAGCCTCCCGAATGGACTGGTTCTCATTTACATACCTTTGGAGATCACAAGGAAGTGGGTTCTAGAAGTAGGTTGTCGGCAAGTCGGAAATTGTCTATTCACTGTCACACCTTGGTCTCCAACAGCAACCTTAACTCCACTCAAGCTTGTTTCACTCCCGATCTGGGTCATTCTCAAGAATGTTCCTCCTCAAATATACTCCCTTCCGGGCTATACACACAAGCAATAAGATCTCGGGAATCGGTGAACAACAATCAATAAACAAAAAAGCACAACGCATGCAACATCCATTGTCTGAGGATAGGGGTGTCGACCGACAAAATGGTGTCGATCGTCACGCCTCTTCCTCAATCGGTACTTGTTGAGGATGATGAAGGCACTCCCGAAAACCCTAGTTCTGGGTCGACCGACACCTCTCATGGCATCGATCAACACTCGCCAAAGTCCCGAGCCGTAACGCGTTGGTGTCGACCGACACCCCACCGGTGTCGACCGACACCGATATCAGCAAGGATTAGCTCGATCCTCCGAACAGCTCCAATCTTCTCCAATCCGCACCTGCACTGTTGCAGCCAAAACCTCCATACCACGAAATAGCATAGAGAACTCAGGAAACAACCACATAAGCACCAAATCACATAATCTATCTTAGCTTAGATAAGCCATGGTCATGCACTCACGGGAAGTTTCGACCAATAAGAACGATCCCTCACTCCTAGCAAGCTTCAGCACCTTCCCACCTAGATCTCCCAGAACTAAAGATGAATCTCTCAAACTCTTCCCAAAACTCAGTAACACTCTCTTTGTGTTTTTTCTCAAAACGGCGAATCACCAAAATAACACGACCTTAGGTCGTTTTCTACCTCTAAAAACTCGATTTAGGGATTCCCTAAACCAACCACACAAACCGGACAATTAAAATTGAACCGACCAAACCGGCCATAACTGGTGTCGATCGACACTCCCTCTGTGGTGTCGATCGACACCCTCACCAAAATTCCCAGAAAATGGTTTGCGGGTGCTACAACTGGTTCCCTCAGGCACTCAGTAGCTACTTCCACCTCCCAGGAGACTGCTAAGTTAACAACCAAGCTGAATGTCAACACAAGGAATTTAAACAAGGAATCCAAGTTTTCTGGTCGAGGAAGGTTGACGATTCAGGGCCGTTCTCAGCTTCATCATGCTTGAAAGCCTAGCTTTCAACCTTTTGCCTTTTTTGTTGATGATGATGGAGATTTTTTCATATAATATAAGGGGTTTAAATACTACCCTCCGACAGCTCTAGCTCAGGCGATGGGTTCAGTCTAGTAGACCTTCAATAGGAGGTATTTTGGAGACTCATGTACAGGAAGAAAATGCTTCTTCTATTTTGGTTCAAAATTTTCCGGGATGGAGGTATGACTTCAATTACTCTACTGTAGCTCCGAATGGCAGAATTTGGGTTGTGTGGGATCCTGCGATAAATGTCATCATAATTGAGAGAACAGATCAGGTTATCTCGTGTTTAGTGTTTGATCCTTCTACCTCGACTTCTTTCTCTGTAACCTTCGTCTATGCAAGGAACTGTATGATAGCAAGAAGAGATCTTTGGAGGACTTTAGGGAGACTTCACTACACAATATTCAACGTTCACATCTTTGGCTGATTATTGGAGATTTTAACCAAATCCTTAGAGCCGATGAACACTACTCTCTCCATCCTTATCCTCTTCCAATCCAAGGAATGGCGGAATTTCAACAATGCGTAGATGGTTGTGAGCTTCTTGAATTGGCAAGCAGAGGGACTTCGCACACTTGGTCTAATGGACAACCGCTAAATCCTATTACTAGGAAGCTTGATAGAGCTTTGGTCAACGAAGCTTGGATGTCATCTTTTCTCAGTCAAATGCTTTGTATGATGCTCCGGGTGGATCGGATCACTCTCCCATCATAGTGGCGACCACTGAAACTATTGAAAGGCGTAAGGTTCCCTTTAAGTTCTACTCCTTCTTCTCCACTCATCCAGACTATCCAAATCTTGTGGAAGAGCGTGGAACATCACTGTGGAACCCGGAAAAGCTTTGTTTAAACTTTGTCAGAAGCTTAGAGCAGTCAAGGTGGCCTGTAAGACGCTTAACCGTACACACTTCAGTAATATTCAAGCTCGATCAGCAGAAGCTCTGGAAGCCCTCAATAATACACAAAGACAACTTCTCTTCAATCCGAACTAGGCTTTATTTGAAGAGGAAAAACTGGCACAGAGTAAATGGATCCTCCTTTCAACAGCCGAGGAGATATTTCTAAAAGAGAAGTCAAGACTGCGGTGGTGTTCAGAATGGGATTCAAACACTTGGTTCTTCCATAATGCAGTAAAGGAGCATCAAGCAAGGAATTCAATTAGATCCCTACTTGATGATAATGGTGCAAGAGTCTAGGATAAAGCAATCATCAAGAACATGATAGTTGACTACTATCAGGAAATGCTTGGAACTCCTAACACTCATGTCACACCACTCTCAGTTGAGTCGATTAGGGGCTTACACCCTTACAGGTGCTCAGAAGAATTGTCAGCTTCTCGCACAGCCATCCCAACTCCGGAGCTGATCACTTCCACTATATTCTCACTACGAAGGAACAAAGCTTTGGGCCCTAGACGGGTTCACAGTGGACTTCTTCATGGCATTGTGGTCTCTAGTAGGTCCTACTGTCATAGAAGCGGTCCTAGAGTTCTTCAGAACAGGAAAGCTCCTGAGGCAGGTTAATGCAACGATCCTTGCCCTCATTCCCAAGAAAGTGGCAGCAGAAAAGCTCTCAGAGTTCAGGCCAATCTCCTGTTGTAACACAATTTACAAGCTTATCTCCAGAATTCTTGCTAATCGCCTCAAACTCTTCACTGGCCAAGCTGTTCAGCGTAATCAATCTGCCTTCATTCCTGGACGGTTATTATGTGAAAATGTTCTACTTGCTACTGAGCTGGTTGCTGACTTCAATAAGGAAGGACCAGTGACAAGAGGATGTCTTCAGATTGACTTGACCAATGCCTTTGATAATGTGGATTAAGGTTTCTTGTCCAACATTCGAGAGGCCTATAATCTCCCATTGACTTACATTAAATGGTTGAAGGCTTGTTACATCTCCCCTACCTACTCAGTTGGATTCAACAGAGAGCTGATAGGTTTATTTCCGGGGAAGAAAGGTCTAAGGCAAGGTGACTCGCTATCAGCCCCTCTCTTCACTCTAGTCACGGACATCCTACCAAAGCTTCTTGATAAGGCAGCCTCCACTGGTCTTTTTATGACTCACCCGATGTGTACTAATCCTCTTATAACTCATCTCAGCTTCACCGATGACATTCTGTCTTTTTTGACGGGAGTGAAGATTCCTTGGTTCAAGTCCTCGACGTCATTGCTCAGTTCAAGGTAGCTTCGGGCCTTGGAATAAACTTACAGAAAACTTGCCTTTATTTGGATTGAGACAATAGTGAGATTCTCAAGGAACTCTCTGAGAGACACTCCTTATCTCATGGTTCCCTGCCTATGCGATACCTTGGAGTCCCACTCATCACTCATAAGCTCACTCAATCTGACTACCAGCCTCTCTTAGACAAGGTCAAAGGGCGAATCAACTCTTGGAAGAACAGACACCTATCTTTCACCGGAAGATTACAGCTTCTTCAGTTAGTTATCAATAGTACAATAAACTTCTGGGCATCGATCTTCATGCTCCCCAACAGATGCCTGGAGAAACTCGATCATATCTGCAGTGCATTTTTGTGGAACGGCATTGCGGACTCTGCGAGAGGAGCAAAGGTTTCTTGGGAAACAGTCTGCTCTCCCAAATCTTCAGGAGGACTAGGCCTTAAGAGGCTAGTGGACTGGAATAAGATCTTTGGGCTCAAACTGATTTGGCTCTTATACGCTCAAGCCGGTTCACTCTGGGTTTCTTGGGTTAAACAACATCTTATCAGGGACAGATGCTTCTGGGATGCTGAATTTCGAAATTCTGGCAGCTGGATATGGAGACGTCTCTGTAAGCTTAGAGCACTTGCAAGATCCTTTTTATACACTATTGTCCTTTCGGGTGAAATCGCTCTATTTTGGCATGACAACTGGACTGGTCTTGGACCAATCATTGACATTCTCGGTGAAGCTGGTCCAAGGGTTACAGGGATACACCTTTTAGCATCGGTAAGTGAGGCTGTCTCAAATGGAGTGTGGGCTATCCCCAGAGGTCACCACCCTCTCGCTCAACTCCTAAGAGCTTGTCTTCATGATCAAAGCCCACCTGCTCCAGATTCGGGTAATGATACCTTCAGCTGGAATCTCACACCGGATCAAGCTCAGGGAAAATTCTCCTCAATGCGTACCTGGCGACACCTGCATCCATCTGGTCCTCCTGTTTCCTGGTCTCACAGGTATGGTTTAAGGAAAGAATCCCTAAAATGGCTTTTATGACTTGGCTAACAGTATTGGGAAGGCTTACCACTCAGGACAGGCTCATACGATGGAATCTTCCGGTTCCCCCTTGCTGTCTTCTCTGCTTGACGGGTAATGAAACAAGGGACCATCTGTTTTTTGATTGTCCTTATTCCAGAACTTTGTGGTCATTCTTCTTTGCTTCACTGCCCACTCCTCCTTCCTCAACATTTCAAGACCTTTTAAATTGGATTAAGTCTACTACCACAAATAGGAGACTTAATTCAATTTCTAAATTGGTCTTCCAAGCTCTCATTTACTACATATGGAAGGAAAGAAACCCTAGGCTGCACAGCTCCAACTCTCACACGGAAACTCAACTCCAAAGGGAAATTCAGCTAACATTGAGAAGGAGACTCTTATGGCTTGACCGTTTTTCTTCTCATATATCTTCCGCCCAGGAAACCTATCTCTGCCTTTGGTTCACTCGTTTTCAACCTCCTTAACTAACTTAATACCTATCTATGTATCTTCTCCTACTTTTACTTTTTCTTCTTTTTATCTGGTCCAACCGCAATCTTATAATAGTGTAATAGTGCACCCCCTGTTAGGGGTTTATTAATGTGAAGGAACCGGTATCTTTTTTGGAAAAAAAAAAGTTTAGGTTTGGCTTTTAATAGATCTGTGGATTGTTGGAGAGGCTGGACACAAATGGAGGATGGTGGAGTTCGCCGAGATCCACTTCCTATCTTTGAGTGATAAGCAACCCAAATCTAGGATGAAATTGGTTTGAGAGGGGGAACAAAAGCTTACAAAGCTGGGGAAAGAAAACATAAAAGAAAAACTAAAGGAGGAGAGGCTAGGGTAATGACCAGGAAAAGAGAGAGAATCCTGACGCCGGCGAGCCGAGGTTACACCGACGTTGGAGATAATGCCGAACATAGGTGCTTTGATTTCTGTGTCTGAAAGAGAGAAGGGACGAACTCCTCAATCTTTCATAGTTGTTCAATTTACTTCATGCTATAATAATTCCTAAATAAATGGAATTTTGCTAATTAAAGATAATCTTAATTATTTTACCTTTATAGACAATTTACCCCTTTGAACTGATGCAGTAAAGCTGTTGACAAAAAAATAAAGATAATCTTATTTCTGAAAATCTTTTTGTGCCAATTAATATACTTTTTTTTGGTAAAAAATACACAATAATTCATTTTCATGAGATTTAATTATTTTTATTATATTCCAAAAATATGCTTCCATCTTATCTACACAAGTCAAAACCATTCTAATTGATTCTGCAACTAGGAGATATTTCGTGCTATAAAGCACGGATAAACATTTTTTCAAAACTTATAATATAATAATAAAAATTATTATATTTTTAAAAAAGTATTTTTTTTGTTTGAGACAGTGTTTACTTTTAATATTGAATTTTTTTGTAAATCTACATATATCTTTTTAAAAAATAATTATTTTAGAATATTATAGTATTTTAATTTGTTTGATGTATATTATCATTTTATATTGTTTGTTTGTTGTATTTGCATCATTATTTTGTGAACTATTTTAAGGTAGTAATTATTATATTTTAATTGTGAACAATAAAATTTATTAATTTATCAGCTACATAAATTTAGATTTACCAACCCGGCGATGTGAAATATTAAAACACATATTTTTCTTCATAGATTGAGTAATATATCTTTTTTAAAAAAATTAAAATTACAACATATGCAGAAAAAAAATCTACATATTTATTTATCATATGTATTATATGATAATTCAAAACAATTTATAAATGCAATGAAATTAAAGAAAGATGATAGGAGAATCGTAACTTAAAATCTAAACAAAATCTTCCAAATATAGTTATTAAAATAATGATTTAAATATTTAGATATAAAATCTTACTTTTTAAAATTCTGATTGGTTTACAATTTTTTTAAATTAACTATTAATTTTTGTCCATGATTAATTAGAGAGAGAATTATTATTTTTTTGAAATTAAATATTTTTCTTAAGACAAATGGCATGACAATGTAATTTTTGTACATTTTATATGGTTACTTTTATATTTGCACTTCCCAACTAATATAGTAGGATAATACATATTGTTATCTTACTATATAAACTTGGTTTTCAGAATTAGTAACTCATCTAATCTTGACAAGTGTTAGTTTTGTTAGTTGGTGTCTTAGTGAAAAAAATTGTTTTTTTTTTGTTTCTACAATGTAAAAAAATATAATTATAAAAAATTATAAATTTAAATTTTTTTAGAAAAACTTATTTTTGTTCTTTTAACTATTTTAAAAATTGAAAAAAAAATAATAATAACAACCTCGTCTAATTTGTAACTATTATACTAAAACATTCTTATTATAAGTGAATTTTACGGTTTCAGATCTAAACATGTTTATAGTTGGTTTAACTGAATCTTACGGTTTCAGATCTAAACATGTTTATAGTAGTACGTACGTAGTAACAAATTTTGGATTACAGTAGTTGGTTATATCTCCCACTCAACTGTTTGGAATTGTTTTTGAAAGCTAAATAAGAATATACTAGAGGAATATCCGGGCTATGCGCGGGCTTTATGGTTTACCGTTTTTAAAACAATTTGTTACTAATTTGTTTCTTATGTAGAGTTTATCTTTGTTTTTTAAAATTGTGAAAATTTTGAAATATATAATTTGACGTTGATTTTTTTAATACTTCACATAAGTTTTCTCATTTTGTTATTGAATTATTAGATACATGCATGAACAACTTTGTCTTAAGAGATCTAAACATTCTACAATTCTTGTCTAAAACTTCAAAAGAAAATATTTTAAATGAAAGCTTGATCTAAAAATGCAAATTTTGTAACAAAGAGTTTTTTGGTTGAATAAATTTTATATTCATTCAAAAAAAGCTTAAGTATTTAGATATATTCATAATTAAGCTTCTCGATTAAATACTATGAAACACTAACATTTTCTATCTATCAAGAATTGCAGATTGGCTAAACTCTTTTATAGATAGACATCTTCTTTTAATGTCAGCTTTTCAATTTTTTGAATATAACTCTAGAATTTTGGTTTTTAATAAGAATTTCATTCAGTTTTTTTTTTGACAACTTCTAAATACTAAAATAGGAAAACTAACAGTCATAAATTTATTCAACTATCTTCCTCTTTCTCTCTGTATTTTTCTAAACCAATATTCTGCTTATTCAATTATCTTCTATTTGATAGTGAACAAAACTCCAATCTTCTTTATATATAAAAATTTATTTTTTTAGGGACAAACTTTCATAAATTTCTTTACAATGTTAACCAATATCTCTATCACTACTGCAACTTTTCAAACTATTGACAAATTTGTAACGCTTAAACCATATGCCAATACATTCTTGATTTACGTCAAGAGGAAGAAGTGGCGCTTTGATTAACTCTCGTTGCCCTTTTGTCTTTTGCTGAT
Source organism: Camelina laxa (assembly GCA_024034495.1). Lineage (NCBI taxonomy): Eukaryota > Viridiplantae > Streptophyta > Magnoliopsida > Brassicales > Brassicaceae > Camelina > Camelina laxa. The sequence goes on along the minus strand of CM043882.1, from coordinate 15,381,520 downwards.
GCATTTATTTTATTGGGACATGTTCTAAGCCTCTCTAAATTTCTTTTGTGATATAAAAAAAAGACATGAAAGATGTTTCATATTCCTTTAAGTTTAGGTCTGTTTGCTTAGGTGGCACTCTCTCCACTGCTGATTTGTCACTCAAATGGAGAGAGTTGACCATCTTTCATAATAGAGATTGAACTAAAACTCGAAACTGAAAGCATATCCTAAACTCAATAAAAACAAAATTAAGTTATATATATACTAGATTAGGACCGGCGGTACACCACAGGAAAAATTATTTATAACTAAAATATTTAAATTATAAGTTGTACTTGTTGGTTAAATATGTTATAATTATATAATAATTGTTAAATAAACCATATAATACCGCAATATAATTTACTTTTTACATAATATTTATTTAATCAATTTAATTAGATATGCCTATTCTATGATACCGACAGTGTTAATAAAATAATGAAATGATGTTTTACCTCTGTAACACCGAATTAATGATATTTTTTAAATTATAGAAATATCGATAAAACTCATTTCGCTATATAACCCTGTCGGGAGATATTTTAACTCAACCTATATCATCTCAATTTTTAATATTTATTGTGTATCTACGGTATAATATTTATCATATTTAACTTTTTAAAAGTTTTATATATTTTCATATTTAACTTTTTAAAAATATTTAAAATAAAGAACCGGAATAAACCAAATAAAAATTTAAATGTATGATAAATCAAGTTTTCTACTCATTTGTATTGGGAATCATTTTAGTTTCTTTTATAGTATGACTCTGAACCATTGCCCAACATTTTTAGACGATGTGGAATATTGTACCCATATTTTTTTATTCATCCATTGAGTAATATATGTCCGTTTTTTAAATTTTGTATTACATCATTTACAGAAAAAAATCATAATTTTTATTAACTAAATGTATTATAGAATAATTCAAAATAATTTAAATATAAATTCATATAAAAAATGAAAGGGAATCATATATCTATGTTTGAATGAGGTAGAAAGATTTTTTTTTTTTTTTTTAATCTTATCTATAATTAATTTTAAAGTTTTGGTAACTAAGTATTTTTGCTCAAAAATACTAGTATAAATATATTCCCCCAACATGGCTAGCGTCGTTAATTACATTGTGATGAACGCTCTCTGGTCCAAGCTAACCTCTTCTTAGATATATGTTTGATGTAGTTAAAGGTAAGCGAGGTTTTTATAGTTGTTGTTGTTTATGAGAGAAATATAGGATTAGAGCTAATTTGATTTGTACAATGGACTTTGTTAATAATTGAAACTGAAACGTACCCTAATTACTTCTCCGCTATAAATCCAATTTCTCCATCTCCATTTGTAACTGAAGCCTAGCCTGCTTCTTCTTCACATCTAAACCTTGACGTGCTTTGACTCTGTTTACATCGTAATTCGCAAGACCCAAAAGACTGATTACTAACACACCAAGAAACCAAAGAACATAGCCATCTTCTGGTTAAAGGAGATGTTTGATATAGGGAGTCATAACATATACGGATATATAAGATAAAATCAGAGGGATAATGAGACAAGGCTTGAAGCCAATATCTGATTCCAAGTATTGTACAAATGTAAAACTAATTGAAAACCATCACAAGGGCAACACATCTTCATAGTTGTCATAGATTAAACACATCAAAGACAGACAACAATACCAAATAGAATGTAGTTAAAAAGTTTTTTTTTCATAACAGTCAGAGGAAACATATCTCACTCCAGAAACAAACTTATTCAAGAACCCTTTGCAGGGGTATTTTGTCTTAGTTGGTGCGGCTTTTGAAAACATCAAGACCCATTTCGGTTGGATCAGTAGCTTGAAGCTCCACTTGAATTCCATCAAGTTCTCTCTTGAACCTATCCTTAGAGCTCGCGTAAATCATCTTGTCTCTCACTTTAGCAGTGTCGGGAGACCTTTTTGCACACAAAATACATTGATGATGATGATGATGATGATCAACAACACAAACAAATCAAAGAAGATGAAATAAATTTAATTACCAAGCGATGAAGAAGATCTTGCTCTTCTGGCAGTTCTCAGCAGTGACAAAGTCGAAATCGTAAATGCAGTAGCGGCATTCATCTTCTGGAAGACTAGCAGCAAAGTCATCATACGTCTGTTCAGGCTCACCGAGCTTCTCTACAATCACTTGCCTGTCCTCAATCTTGTAGACTATGGTACGGAATGTTCGTTTCGCCTTCAGTTCCATAAACTTTAGCTTGCAATCATCATGCACTGCCATTCCTGACGCCGCGTTCGCCTGTTTATCAATTTCAAATACACAGAACAACAAAACAAACCACTGAGAAGATGATGCAAAACTCTTCAACAACACAATTTTTAAACCTCAAAGTAGCTTCCCAGAACATTTTAGTAAGAGAACCAGACATTAAAGAACGATTTTGACTTCAATTCAGGAGACAAGAAAGAACCACAAAAGGTCGAACAATTGACTAAACACTGATCAACATTCAACAACAAGTTCCTCCTGGCGAAGAAGAATCACAAACAAAATATTACGAGTTCTTCATTTGATTTCTAGTCCTCCTAGGTATTATATAAAATCCATCACAGACCAGAGCAACATACAAAAACACCAAAGATCGAACGAACACATAATTTTTTGTATTATCTACATCTAACGAGCGAGGAGCGTAATCAAAAGTAGACGAAACCAAAACGGATTTTGAAACTCGAATCGACAAGCAAAGCAAGCTACAAAGCGAAGAACTTGAAAGAGAAAGACGAGAGGAAACAGAGCTCACCATGGCTGAATCAAACCGATTTCAAAGAAAAGTTTCCTCCTGGTGAAGTGAAGAAGACGGAAGAAGAAGATATTTTCTCCGGTCGGCAAAGATCTCTATGGATATATATATGTCTTTTTCTTTTCTTCACTGTTTCTTCTCTCTTCTTTTTTTTTTTTTTTAGCAGCGTTATTTGTAAGCTATCCTAAGATTTATTTATATAGAAAAACATAACATATGGTCCGCTTATGTGTTTCTTCTTTACATATGGTTATTATTATCAGACCCGCGCTACACCGCGGGATACTTTTTATAATTTTTATTAGAAAATATTAAATTATTAAAAATATAATTTTTAAGAATTAAATTAACTGTAAAAACTATGATTTATACAGTGATAATATAGAAGATGCATTAATAAAATAAAAATAGAAAAATCTCAAATTTAAGATGATTTATAAGTATTTACATTTAAATAGGATAGACTTAAATACTTAATTGTATAAATAGACTAACTAACCCTAATGTATGTTCTGTTTTATTTTCTTTAAATTTTGTGGGACAGATATATTATTAATATAGTTTGAATTTATGATGTACTTTTTGTAGTTTATACAAATTTAATCACATAATTGTTATATAGTGTTTTTTTATGGTTAAAAATTTTATTATCAAGCACAATTTATTACAATGGTTTAGCATTCTTAAACTGCAATCTCAAAAACAAACCTTCCAAAAACTTAATTCCAGATAAAACAAAACAAAAGCAACTATATCATGAATATGAACTCACATATTCAATTATTTCATGAAATAACTCAATACTATATCTAAAGCAAACACCATAGAGCTAAATCCTATAGTTCCATACCAATTTGGACAATGTTCACAAGCCAGAACTTGTTTACATTATAAAGCTTCAAACTTTATTCATAATCTTCAATCACCTAACGAATAAATATTCCGAAAGTGTCAAATTTCTCTTCTACCCTTAAATCATGGCGAATACCGAATTCGTAACGAGATTCAATCAGAAAAACTCAAAATTTATTTTCTACCCAAAACCATGAACACAAAGATAAATCAGAAAAAAAAAAGTTTTAGATTCAAAGATAATAGCACATTTTATTTTCCACATGATCCACAGTCTCGACTTTTACTTAACTCCATGCAATTCAAATTAAAAAAAAAAAATAGAAAGAGGCAGCTGCTAGAAAAAGAAATTTTTTTTTTATAGATTTTTTAGATCATCTACAGCTCATCGTTCTCTCAAAATAATACATTTTAATTGTTTTTTAAATATTATTATATATCATTCACGCAAACGGAAATATGCAAAGACAGGTTGATCTAGTATTTAAAGACACCCACCTTACCCCAAAAAAGAAAAAACAATTGGTCAATATGGTCGCAAGAAGCCTTAACAAATCAATTTTCACAAGTTTGATACAACAATATAAAAAAAAATGCAAAGTTCTTTTTCTTGGCGTAGACCCAATTAATGTATCTTGTAACTTTTACATTTTCAAGATTTGGTAGTAACAATCATTTATTTTTATATGAAGAAAGGCACGTTACTTGATGATTTCAAATTAATCATATTTGTTTTGCTTTGTCCACGTAATTAAAAAAAAAGCTGAGCTGTATTAATTGTTTTAATTTGATAGGTTGTTGATTTTTACTGAGGTGTCAACACCTGCTTCAATACAGAAGCTGAGGTGTCAAGCTCAAGAGAGAAACACTCCATCTTTTATTGTATTGATCATAAAATGGATAAGAAAATGCGTAATATCAATATGTACCCTTAGAAAATCTCATAATTAGTTCTCTCTCCTATATACTATTTGACATATACATACATGAATATAAGACAACTACACCCTCATGCACATTTTATTTATTTTTCTTTATTTTATGTGTTTTTCTTATCTATTCATCACCAATTCACCATCATCAAATAAGTCATGATCTCTATGACAAAAACCATTATCACGTTCTTCTGGGGTTGATTCAGTTCAATAGGTACCAATTTACTTAGCAACCTATTTAATATGCTAACGTATAAGTTATATTTTAGCAATGATAAACTTACCGCAATACCAAATTATTTAACATATTAAATAAATTGTTATACACTAAAATTACTATATGTTTATTATATTCTCGATACATATTTTTATTGAACTAATATATACACATATAAATCACAATAATTCACAATTTTAATTCCATATATATGTATTTAACACATAATAAGTATACTTATTTTGATATTATATTATTTAGCGTGTCAACTAAATAGTTAAATATTAAAACTACAAAATGTTTTACATATCATTAATGAATAACAAACTTACCGCGATACCAAATTATTTAGCGTACTAAATAAATTGTTATACACTAAAATTACTAAATGTTTTACTATTTTCCCGATACATATTTTTATTGAATTGATATATACACACATAAATTACAATAATTCACAATTTTAATTCCATACATATGCATTTAACACATAATAAGCAAACTTATCTTGATATCATATTATTTAACGTGTTAACTAAATAGTTAAATACTAAAATTACAAAACGTTTTACCATATCATTAATGCATAGTATGTTCAATTTCGGATGAACAGTATTTTATTAAGCTTAGCTTTGCTAAAAGATATATTTTTATAAAATACATCTAATAAATTATATTTATTTGAATTAAGTTTTTCTAATAAATTTTCTAAATTTAAAATATGACTATTTTGTTTAATATATAATTTTCGATGTAATGTAAATTTGTCACAAGTTATAATGAAATGCCAAAAAGTGGTTTATTATGTTTTTTTTTTTAAGAAATAATAATCTAGATTATTATATTTGAATAGATAAATATGGGAAAGAGGGGTTTGGCCGGTTCTTATCTTTGTTCGTTGTCGATCGGCTTTATACCGATTGCCGGTTATTGTTTCTTTGCCCGGTGGAGTCTAGTACCTTCCGGTTTCTTCTATAATTTTTGTACTTTGTTTTGCTTTTGCCAAATAATCTCATCGGATCTATGGTTAGTGATGACGCTTTGTCATCGGATCCAATTGGTTTAGTTATGGAATAATGATTAGTCTCTTGTAAGCTGTATTTGTAATTACCCATCTTATTTCTTCATCCATCGCGTCGGCTATTGCATCTTAAGCAAATCTGAGAACCTGAGAATCTGGTAAACATCTCGTTCTCTGATTTTTTTTTTTTTTTTTTTTTTTGATTGAGATCTTTTTCTATTGCAAAGTTTGAGTTTTTGCTACATCTTTCCTTCTGAATTTGTTAAATCATCTAGCCAATCTGTCCTGGTGTACGATCTCTTAGCTTACGTAGTTTGGAGTTGGACTTTGAAGTTTTGGAATCATGTCTTGTGTTAAAGAGAATTTAGACTTTGTGTCTGGTCTTATTTATATAACTGGTGGATATATCTCTATAACGGCCCCCTCTGCAGTTATAATTTTCGGTATATACATTGTGTATTATTGTATGTCTAGTTTAGATGAAAACTGTGTGCCTGCAAATAAAGCTCGATTGATTATATTTTGTTTCTGTTGGATATCACTTTCTTTCAAAATAGAGTAGCTACATATAATACTGATAGAAAGGAAATATAGGGGAACTTCACTCGTTAGTCTTTTCATCTTTAGTCTTTTCATTTTTTTTTTTTTTCTTTTTGGCAAACATTTTTAGTCTCTCATAAGGGATTGATTTAGTACATTCTTTCTTCAGTATAAATGGGGATCATGTTCAGAAAGCTCTGCTTGTAAAGATGTGGTGCTGCCTTATACTACTGACATTGTTTTCCCCCATTAACCCTTTGTTCATCTAAACTTTCTAGTTCATGATTTAAATTAGGAGATGTATATTCATCGCCAGTACTTCTATCAGTGTTGCTTTGTTCAACTGTAACTTAGCTTGACCATTAGAAATTTAAAGATTCAGACATTAATTAAAGTGGAGTCTCCCAAATGTTATAAGCGTACCTTGTAAAATCCGAGAGCAAAATGCAAGTTTTTGACTTGTAAAGCATAGCTCGATGTTTACGTTTGATTATAAACGAAGCTGAATTCTAATATTGTTCCTTATGAAAAAAAAAAAAAAGAGTAGATAAATTAACTGGTGATACATATATTTAAGCAAATATAAAAAGCGTATTTTATCATCTCAAAAATAAAACTAACGTTATATTGGTGTTGCCTTTGAGAACAAAAGCAGAGGACCTTCTATTTCCTCTAGTGCTGTTATGGAACATTGAAGTAACCTCAGATTTAGTTTTTTAACCTAAACAGATTTTATTTTAATAATCTCATGTAGACATAAATTATGAAAAAATGTTTGAATAAGCTCATGAACACAAAATCGAGGAATCGCTGTAATACTTACCATTATTCATATGGTGTCTGTTTTGCAGAAGATAAGTGTTCGATGGTTGCTGGTGTTATAGCTTCCATCATTCCTAGCAGGAAAGTTGGTAATATCTTGTAAAACTCTATTAAATGTTGAAGTAAAAGGAATAAATCAATTAGACTGATTATTATGACTATGAGGAGTGGAACTTGGAAGTATTGAATTTGTTTCCTCTTTCCTGAGTTGCAGCAGATTGAAACTCTATTTGAGAAGAGTCTTGATTTTTTTTTTAGTAATATTGTGGTGTTATGAGCTACGGTCATGAACAGTATTTATATATTAGAGGAGGTGTTGTCGAGAATGAATGGCTTGTGGAAGCAGTGTATGCTAGTGAAAGTGCTAGGGCGGCATATTTCGATCTCGGTGTTGAGTAAGAAGCTTCGAGAGATGTGGAAGCCTAGAGGGCAAATGCATGTGATGGATCTCCCACGTCAGCTGTTTATGGTCAGGTTTGAGTTAGAGGATGAGTATCTGACGGCACTGACGGGTGGTCCTTGGAAGGCGTTTGGGAGTTACCTCATGGTTCAGGCGTGGTCACCAGACTTTGATCCATTGCGGAACGAGATTGTCACGACGCCGGTCTGGGTTCGTTTGGCAAATCTTCCCTTTAATTTTTATCACCACTCCATCCTAATGAGGGTAGCAAAGGGATTGGGGAAGCCTGTTCGGGTAGATTCTACAACTTTGTCTTTTGAGAGAGCTCGATTTGCTCGAGTCTGTGTGGAAGTTGACCTGTCACGACCCTTGAAGGGAACGATAATGGTAAACGGGGAACGATATTTTGTAGAATATGAGGGTCTGACCAATATTTGCTCCGGGTGTGGTTTGTATGGGCACTTGATTCATGCCTGTCCTCGGATCGTGAGGGAGAAGGCAGTGGTGGTGACACCACAAAGCGAAGCACGGGATATGGGGGACACTTCGGCAGGTTCAGATGGTTTCACGGAGGTTCGTCGGCGGAGTAGGAATCCCGGTACACCGGCAAAGGGGATAGTGCTTGCGGAGGGTGGTACCAAGGAGGGATTCGGACGAAATCTTCAGGAAATCCCGGCGAATATTACGATCTCGAATCAATTTGGAGGATTGGACGAAGATACGATTTCGGCTGGAATTAAGGAAGTAGTTATTTCAAATCAAAGGGATAAGGAAAACAGAATATTCCCGAACCATATGACGAAGGGAAAGAGTATCCCGCAAGGAAAGGAAGGTTCTTTTATGAGTGAGTTGAATCTGAGTGTAGGTGGACCTGCTGGAGGGTGCTTAATGGACCGGGCCGGGGGGAATAAGTCGAGCAAGCCCTTGCGAGTTGCTGGGCCGAATGACAAAAATAAAAAAGTTAGTAGGCCCACTCGCGGGTTGGTATTTGGACCGGCGAAGGGAGAACTGGTTTTGTCTGAATCGGGAAAACGACTTCGAGTGGAGAATGGTAGTGTGGGTCGATCCGGGGAGAGCTATGGCGGCTTACTGCCCACAGAGATTGAGGGATCAAAGCAGAGGGATGAAAGCGGTTCAACGACCATTGCGCCAGGTTTGGTATCGGACCCATCGTCTCGAGAGATGGTTATGGTTAATGATCCGCCGACTGAGGAAGGTGGAGAGCCGAAAGCTTGACGGGGTGCCCCGGTGATTCATCGCGTTTGGAGTTACATCATGATGAACTGTCTGTTTTGGAATTGCCGGGGGGCAAATAAACCCAATTTTAGGAGATCTATCCGATACCTGTTGAAGAAATTTCGCACTGAGATGTTGGCGGTGTTTGAGACTCATGCAGGAGGGGATCGGGCTAGTCGGATTTTTAATGGTCTGGGGTTTGATGGTTCGTTCCGTGTGGATGCGGTGGGGCAGAGTGGGGGCCTATGGTTATTGTGGCGAACGAGTGTGGGGACAGTGAGCATTGTGGATTCCTCCGATCAGTTCATATATGCGACAGTGACACAAGGGTCGGAGGTGGTGCACGTTATTGAAATGTTGAAACCAATAGGATTATTTCTATTGAAACTCCCAATTCTCTGGCAAATACAGCTCTTTTGATTATTTCTTCACATGTACCCGCAGTAGGATTCAAATAATGCCTAGAGAGGTGAACCCGTCTGGCTATATGTTCAAATTAAAGAAAATTGTGGGGAAACATTTTTTGAGGATGTTAAATCGAACACCACAGAGGTTAAACCCAATACCGCATAAGTCGTTTTTGATGATTTCATTGAAGTGTCAGAGAAAATGGGAGAGAAAAGATGAAAAATACTATAGTCGGAAGGTAAATGGTAGAAATAATGTAGAAAATAATGTAGTAGGCAAAGGATGACGAGGAGAATAGTAGATTTGATTATTGTGACGACAAAGTGATGGTGCAAGTTCGGAAATGAAGATTATTGTCCGTACTCCAATTTTGCACCGAATGAAGGAGAGGAATAATTAGATGAAGGAGTTGGGGTGGGTGTGGAACGATGAAAATGTGTCTTAAAAAATTTAAAATTTCGTTCCCGCACCACTAATTCTTCTATTGAGAATGAGGTACGTAAAATAGAAACGGGATGTGGTGATTTAGCTGTTGGGCAAAAGTTTGAAAGCAGAGATTTGTTGTTGACAAGATTGAAGATTATAAGCGTAGTACAGAAATTTGATTTTGATGTTCATTCATTAGCGTCCCGTTTCTTAATTGTTGACTGTTGGGTAGGAGGTTGTAAATGGAGAGTATGTGCTTCAACAATTGAGGATTCTTTGTTGATGCATATTCGCAAATATTGTCGTGAACATACATGTTCTGTTACGGAACGATCAGCCTGTAGCCGTAATGCTACACCACCAGTTCTAGCTCATTTATACAATGATTTTTTGGTGGTATAGGAGATTCTGTTATGCCAAATCTTGTGGGGGGGGAAAGCCTGAATCTACACTATGGAATATAGATGGTAGTCTTTAAATTCAATGGTTTTAATTTCTTGGGGTAGAGAGTAGAGGACACACAGTTTTGAATAAGTGTACGGATTGTTCTCATGGGGTACAATTAATAACAAACTGTAATATTTTATTGTAGAAGGTGTATATATAATTGTTTAGAAGGGGTACAGGTCATATTAACTAGTCTAATTGGGTTAGACTTGACGACATAGTTGGAAATAATAACAAATCGTGTAGGGAAGATTGTACACAATTCACAATATTATTATTTTTGGTGTAAAACATATGATTTTAATGGGGTACAGACAGTACACATATATAGAATTCATTCCACTAGATATTGTTCAATACTGATGTTTTTTAGTCAATACTTTCATATATTGTAATAGCGTGGTTACTGGAAGGCACATCGTACACTTCTAAAAATGCGGGAATATGTGAGGGGTACACCTGAAAATGGATATGCTGGATTACCTTCATATTTATACAGGCTAAGAGGCTCTAATCTGGGGACCCTTACGAGACTTGAAGGTGACGCAATGGACAGATTCAAGTATGTTTTCATTGGGATTCCTGGTTGCATTCAAGGATTCAATCAAGTATATGCGGAATGTTGTTGTTGTTGATGGAACTTTTGAAGGGTGAATACAAAGGAACAATACTGATAGTAACAACACAAGATGGATATTTTAATATATTTCAATTGGCTTATGCGGTTGTTGATACAGAGAACGACGGGTCGTGGAATGATTCTTTAGGCAATTGAGTTGTGTAATTCCTTATGATGAAGGACTTGCACTGATATCTAACCGACATAAATCTATAGAGGAAAGCTATTGGTAAAGTATACCCCTTTGCCAGTCGTGGAATTTGCACTTATCATCCTCATAAGAATATTATTCAGAGATTTAGTAGAAGTGAAACATTCCGACTTGTTAACAAAAGTAGCTGCAGTGTTCCATATAGTTGCTTCCAATGAAATATTTAATCAAATTCAAGAATCGAATCTGCAACTACATGCTTACTTGCAGCATGCGGATGTATGCAAGTGGAGTAGGACACATTTTCATGATGATAGGTACAACATCACAATATGCTGACACGTTGGTTTGCTGAGCTCGGTTATGCAGGGGATATCCGGGCCATTGATCGTAGGGGGAGATTTCAATACCATTGTCCGGGTCGACGAGAGGTCGGGTGGAAATGGGCGTTTATCTCCGGACTCTTTAGCCTTTGGTGAGTGGATACAGGAGTTGTCACTTATTGACATGGGCTTCAAAGGTAAACGGTTCACGTGGAGAAGAGGTAATGAGGCACATACGTCCATTGCAAAAGCGTCTAGACCGGGTTTTGTGTAGTGCTGAGGCTCGTCTAAAATGGCATGAGGCTACTGTAACTCATTTGCAGTTTTTGTCGTCGGACCATGTTCCTTTATATGTACAACTGCAACCGGTGATAATGGGTGATCCTAAGCGCAGGCCTTTCCGGTTCGAAGCCGCCTGGCTGAAGCATGAGGGATTTAAAGAGTAACTGCGGGTGTCTTGGAATGGAGAGGTGAAGACTCCTGAGGCTCTCGAGGCTTTGCGGGTGACGTTAAAAAAATGGAATCGTGAGGTCTTTGGAGATATTCAGAAGCGGAAGGATCACTTAGTTGCTGAGAATAACCTGGTCCAAGAGTTGCTGGACTTGAACCAAACAGATGCATTACTCAGAAAGGAGGAGGGATTGATTAAGGAGTTTGATGCTGTCTTGGAGCAAGAGGAGGTGCTGTGGTTTCAGAAGGCACGAGAGAAGTGGATAGTCTTGGGGGATAGAAACACCAAATACTTTCACACGTCAACCATAGTTAAGAGGCGCAGGAACCGTATCGAAATGTTGAAGGATGATGCTGGCCGTTGGATTACAGATTCATCTGAGTTGGAGAAGTTGGCGATTACCTACTATAAGCGCCTATACTCGATGGAGGATGTGCCTCGGGAGGTTGAGAAGTTACCTACGAGGGTTTGTGAATTTGTCGAGGAGGAAGTTGCAGCTTTAGTTCGTCCTTTCTCGAGGGTGAAGTCAGCAGCGGTGCGTGGTATGGGTACGTTTAAAGCTCCAGGCCCGATGGGTATCAACCGTGGTTTTACCAAGAATGTTGGGAGGATGTGGGACAGTCAAGAACACGTTTTGTGCTCGAGTTCTTCACGTCGGGGCAGTTACTGAATCGTTGAATGATGCGCTCTTGGTGCTAATCGCCAAAGTGGAGAACCCAGAGTATTAAGCAATTCAGGCCGATAAGCCTCGTAATGTCTTATTTAAGATAATTACAAAGGCTATGGTGATACGATTGAAACATGTTATGTCTAAACTGATTGGTCCCGCCCAATCGAGTTTCATTCCCGGAGGTTGAGCGCCGATAATGTCATTGTTGCAAGAGGCAGTACACTCGATGCGTAGAAAGAAAGGGAGGAAGGGTTGGATGCTCCTTAAACTGGACTTAGAGAAGGCATATGATAGGATTCGGTGGGATTTTCTGGAAGACACTCTTAAAGCCGCGAAGTTACAGGAGTGGATCTCTTGGATAATGAGTTGTGTGACGGGTCCATCCATGAGCGTTTTGTGGAATGGCGAGAAAACAGATGAGTTTAAACCATTGAGGGCCTTCGACAAGGAGATCCACTCTCTCCATACTTGTTTGTTATGTGTCCGGAAAGGTTGTGCCATTTAATTGAGTTATCGTAGCCTCTAACGCATGGAAACCGATTAGTCTATCCAGGGTGGCCCGAAGTTGTCACATATTTGTTTTGCTGATGATCTTATCCTCTTTGCGGAAGCGTCGTGGCTCGATTCGGGTCATACGACGGGTGTTAGAACGTTTTGTGTCGCCTGGGACGAAAGTCAGCTTGGAGAAGTCTAAGATCTTCTTCTGAGAATGTTCATAGAGATCTCGCCCAAACAATAAGTGAGGAAAGTGGGATTAAGGTCACACGGAGCTTGGTAAGTACTTGGGGATGCCAGTCTACATAAGCGTATTAATAAAGATACGTTTGGAGAGACGCTTGAGAAGGTAGCGTCTCGGCTTGCAGGCTGGAAGAGTCGTTTCTTAAGTCCGGCAGGAGAGTTACTTTAACCAGGGCAGTTCTCTCATCCATCCCTGCACTCTATGAGTACTATATCGTTACCGGCGAGTACCTTAGAGAGCTTGGATAAGATTTCTCGCTCTTTTCTCCGGGGTAGTACGGGAGAGAAGAAGAAACAAGACCTCGTGGCTTGGGACAGAGTTTGCCGGCCAAAATCGGAGGGGGATTGGGTACTAGATCTGCTAAGCCTATGAATAAATCTCTCTCTGGGAAAGTTGGTTGGAGGTTACAGGTGACAAGGAGAGTCTTTGGGCTAAGGTGTTGAGACATAAGTATCGCATGGGGGATATACATGATTCTTCATGGCTTATTGCTAAGGGTAGATGGTCATCTACCTGGAGGAGTGTTGTAATGGGTCTACGAGAGGTGGTGATACCGGGCTTGTCTTGGGTGGTTGGTGATGGGAGTAAGGTCCGATTTTGGAAAGACAAATGGCTTGGAGATACAACACTTGTGAATGTTGGCACCGTTGAGATGTCGGGGGAGGCATGGGACGTATGTGTCAAGGATCTTTGGAGGGATGGGATTGGTTGGATGTTTGACCGCATTGGTCCTTACGTGCCTCATACTGTTCAATTTCAGCTTGCGGCGGTAGTGTTGGATAACTTTACAGGGGCAAAAGATAGGATATCTTGGGGAGAGTGTCCCGATGGGGTGTTTACAGTGAAATCAGCTTACAGGTTGTTAACACGGGATGAGAGGCCAAGGCAGGATATGGGAAACTATTTGAGAGAGTTTGGAGGGTGGTCGCGCCGAACGTGTCCGAGTTTTTATTTGGTTGGTTGTACATCAATGCGTTATGACTAATGTGGAGAGACATAGAAGACATCCGAGTGATTCAAGTCCGTGGTTTGCAAGAGCGGGGAAGAGTCCATTATGCATATTCTTAGGGATTGTCCGGCGATGGCTGGTGTATGGGGCGGTTGGTTCCTCGCAGAAGGTTCGTTCCTTTTCGCAAAATCACTTTGGAGTGGTTGTTCGGGAATCTACGGGTAACGAGGAGAGGGAGAGTGGGCAATGGGCCACTCGTTTGTGATCACAGTGTGGTGGGCGTGGAAATGGAGGTGTTTGAATGTCTTTGGTGGAGATGGTAAGTGTCGAGACCGTGTCCGTTTCTTGAAAGACTATGCGCAGGATATTACGTCGCACATTTGAAGCTGGTAGAGGTGCAGTGCACGCGTTGGTCGAGAGGATCGTATGGTGGCGTGGACTCCACCGGAGTCCGGTGGACTAAGCTGAACACGGATGGTGCTTCGAGGGGTAACCCGGGTTTAGCCACGGCAGAGGGGTATTGAGAGACGAGAGGGAATTGGGGCGGAGGCTTCGCGTTGAATATTGGCATATGTTCGGCGCCACTGGCGGAGCTCGGGGGTCTATCATGGTTTGCGCATTGCTTGGGATCGAAGGATTACGCGACTTGAGCTGGAGGTAGACTCGAGATTGTGGTGGGTTTTTTACGGACAGGATTCATGATTCGCATCCGCTGTCTTTCTGGTGCGTCGTGCCATGGCTTCATCTCAAGGGACTGGATAGTCCGTATTTCGCATGTGTATAGGGAGGCTAACCGTCTTGCCGACGGGTTAGCAAACTATGCGTTCTCTCTTCCTTTAGGTTTTCATAGTTTTGATTCCTCTCTTGAGGCCGTAAACTCGATTTTATGTGACGATGCCAACGGATCTGCCCGCCTTAGATCCGTTCGGGTGTAGTTGGTTTCTGTAGTTTTCTTTTAATAAATTGCGGGAGATTTAGTCTCCCGTTCCCTTACCAAAAAAAAAAGAGATAAATCTTGTTGACCAAGCTAAATTACAGATATGATGGAGGCAGTTTCGGGTAGTTTCTATATATGCATGTGTGATTTCAAAACTATATGGAATTAGATTTTAGAAACTAATATTGCGTTTATAATTATTTAGATATAGTGTCAAGATAGTTTGCTTTGTTTAAAGAAGGTTAATTATGAATTTGATGAAATATGTTATTAGATATGGTTGTTTGATATTTGGGATGTTATATGGAGGAACTGTCCGGATTATATGATTAATGGAATCACTGATTTTGTGCAGTTTTAATGTCCAACATAAAGATTTGGTAGGTACTTAATATGATGCTGTCTCGATTTTAATTTGCTTACAGGTTTGGTGAGAAGACACTGTTTGGATACTCATGTAATATATCCAAGATCCGAATTGGGTAATCCCCAAACACTTAGATCCGCGATTTTTGATATGATATGATTACCTCTTTGTCCTCGATTTAGTTTTTTCTTTGTTCTTCCTTTTTTGGATGTGGGCATTATATGGAATATATTTTTTGTTTTTTGTTTTTTTAATCCCTAAGTGTTCTCTCCGATTAATAGTATAGATTTTCTAGTCAATGGTATTTCTGTAATTAATTGGATTAAGAAGGAGTTTTTTGGTTTGTGCTTTTCTTCTCTTTCCTAAATACTTAATTTTAAAATTATCAAGGCTACAATTTTAATTAATGTATTATTGATGGGTACAGATTAATATCACCCTAAGAAAATATAGTAATGTACATTATTGATCTCAGATTATGACATAATTAAAAATGATGATCCTACATCTTGAAAATGTCAATCTATTCATAAATTCGTGGATAAGTTCGTTTTCAATTCTATGGTCAAAAAAGAAAATTCTATATACTGTGTGTAATCATATGAGTTGTGTATCTGTGGGCATTTCGGTTTAAGTTCGAGTTTGGTTTGGGTTTGGTTCGATTCAGTTTTTTTGGTTTTGGTAAAACTTTAACCAAACTCAATGTTAGTTTGGTTTGGTTTGTTGTTCGAGTCGATTTATATTTGGTTCGGTTTTAGTTTGGTTCGATTTTAATTCGGTTTAAAAATTAATTAATGTAACAAAATAAAATTGATTATAGTTTTATAATAGTTAATTAATCAAATAAAATAGAAAAAAATAAAAAAAATAAAATTAAAACCTAATATTAAACATAATTAAATTGATATTTATATTTAGTTAATTTTATTAGAAAAGTTAAAATAAAGTAAAATAGAAACTAAATGCAAATAGTCATAGGTAAAATCACATATTTAAAATTTAAATAAAATTATTAATTAATATAAAAACATATTGGGTTATTAGTTCGGTTCGGTTTCAAACAAAACCGAACCGAACCATTTGGGTTGGAAAAAACATAACCGAATGGTTGGAGTATAGGATTGGGTTTGGTTTGGTCGATTTGAGTTCGGTTGGTTCGGTTTGGTTTGGTTCGGTTCAGTTCGGTTTAAATGCCCACCCCTATGATTTGATTTGCTTTTATAAATGATTAAGATGTCGGCCCTGCGTTACCGCACGGGAAAGTGAAAACTTGAAATGGTTAACATTGTTAACTTCACATTTCGAGCAAAAATGTTTTGGTAATTTTTCAACTTTATAATATAAAAGTGGTAAATAATGACTAAAATGAATTAACCAAATTAGTTAAATAAAATATTTGTTATGTATATAAAAATGAAAAATCAATTCAGTGACGATAAAAGAATAATGTTAAAGATATACAAATCTAAGTTTACTGGTTTGACAAAAAAAAAAAAAAATCTAAGTTTACTGAATCATAATCAATTTTGAAAGATATTCACATAGAATAAAATTTAAATCATTATTCTATTGAATTTTATAAAAAATAATAAGAGAATCAGTGAGAAAGAGCTCATAGCTGCAACTGCAACCAACCAAATTGACTAAAAAGGTAAATGAGAAGATAAATCTAGGAAAAAATAGAAATCACAATTAATTACTTAAATTAATACTGAAAAGAGACGATCAATACAATTAGATGGAAAACGACACCAAACAAAGTTAGATGAATAAATCAATAAATAAAACAATCCAATTTTTTTAACAAAGATGAGTAAATTAATGTTGATTAATAAATTGAAAGAAAATAAAACTCAGAATTTTTAAATTTGGAGGTATTAAACAATAGTTAAATAACAAAAACTTTCAAGACCCATAAAAATATAAATATATATAAACAAAGATGTGTGAAACAAAACTGTGCGAAAACTAACAAATGTGAACATTGAAAGCTGGGAGTATGACGAAGAAACACAATTGTTGGATCAAAATAGTGCAACTTTTAGGATCATTAACAAATCTAAACAGTTAGATGAGATAATAAAAATAATCTTTATTAACTTGACCCCTAAAAGTGAGTTTGCTATAATATATAAACATATAAATCTATGATTTTATTTATTAACTTGTAAGTTTAAAAAATACTCAGAAAAAAATAAATTCGAAACTTGTTTTTGTTTCCATTAAAGTTTATATATAATAAACAAAGAGGTGTAAAATATAAAGGAGTAAAACATAGAGGTGTGAAAAAAATGTGAAAAAAATAATAGGTGCGATTTTTGAAAGATGGGGGTACGACGAAGAGATGCAAAAATATGAAAATAAAGACGTGTGAAACAAAAATGTGTGAAACAAAAAGATGCAAAAACTAACAAGTGTAAACATTGAAATCAAGGGGTACGACGAAGAAACACAATTGTTGGATCAAAACACTGCAACTTTATATAAACAAAGAGGTGTAAAACAAAAAAGTGTGAAAACTAACAGGTGCCTAAATGGAAAGTTGGAGGTGCAACGAAGAAACACAATTGTTGGATAGAGTCTTTGAAACTTTTGAGGTCATTAACAAAGGGTGAGATCATTAATAATATTTAAATAACAAAAACTCTTTTCAAAATCTATAAAAATCTGTCTATGTATACTAAAAACAAAAAGGTGTGAAAACAAAGAGGTTTGAAACAAAGGTGTGAAACAAAAAGATGCGAAAACTAACAAGTGCAACCATTGAAAGCTAGGGGTACGACGAAGAAGCACAATTGTTGGATCAAAACATTGCAACTTTATATAAACAAAGAGGTGTAAAACAAAAAGGTGTGAAACTAACGGATGCCAACATAGAAAGCTGGAGGTGCAACGAAGAAACACAATTGTTGGACCGAAACTTTGCAACTTTTGAGATCATTAACAAAGGGTGAGATCATTAATCATACTCAAAGAACAAAAACTCTTTTCAAAGTCCATAAAATCTGTATGTATATAAAAACAAAGAGTGTGAAAACAAAGAGGTGTGAAACAAAAAGGTGTGAAACAAAAAAGTGCAAAAACTAACAAGTGCAACTATTGAAAGCTAGAGGTACAACGAAGAAACACAATTGTTGGATCAAAACACTGCAACTTTATATAAACAAAGAGGTGTAAAACAAAAGGGTGTGAAAACTAATGGGTGCCAACATGGAAAGCTGGGGGTGCAACGAAGAAACACAATTGTTGGACCAAAACCTTGCAACTCTGAGATCATTAACAAAGGGTGAGATCATTACTAATATTCAAAGAACAAAAACATTTTTTAAAGTCCATAAAAATCTGTATATATATATATATATATATATATATATAAATAAAGAGTGTGAAAACAAAGAGGTGTGAAACAAAAAGGTGTGAATCAAAAATGTGCAAAAAACTAACAAGTGCAACCATTGAAAGCTAGGGGTACGACGAAGAAACACAATTGTTGGATCAAAGCATTGCAACTTTATTTAAACAAAGAGGTGTAAAACAAAAGGGTGTGAAAACTAACGGACATAGAAAGCTGGAGGTGCAACAAAGAAACACAATTGTTGGACCGAAACTTTGCAACTTTTGAGATCATTAACAAAGAGTGAGATCATTAATCATACTCAAAGAACAAAAACTCTTTTCAAAGTCCATAAAAATTTGTATATATATAAAAAATAAAGAGTGTGAAAACAAAGATGTGTGAAACAAAAAGGTGCGAAAATTAACAAGTGCAATGCAACCATTGAAAGTTAGGGGTACAACGAAGAAACACAATTGTTGGATCAAAACATTGTAACTTTATATAAACAAAGAAGTGTAAAACAAAAAGGTGTAAAAACTAACGGGTGCCAACATGGAAAGCTGGGGGGTGCAACGAAGAAATACAATTGTTGGACCCGAAACATTGCAACTTTTGAGATCGTTAACAAAGAGTTTAATAGGTACAATTTTTAAAAGATGGAGATGCGAAGAAGAAACATGAAGAAAAAAAGTTTGCAACTGTTGGGATCAAGTAATTTTAAACCACTAAATGGAATAATATAAACAATCTCATTAGATTAAAATTGACCCAAAAGTGAGTTTGCTATTATATATAGATAACCAAAAGGGTTCATCTTCAATAGAAGATTTTGGGTCCTTACACACCATTTCGAACGAAAGACAACATCGAATACAAGACCAAAACAACACCGACTTAAATGGAAGTTGTTTAGGTTCATACCTTCTTCACAGTTAAATGTATAATATAAAAGCGGGTAAAATCACTCGGAAACAACAGAATAAGAGAACATAGATCTTTCAAGGGGATAATAATAAACTTTGGGGTTTACTTTGATTAGTTGGCACGGCTTCTGAAAACATCGAGATCCATCTCGGTTGGATCAGCTGCCTGAAGCTCTATTTGAATTCCATCTAGTTCCCTCTTGAACCTGTCCTTAGAGCTCGCGTAGATCATCTTGCTTCTGACCTTAGCTATGTCAGGGCACCTTTGGCAAAAAAAACCAACATAATTATGCATTTACATATATATAAGATGAATCCAATCTTTGGAAAGATAATGAGAAAAGAAGACACATAGTAGTAGCTACCAGGCGATGAAGAAGATCTTGCTCTTCTGGCAATTCTCAGCAGTGACAAAGTCGAAATCGTAAATGGCGTAACGGCATTCATCAGCTGGGAGGCTGGCTGCAAAGTCATCATAGGTTTGGATAGGCTCACCGACTTTCTCAACAACCACTTGCTTCTGCTTCTCCTCGATCTTGTAAACTATGAATCGGTGTGTCCTTTTCGCCTTCAATTCCATAAATCTCAGCTTGCAGTCGTCATGCACAGCCATTCCAGATGCCGCATTCGCCTGTTTTAAACCAAAAGAACACGAACATCTTTTTAACACTACATACTCAACATTCCCAAGAACTAGCCATTTAAGATCATCATAGCTTACTCTCAAACCTCTATTATAAGAACATGATGGTTCTGCGATATACATGAAACTGATGAATCCATAGTAGAAACAACATCCAACAGTGATAAAAAGATCAGCAAGCAGAACAAAACTAGAGATCAATTGAAGGAGAAATGGATCAAACAACCTAATAAACATGTTTCAACAAGTCTAAGCCCTAACATCAAAACTGATTTCCAATTCTAGCTATCGGAATCGAATAAAAACCACAGTAAGCTATAACAGAGAAGCTCTCTCACGCAGTTTTGATCTTGGATCAATCCACACAACGATCACAAATCTCAGAGATCTAAAAAGAAAAACAAAAGTCCATATACAGATCTTAACGAAGCAGCAAAAAAATGAGCTAGAATCGTAACCAGATGATTCTGTACACGAGAACCAAACGCAAATCGAGAGGCGCACGCACTACAGATCGAGGAATTGAACGTATAAATAAGTCGAAATCGAGCTTACCATGACTAGAAACACACTAGTACCAAAGCAAATTCGTGCTTAAACGAAAGGTGCGAAGAAGAAGATATTTATCCTTCAGGCGGCTTGAATCGACAGAGAGAATACGGTTTCTTTTCTTTTTTTTTCTTGTCAATTTCTTTTTTTCTCGTCCTTTCTTCCTCAATTTATTCGGAAGTCCAACCATACTATTTGGTATGTATTTCATTAATATTGTTGAATTTTTTTTTATTTTATTTAATGCAATATTGTAATTATATTTATCTTTTGAACTCAATCTTTTTGGTAGCTATTTCAATAATATCATTTGAGTTTTTAGTTAATAATTTATTTAATTTTTTTAAAAATGATATAAGTGATACCTCTGATTAAAATTTCGATATCTTTGATGATTTATTTGATAAACAATTCATTAATCGTATAGAACTTTTTTTTTTGTCAACAAAAGAATCAGCTCCAACGAACTAATCGTATAGAATTTGATTCCAAAATTTTTGATGAAAAAAAAAATATTTTGAATTGGTTGAAAAACAGATCTAGAATTAAATTGTTAAATTTTTAAATAAATTAAAAATCTCTCAAAACATAAAAGAGTCTATCACAAATAAAAAGATCACTACAAATTATATAGTTTTAAGAGGAGATGGTCACACTTCATAACGTACTAGGATATATCCCGTGCTTAAAGCACGGGTTAACATTTAAAAAAAAAATTATAATATAATAATAAAATTATTATTATTAGTTTTTTAAATATTTTGTTTGAGATAATATTTATTTTTAATTGTTATGTAAATTTATTAGTCTATTTGAATACTAATTATTTTAGAATATTATAGTATTTTATTTTTGTCGTATTATTACAGTTTTATATTGTTTATTTATTATATTTGCATCATTATTTTGTGAAATATAAAATAGTAATTTTAATATTATATTTGTGAGCAAATAAAAATTATTAATTTATCATCTATATAAATTTAATTTTACCAACCCGCTAATGTGGAAATTAAAACACACATTTTTATACATTGAGTAATTTATCTTCGTTTTAAAAAATTCAAATCATAACATATGCAAAAAAAAATATGCAATTTATTTATTATAAATATTATATGAAAATTACAAAAAAATTGTAAATAAAATAAAATAAAGATGTTAGGAGAATCATAATTTGAAATCTAAACAAAATCTTCGAATTTAGTTATTGAAAATAATGGTATTGTATACTTGGATATAAAATCTTAGTTTTAAAATTCTGATTGGTTTATATATTTTTTAAAAAATTAATTAGTAATTTCGTCCATAATTTATTAGAGAGAGAAAATACTTTTTTAGATTTCTTTAGATTTTTTAATATTTGATCTGTGAGTGTTTTTTATTTTTAATTAATTATATATATATATATATTTAATTAAACTTAATAGATTTTTTCTAATGACAATTTAATATAATTTTTTACACATTTTAAAGTTAGTTTCATATTTGTACTTCTCAATTAATATAATAGGTTTAAGATATATCTATCAGTCTAAACAATAAAAAATAATTGTACTCCCTGGCCTAGATATACTTGAATGACAAACCAAATTGGTACGACATGTGTCAGTTTCAAAATTTAAAGAAACTAGTTGGTTGCCATCTGGCTGATTAGATTTACAAAAGTTCCAACAAAAATTAATGTTTTATTAGTGTGCTTTAATCTACAAGCTTTAAAACTTAATTACTAGTGGTCCCATTTATGAATGCTGATAGACTGACTTTGGAGCCAAAAAATTTGTAACACATACGGTATGTGTGCATTAAGTAAAAGAAATTGCGATTTTTTCATCTGAACAAATAAAATCAACTCAAATTCCTCTAAAATAAAATCTTCTATAAGCCAAAAAATGTGTATTATTCATTGAAAACAATATACATTTCTCTATATATATCGTTTTTTTTTTTGCCGAATATTTTTGCATATTTTGCAAATCGAAATTATATGACAGGTACCTCTTGGGCACCTCTCTTGGTTGGCTCCACTTTGACGCTCATGGTTTCATTATAGCGGTAGCGGTGATGGGAAGAAGCTGAGAAAGCTAATTAAAAATAGACACGTGGAGATTTTTGAGTTTGCTTTGTGCGACAGGTTTCCTACTACTACCAGCATGTGACCCTAGCCTCACCGCATATTATATTTAAGCCCATCAACTAAATCAGGCCCAGATCACGTCAAGAGCGAACGTATCCCTGTTTCAAGGATTCTTCTACAAACAAGACTACAAACCATATCCCACAGATTGCATCGGTTCTGTGTAGTGAACATGGAAATGATGATCTCAGATTAATTCTGTAAACAAGTTAACATGATAACAGTGAGTCTCTCTATGCCTAAATTACCGGCGGTCATCTTCGGCTTTCTTACTGTTGATATCCGTTGTCACTTTCTCTGCCTTCTTGGCAACTTCAACAAATATTAGTCTACCATCTACAATCTGAAACAAACGAAAGCACCAATTATAACTTCAGTACATTTGTTAAGAAAGCTCATCAACGTTATCATCATGATGAAAGGAACAAAATCTATATAGCTTCCCTAATCGACATTTATACACTGAGACTGTAAATAAATGGATATATACGAATCTATCACCAAAGAGTACTGACTAGTGATGTTTAGGACAGTAATATCCCAAGAAAACTATTTTAGGATATGTAAAATTTTCATTACAAAACAAAGTCAGTAGTAGTACATCAAACAACACAGCGACAAAAAAAAAAAAACCATCAACTGAAGTTCATATCCAAAGAACGAAGAAATGGCAAAAATGTTATGGTAGAAATGAAAAAAAAGTCAATTGGGTATTTTTCTTACCCTCCCATCTAAGCTTTTCAAAGCCTTTCGAGCATCATCTTCAGACTCGTAGGTGATAAAGCCGAACCCTTTTGGTCTCTGCGTTTCAGGGTCTCTAATAAGCCGAGCTAACCAAAACCCACAACACAAGATATAAATCTAATTGAGCCTTCTTAAACATACTCGAGTTCGTGCTTATTATTATATATACCTTCTTTGATGTGACCAAAAGGAGAAAACAATTGCCTCAGAGATTGATCTGTAGTGTAAGCTGATAACCCTGCACAAGATATAAATCTGATCAAACCAGAGCAAAGTAAAACAAAGGAAGAATCTAAAATTAGAGATGGTGAGTAAACAATCATCATACTGCTTACGAAGAGTTGAGCTGAGATTCTCTTAGCCATCCTACTCAAACTCGGAAGAAGTAAAGAACAATTGCGATAATTTTTCTAGGTTAGAGACGCTCGAGCGAGAAACGGTGGCGTTTTAGTAAGAAACACAGATTTCCGTTCGAAACGACGACGTTCTCAATGAATCCAGAAGCTAATTCGATATACATTAGCAGAGAAGAGACAGAGCGAAAAAAGATAATTTCAGAAGAAAGATTTAGTAGTATTTGATTATAGAGAGTTATTGGATCTTAGTTTGATATTACATGGCAATAAGAAAACCCAAAAGATCACGAAACAGAAATCGAATTACACAACTTGTAATAGTCAAAAGCCTAATTTTACAAACACCTTAAAAGACCAAATCATCGATTCCAACAAGATCCCCCACAATTCAAGAACTAGTAAATTTCGTCACAGCCTTAGTTCCTTCAGAAACAGCGTGCTTAGCGAGCTCGCCAGGAAGAACAAGTCTAACAGCAGTCTGAATCTCCCGAGAAGTAATCGTAGGTTTCTTGTTATACCTAGCGAGCTTAGACGACTCCGAAGCGAGCTTCTCGAAGATATCGTTGATGAAACTGTTCATAATCCCCATAGCTTTGCTTGAAATACCAATATCTGGATGAACTTGTTTCAGAACCTTGAAGATGTAAATCTTGTACGTCTCGACACTCTTCTTCTTCATCTTCCTCTTCTTGTCACCTCCAGCTCCGGCTTCTTTTGGGAGTTTCTTGCCGGCTTTTGGTTTCTTCTCCGCCGGAGCTTTCTCGGCTTTTGATTTCTCCTCTACTGGTTTCTTCTCTGCGGGCTTTTTCTCTGCCTTTGGAGCCATTCTTCTAACAGAGAAAAGGAAAGTTTCGGAATTAAGAAAGATCAAGCTTTTGTGTTGTTGTTCAATCGATTCCATAGCTGATGTATATATACGATACGAGTATGTATTAGATACTGATTGGTTAGTTCTGGTTTCACCAGGATTGATGACGTGGACTCTATAATGTACCGTTAGATTAGAACAAATGAACAGTATAGAATAATACGCAGAGTCAAAATTAATTACGAGTTTAACGAGAAAAATCGGCTTAATTGGACTCTGCACTTATTATAACGGGGCGTAAATGGGCCCTATGTATCTATAATGGGCCTAGTGGAACCCGTGAAAAGTGATATAAGCGAAAACCCTAATTTTTGTTCCGTCTTCCCTGTTTAATCTGTTCTTCAAGGCAAAGCGAGAGACGACGTCGGAGGCGGCTGCTACTTAGGTTTCAGGTTAGTTAGTAATCGCCGGGATCTTCATCTCTCCTCAACTTCTATGAACCGCTCTATTGTTTCTTTTGGAACTATCATTTAGTTAATTGTTTCTCTGGAGAATCTAGGTTTGAAGCTTTCGTTTTGTGTCATTTTCAGAGCCATGGTGTGTAGTGTTATGAAAATATCAATAAGCTTAAGATTTGTTGGTTTATGATTTTTGCAGTTTTTTTTTTGAAATTTTGAAAGAATGGTGAGAATCAGTGTGCTCAATGATGCTCTCAAGAGTATGTACAATGCTGAGAAGAGGGGAAAGAGGCAGGTCATGATCAGGCCTTCTTCTAAAGTGATCATCAAGTTCCTTATCGTCATGCAAAAGCACGGTATGTGTGATTTTTGCAAAGCTAGCTATATGACTCTGTGTTACTTTGCTTTCATGTGTATTGTTGCCAAGTGTAAAGATGATGCTTTGTGTTTTGGAATTTTGTAGGTTACATTGGCGAGTTTGAGTATGTTGATGACCACAGGTCTGGTAAGATTGTTGTTGAGCTTAATGGAAGGCTGAACAAGTGTGGAGTCATCAGTCCTCGTTTTGATGTTGGTGTTAAGGAGATTGAAGGATGGACTGCTCGTCTACTTCCTTCCAGACAGGTTAGTCTAAGACACTGTAGCCTTTTACTCTATATTTGTGTTACCGATCTTTAAGTTTAAGAACATGAGATTCGATGTAATGCTCTCATATCGATCTGCTGCCTCACTTTACTGTTCCTCCTGTTAGTGTGTAATCGGGTGTTAAGTGACATCGGTAATTGAACATACTCACTGCTGTTCCTTTTAGGGTGTAATCAGGTGTCAAGTGTCATTACTAATAGAACATAATCACTTTGCTGTTCCTGTTAGGTTGTAATTAGTGTTCAAGTGTTATTCCTAGTAGATTGACATAAGCTTACTTCATCTGTTTATGTCACAACTTCATTGAACACATATATCTCTATGTGCAGTTTGGTTACATTGTTCTGACGACCTCAGCGGGAATCATGGATCACGAAGAAGCCAGGAGAAAGAATGTTGGTGGCAAAGTTCTTGGCTTCTTTTACTGAAGCAGCTTCTTGAGATCCATCTTATTGGGTTATAATTTTCGATTCTCCTTATGTGGAGGGAGTAGTAGTTGGATTGTGACCTCAATGTTAAATTAGTAGTTTTTTGTATGTGGTTTTACTCAGATGCTTGAAAACTTTGGAGAGAGTAGACAAATTTATTTCAGTTTTTGAATTCGTTAGACTTGCGAGTTGCGATTATGAAAGCAAAATCATCTTTCTTGACTTATCGTTAGTTGTGGCATTTACCCATTTTGGAGACTTGCTCTTCTTGTTTTGTTTCTCTTAAAACGTTTGGCTTTAGGTCTTCTTCAAGTGAGCTGCTCAACTGCAAAAGAGATTTATACGATTTTAATGCATTTGTGAAAAATTGCAAAATGAAATTTTGATACTTCATTGGAAAATTGCAATCATTCACAAAACTTTAATGGAAAGTTCATTCACAAAAATTGCAATCATTGGAAAGAAGACCCGATGATGTAAACAGTTCCTTTCTTGGATCAAAATTCTACATTCTGACTTTTGTGGAAAGTCACTTTTATGTTTGTATCGAAACTCTACATTCTACATTCTGACAATATAGAAATTTAGAAATTGATGACAAAATAAGTTGTTTTAACAAACGAAAATTGAAAAGTTCACCTTCCAAATGCTTTAGTTTCAACAACTCGAAAAATCAAACTATGTTAGGTGTATATTCAGCCTCAAAAACATACAGTATATTATGATACATCTATATCATAGGTTTATAATTAGAAAATCATAAATATATGTATTATATAATCGACAAAAAAAAAGTCGTGTACTTCCATTTTATTATATAAGGGATATAATGTAACAATATAATATATTTGTATTATCTTTATTATCTTTAGATTTTACAACTTCCTAGAAATGTATTTATAGCTAATAAAAATTAATAAAATAGACCATTTTAGAATTAGTATATAACTTTGTATATAGAGATAATATTTTTAAAAAATGATTTATCAGATTTTGGTTTTTTTTTTTTTTTGTTGACAATTTATCAGATTATTGTTTTAGTCCAGCTAATTGATTTGGATATAAAGTAATTAACAAAAGGCCCATAAGGCTTCGTGCCTTCTATAGGCCCTCCCCAAAGTATCTCTTTAATCTCTCTCTTTTTTTGTGCGCACACTCTCTCCTTCGGTTCCAATTACTAACGTGCGCAGTGTATCCTATCGTGCACACGAAGAAGAAGAAGAAGAAGAAGAAGAAGAAGAAGAAGAAGAAGAAAACGAAGTAAAATAGAAGAAGCCGGGAAATATCTGAAAAAGCTAAATCAGGACTGGCGCATTTTAGCCGTCCGCCATAACCTTCGCTCCTCTCCGATTACATCGGTTTCTTCTCTCTCTCTCTCTCTCTCCCCCTCTCCGGTACGTGGTCTTCTCCATTACGCAGCCGATTCATTCGATTTCTTCCTCATTTTTGTTTGATCTAATTCGATTTCGATGAAACTAAGATTTACAGTTTTGTGATCTTTGAATTTTTTTTTGGTTTCCTTTAGATTCAATGGCTGCTCCACCTGCTAGAGCCAGAGCTGATTACGATTATCTCATTAAGCTTCTTCTGATTGGAGATAGCGGTACTTTCGTTGATCTGAAAACCTCTTCGATCGTAGTGGATCCGTTGAACTTTTCCTGAATCGATTCGTTTTTTGATTGTTGAATCGATCTACTCACTGTGATGATTTTGATTATGTTGGTTTGTGATGAGATCGTTGTGTGGACTTGGTGATACAGATTTGATCGGTCTTTATATTTTAGAGATCTCTCTGTAAACCTAATGTTTCTTTTTTGTTGTTGTAGGTGTTGGTAAAAGTTGCCTTCTTCTACGTTTCTCTGATGGATCTTTCACCACTAGCTTCATTACCACCATTGGGTTTGTGTTCTCTCGGTTTATGGATAAATTTGAATTCAGTGATGTATATTAATTATGTTCCTTGACGTTTTACAGAGTATTTTTTGTTTGTTTGCCTTGATGTAGCATTGACTTTAAGATAAGAACGATTGAGCTTGATGGCAAACGTATCAAGCTTCAGATTTGGGACACAGCTGGTCAAGAACGGTTTAGGACTATCACTACTGGTGAGTTTTGTTTGGTGAATGGGTACTTAAGCAGTAACCATCCTATTATGAAGCAAATTTGATTGATTCTCAAGGAGATGAACACTTACAAAGTTCTTAAATACCAACTTACATGTGCTATGATCTCTTGTAGAGGGAATGTATTTTTGCAATGCCTCTTGACTGATTTGCTTTGTTTGGCTGATTACTTAGCTAGGTCTTGTATACCTGATGTTGTTGGGCAATTTCAGTACTTTGTAGTTCATCTTTTCATGTAATTCTGCCTTCTGATCATTAGACTTAGCATTCCCCTTCCATGTGATATGATCTCTTGTAAAGGGAATGTATTTTTGCATTGCGACTTGATTGATTTGGCTGGTTACTTTGGTAGGTCTTGCACAGTTGGTGTTGTTAGGCTATCTCAGAACTTTATATAAATCTTTTCATATAAATCTGCTTGCTGATCACTGGACTTAGCATTGCCCATTATAATAGAAGTCAAGTTAGAAAGATTGTTGAAATGAGATTGACAACAAACATCTAATATGCACTGTCACTTACTGATTTGCTTTCTTTGGCTGGTTACTTTTGAAGGTACTGTATAGTTAGTATTGTTGGGATATTTCGACAGTTAATATTGATCTGTTTCCATTACATCTGTTTGAAGATTCTTTTTCTCTTGCATTTTCACAGCTTATTACCGCGGGGCAATGGGCATTTTGCTGGTGTATGATGTCACAGACGAGTCATCCTTCAACAGTAAATCTCCCTCCATCAAGTCTTTTCACTTACTGGTTTCTATAAAACTCCTTAAACTGAAATGATCATCTCTTTTACACAAAAGCTTAACGTAATTTCAGACATTAGGAACTGGATTCGTAATATCGAACAACATGCTTCAGATAATGTTAACAAGATCTTGGTAGGGAACAAGGCTGACATGGATGAAAGCAAGAGGGTATAAATCACACAGCCTTTATCCCTGTTCATTATTCACGGCTAATCCTGATAATAATAGCTTCTTGGTTCTGTCACAATTTTCAGGCAGTACCTACAGCAAAGGGTCAGGCTCTTGCTGATGAGTACGGAATCAAGTTCTTCGAAACAGTAAGTTTAACTATACTCTCAGCCATCGAAAATAGATACGTAGTATACACATTGCTTACATATCTAGCTGTATATGTGTTATCGCAGAGTGCCAAGACAAACCTAAACGTGGAAGAAGTTTTCTTCTCAATAGGGAGGGACATTAAGCAGAGGCTTTCAGACACCGACTCGAGGGCAGAGGTTTGTTACATCTCTCTCTCTCTCTCTTCTCTCTTTCACATCTTTGCGTTGTTACTCGTGCAACAGTCTGAAAACGCATTGTTGTCATCAATTGCAGCCTGCAACTATCAAGATAAGCCAAACAGACCAGGCAGCTGGAGCTGGGCAGGCCACTCAGAAGTCTGCATGCTGTGGAACTTAGAAATTGAATAAGTCTTTTAAAAAAATGAAGTTTAAGTCGAAACAAAGTTTGAGGTGAAGTGAAAGAAAAAAACTAAGATATCTCTCGTTGGGTGCTTCTGTAATTTTTGTTTTATTCCAACACTTCTGATTCGTTCTTAAATTGTCCTTCTTATTTGTACGAAGGTTTAATCGAAACTTGTATTTTTCTTTTCTGTTGCTGTTTTTTTTTTTTTTTTTTTTTAAGGACGGTGACTGAACTGTAATGTTGGTCATCACTTCTCTCTTATGCTATCCTCTATTCTTATGTTTCTATTGCTTCCTTTTTTTTTTTTTTTTTTTTTATCAGGTCTTTAACATTACTTCTAAGAGTTGTAAACTTATTGATTTACTCAAAATACAAACATATTAAGAGAAAATAAACATATAATTTGTGTTAGGTTCTTCAATCCAGAGATCACGAAACTAATCATATTTTAGTTGCAACACAGTAACTAAGCTTGATCACACTTATACTGTAGTGACACCAGTTAAATCATTCATAAAACGTGAATCCAAAACTTTTAATAAAACGTGAAACCAAAAATTTTAGGAAACAAGAATACAAATCTTGTGATAGTATATAGAACTGTATTCACATCGATCTGTAAAGATAAAATAAAAACATCAGAAGACTATTAAACCATGTAAAAGCTCTACGCAATATGTTTGTTAATCTATAAAACTAACAAAACCCTAACGGATACGAAAGTGTGTCAATACATCGTTCTACCCAACTCCAAATTCGTATTGACCAAAGTCTCCACCGCAGCTAAGTCGGCGAAATCCAAACACGCAACTCTCTTCCCACTACTACTCGATTTCTTCAAAGTCGTCGTTAGCGATGCGTTCTCAGGCAAGAAAGATCGCGTAACCAACTCGTTGTTTGAGGCTTTTTCTTTCTCGTTCCTGTGCTTTCTCATGTGACCACCAAGTGCTTGTCCCATCGGAAAATCCAAACCACAAATCGGACAAATATGAATCGTCGTCGTCGTCGTTTTAGTTGGCGGCTTCTTCTTAGGTGATCCAGGAATTGAAGTATAGTCACCGTTGTTAGTAGGTTTATTGTGGCTCGCACGATGGCCTCCTAAAGCTTGGAACGAAGAGAACTCTCGCTTACAAGTCTTGCATCTGAAAACTCGTTTCTCTTTTAAAGCTGTTCCTTCTCCACCGCCGCCACCAACTCTCGATAACAACATCAGACAGTTAGCCGCCGCCTTATCCATCGCCGGATCAAGATTCTCTCTACTCGCAACCATGGCTTCGAGTCTTGAATCGAGTTGAGTGACTCTTCTAGGGTTTTTTTTTTTGTTTTCTTTCTAGTGTCGGTGTTAAGTTTGTGTCTCTCGTGCGTGTTTCTGGGATACACTCCGCATATTTATAGGGTTTATTAAGGAAGAGACGTAATGTTATGTGACGAAAGTACCCCTTCGCGACTTGGTGCGTAAGTTAGTGTAAGTGGTGTTTATGTTAATTAATACTTTGGATACTCTGATAAATGGAAATAAATCGTTAGATAAGAAAAAAAAATTATATTATTCAAAGGCTATTGTATATAACAAATTCTAATTATTTTATTAATATCTAATAATTTTTATTCATATAAGCCGCCATAAAGGTTTTTTCCTTTTTTTTTTTTTTTTTGGGGTATAATTATAAATAAATCTTCTAGATGTGGAATTGTGGATTGTGCAAATCTACTTGGCAACTTATCCATATTCACTGTAAAGAAGTAAAGAAAAAAAAATCAACTTATCCCATATATATGCATATATTCAGTCACAGTACATGCATGTAGAGTGATTTTTGGTTGAATATATAATCAATATATTTTGTTTATTATTCATTTAAATCATTTACTAGTAGATACATGTTTGGCTATCATTTATTTATAGTCAGAGATATTCTGATCCGACGTCTGGTTTACTTGCAATGATCAATAGAACTCAAGACTTGAGTTTTTGAAAGAACAAGTAGAGAATGGGACGAATACAAATTTGAAAATCAAAGGGTGGTTGTACGTAAATTAGAGAGAAACGTTCAGAAGCAAAAGACGAGAGAGTGATATGATTGCGACATTTTTTATACACTTCCACGCGGTTCCTTCATTAGCACACACACATAACATCTCTTCGAAGGGTTTTAAATTCACAAAGTTGTATCTCTCATATTCATCTCCCCGTACAACTATAGATTAGTATGTCTATATAGCATAATATCAAATATAAAATTATATTTGCAATGAATATAAACATTTAAATTATCAATATATATATAATTTGATTGTTGAAGTTTACTAAACATAGACTTTTATAAGCATCTTTTACCTGATTATTTATATTTGCTAGTTTGGTTGTTTGATTATAAACTTCATTATTTATATTCGACTCAATCTTAGGATACCAATGAAATGATTCAATGATGATCTGTACTGTAGTTTGACGATAACGGATCGATTTTGAATGGTACTTATTTTATAATATCAGTCTTACGATCATGGGTGACCCATAAAAGGACCCCTTAAGCAACAGAACTAAAATCTCAATATATACATAGTGTGAGATTATGATCCAAACTTGAAGAACAGTTGTAACTGAAGAAGAGAACAACAAGCTTGAAGAATTACAAGACAGCTAAGACCATGTTTATCGGTAGTATATTAGGGGGTTGTTAGAGGGGTTTATAGTGTATTTTAGAGAAAAAATAAATCAGAAAGAAAGAAAAATCAGAAGAGATCCTCTTATATAATAGACTCTCTTCGAGTATAAGAGACGCCACGTGTTGATGTTTGGTTGGACGAAAGTAAAATAGAGAAGGTGAAGATTGAGAACAAAATTTTTTTTGGCCTGATCGTGTTCTTTCTCTTCCTCTCTCTCTGGCTCTCTGTCGCGAACCTCTCAATCCGAGGAGATTGAATCGGTCGGAATCGTTGGAGATGGAATTGGAGGAGTCTGAAGGAGATTGAACTTGGACGAGATTGAATTCGGAGTCTAATCAATCGGAGGAGATTGAATCGATTGGTATCAGAAAATGAAGGTTATTGCCGCGTTTTTGCTCGCCGTTTTGAGTGAGAAAGCTTCCCCAACCAGTTCCGATATCAAGGATATTCTTGGATCAGGTTCGTTTCTTTTGTAGTCACTTCGAATTTTTAAGCATTCGATTTTTTTTTTTAAATTGTAGGAGGAAAATTCGAGTTTATATACATGGTTACTCTAGTTAATGAGAGTTGTTGGTTTAACTACCAATCGCATATGTTTGCTACAAATGTGGAAGTTGTTTAAGTGAAAACTTGCAAGGTAATTGAATAAGAGGCATTTGTTGTTGTGTGGTTTAGTTAGTTCATGTATGCTTTTAAAGGATCAGAGAGGGATTTAGTTAGGGATGATTATAACTGGGGGTGGTTTTAATTGATTGATTGAATGTGGCTTTGTTGTTGTGTTTGATTTTTTGCAGTTAGTGCTGATACAGAGGACTCTCAGATTGAGCTTTTGTTGAAGGAAGTGAAAGGAAATAACTTAACTGAGCTAATTGCTGCTGGAAGGGAGAAGCTTGCTTCAGTGCCGTCTGGTGGTCGTGATGAAAGAAAATAAAGGTTTGTTTGTTACTTCAACCAGATTTGTTATATTGTTTTGGAGATTCTTCATGACACACTAACTGGTTGTCTATTTTTATTATGTGTAGGAGGGATTCTGGTTTCATCGCGCCGAGAAAGACTACTTGATGCTTGCGTATTGGATCCCCAAAGATGTCCATACGCTTCTTGCCAATGCATCTCACTGTGTTGGCATAGGTGCCTATGTCATTAACCACAACAAAGAGGTGTGATGAGATGAGATTTTCAATGTTTTTTTTTTTTTTTTTTCATTTGAAAACATCTCCAAGAATGGATCATATCTCTGTTTCTGTATTTTTTTTATCCAAAAGGTGCTGGTAGTTCAAGAGAAGACAGGATGATTTCAAGGCCAAGGTTTCGGCGCCTGATCAACAAGGAAACTTGTACTACAACACCCGCGACTTACATTCGGGTCATTGACCTTCAACAGAGCAGTCCTCACAGATTCTAACGAAGCTGGTTTATTTGCTTCCTCTCTCTCTCTTGAATCTATTTAGCCCTCAACCAAAAACATAAAAAGCCTCACAAATGAAAACATTTGCATTCAGTGCGATCCAAATGCAATACAATGGCTTTAGGTTACATACAAGATTCAAAGAAGCAGATTCGTTAGTGAATCCTATTGTTCAACAAACACACTTGATCCTCTTTACACAGATTCAAACAAGCTGGTTTATTTGTCAACGCCTATTTATTTACCTAAACAAGATCCCAAATATTTTTGATTTTGCCACTATATAAAGCAAATTAAACGCTTGCAAGATGATTTGGTAGAGAATATTTGGGCAAAATTTGGAGCAAATCAGTATTAAAATTAATCATTCTCTCTATTTATAAATTGCACTTCTGTTGTAATATGTATTGATGTTTTTATTATGTTTTGTATGTTTCAAAATTAATTAAATTGCAATATTTTCTAATTTTTTAAAATCTTAAATGTTTACACATTTATACCACTTCTATTTTATTTAAAAAAATTTAAATTTTAAAAAACAATATTTTCAAAAATAAGAGACTCAAAATAAGAACCTACCAATAAAAGAGAAAATTTTATCTAAGAGATCATGATTTCTTATATTCCAAACAATACACAATTAATTCATAAAAAAATTTAAGAGCTCCCCTTCTAATATACTACCGATAATTATGCTCTAAAGAGGCAACTAGGAGAAAACTAGTTGTAAGTTGATTCAGAAGGGTAGTGTGCACTGTGCAGTCGGTTCAGGTTTGTGTTAACAAACAGAAAGGTGGAGAAATATACCGATCTAGTGTTAGCTTAGTCTCGTCTCTCTGTTCCTTCTTCTTACATGGCTTCTTCTTTTTCTAGTTTTGACCACACTTATAGTTTCAACATTACTTAAACCATTCATTCCTCAACCTTCAAGGGTGTAATTTAAAGAAACCAAGAAAATTAGCAAACAGTAAAAGATTCTCGGATAGTATATCAAAGTAATATATATTCACATCGATCGGTACAAGAAATGGATCCAACAAAGACTACAAGATGAAACTAAAAACCTAACGAATACTGAAGAAATTAAAAGAAAAAGAAATTAGTAGATCGTTCTACCCAACTCCAACTTCCAGTTGACCAAACTCTCGATCGAATCTGAGTCCAAATCCAAACACGCCACTCTCTTCCCACTACTACACTTCTTCAAAGTCGTCACCGTAGTCGTCTCAGGCAAGAAAGATCGTGTAACCAACGTCGTGCCTGAAGCTTTCTCGTTCCTATGCCTCCTCATGTGACCACCAAGAGCTTGTCCCATCGGAAAATCCACGCCACATATCGGACAAGGATGAGACGTTATTGCCGCTTTAGTCTTCTTATTGGACAAGGATCCAAGAAGTGATGGATCTTCACTGTTAACGAGTTTCTTGTGGCTTGCCCGGTGACCTCCCAAAGCTTGGAACGTCGAGAACTCTTTGAGACAAGTCTTGCATCTGAAAACGCGTTTCTCTCCTCCGCCGTATTCTCCAACTCTCGGTAACAACATCAGACATTTCGCCGCCGTGTCGTTCACTTTCTCAATCTCCTCACTTCTCGCAACCATCTTTGGATTTGACTGAGTGATCACTTCTAGGGTTGTTTGGGATTTTTTAGTTTGTTTGTGTGTTGTGTTGTGTGATGAGTACTCCTATTTATATATCGAAATGGGTTTAGTAAAAGACGTATGTTAAATAACGTAACTACCCTTTGTGGCTTGCTGCGTAAGTAATCTGAGGTGTAGAGAAATGGAAAAATCAGTGTCACCGCGTCATGAGTTGCGTCACCGCGTTAACACTTTAGGGGACTGACTCGGAACAAAATGGAATAAGTCGTTATACGTAAGTTAAGAAAAAGGAATGTTCTTGGTGCGTTCCTTTTACACAATACAATATATATTTGTCGTCTAGAAGAACAAGTTATTAATTTATTATCTTTTTTTTTTCGGGTCTTCGAAGTTTCTCTTATCTAACAAGTTTACTCTTCAACTATAATCTTCGTCGTCGTCATGGATTGAGCAAATGAATTTACTAAGCTACTTATCCATACACAGTCTAGATATATACAACTAGAATTTTCTTGGTTGGATGGTCAATATTTATTCGTTAAACTTATCTACTCATCATATATTATTCATTTTTATATACTTCTCTTTGTTTTAGTTTTAATTTTAAGGACATTTTTTTTAATACTTTTTATATACTTATAATAATATATATCTAAAGATTTGTAGCAAAACTATTCTTAAGTAAAAAAATTAGCTAACGGAGGAACGTCAACAAGGCAAGAATAGGACAAGGGGATGAACATGCTGAATTCCTTCATTTTTATTGCCGGCTTGGCTGCTAGACTAGAAGAACTTTTTACACACTTTCATGGGTACTCATAACGGATAAATAACATTAACTCGGAGAACAAATCGAACTAGCTAGGGGTCTCTAGGTTCAACCTCATTTCATTGAAAGGACTTGAAACCACTAGATCACCCCCTATTTGGCGTTTTCTTATGAGTTGTTATTTTGTATTTTTCGAGAAGATTTGAAACTCGGGCTTGTGTAGTCAGATCTTCATACGGCCGGGACCATCCTGTGATCTAGTTAAGACAACGAAACTACCTACTACTTGATATATGTTGTTATGTTTACATCTCCATTTATATGATTGATATTTTTATTCGTTCATAATTTGGTTGGATACCATATATATCCTAATTCCTATCAACTTCTAAACCACATATAAATAATGGAATGCACGCGTCAACTTATTTAGATCGTCATCTCATATTCACATTCAATCTAAGGTTTTTTTCTCACAGTAACGTACATGAGAGACAAGAAGAGGTGTGTGTGTGTGTATTTCTCGGAAAGATGAGAATTATGAATTAAAATAAAAAGTGTGAAAGTGGTGGGTTGTACGGAAACTAGAGAGAAATGTTTTGAAGCAAAACAGAAGAAATTAAGAAAAGGAGAGAGTGATGTGATGCGACATTTTTGATATATTCCAACGCGGTTTCTTCTTAGAACACACAAACTAACATGTCCCTTTTTCACTAAGTTTATATCCCACTAAAATTTCTCTCTCTCATATTCATACTCCAGTAGAAAACCAATGTATAAAGCTTAATATCTATGTAAGATCATCAATATAAACCACTTGATTGTTGAATTTTACTACACCTAAGAGTTGTACAAGCATCTTACTCTTACCTGATAACATAATAAGATATTTAGATTTTTAAACATGGTTACTTAATTATATTCAATCTATAGGAATCCCTAATCAATAGTATTATATCTACTTTGACGATTAAGAGATTTGAATGATTTAGTCCCTTTTACTATATAGTTTAACTACATATAGACAGTTTGCACTTTTGCAGGATCACTTCTCTTTTCTTTCGTCTCTCTCGCCCAATTTCATTGCAAGTTTCAGAACCATTTTCCAACTAATCATGTAATGTAGTCAAAAGGTATATTTTGTAATCATTGTTATCGTAATGAAAAAGTATATTCAATATCCATGAATATAAAATTCTTGATAAAAACTTCCACGATCAGATACAAGATCCAATCTCAACTCAATTGCTTTTAAGAATGTAAAGGAGTAAGGACAATGAAACAATATGGTTCAAGTTAATAAATAGCCTTAGATACTACTCTAAGTCTCTGAGTTTGACTTGGAACTGCTCACCTGAAGACAACACCTTGACACTTACGGAACCATCTTCCCACTCTGTCTTCCCAACCAGAACCAGCCTTCTTGCGTTAACCCGAGCTGCCCTCTTGAACACCCATTTCAGCGGTTTACTCTCCAATACCAAATCAACGGTTTGGCCTTTGTCTCTGAGAGCGGTTGCAACGGTGGCTGCAGCTCCTTGGAGATCTTTGTCCAAAGCGCACACAATGTTCTCTACTTCTTGTCCCAGTTCTGGCAACAAATCCTTCTCCTTGAGCAACTAAATGAAAGTGGGAAATAACAACCAGACATATTCAGAGACAAACAACTTTTCACTGCAGGTAATAGAAGCTTAATAGTAGTGACTAGCAAGTTTAACTTACTTCAACAATTACAGCATCGCCGAAACCAAAACCACAAGCAGGAATGTCATCACCTCCATAAGTAGAGAGTAATCTGTCATATCTCCCACCACCACATATAGCTCGCAGCTTCCCTTTTCGATCAAATCCCTGTCACAAAACATTTCTATCAGTTTTTATCACAAAACTATGGACAAAGTATCCATGTATGGAGAAGATTATGTCATAAAATCTGACCTCGAAGACGATACCAGTGTAATAAGCAAGACCACGCACAACAGATGCATCAAACTGGATCCACTCTGAATAACCAAACTTTTCAGCAAGTGAGAAGAGTTGTTTCAAATCTGCAATGGCTTCTCCTGCTCCACCAAGTATATCTGCTTATACAAATTAGAGGTTCAGGTTCTTATCAAGCAATTCTGGGAGAAAGGTACTCGCTAGAAATAATGAAAGGACATACCTTCCAAATCATCCAAGGATTTCACAGAAA
Organism: Camelina laxa; assembly: GCA_024034495.1. Classification (NCBI taxonomy): domain Eukaryota; kingdom Viridiplantae; phylum Streptophyta; class Magnoliopsida; order Brassicales; family Brassicaceae; genus Camelina; species Camelina laxa. Next base: position 15,342,978 of record CM043882.1, on the reverse strand, counting down.
GCACTTGCAGTAACTGTTCAATAGCATCTTCTGATATCCCCGTGAACCCAAGTTCCTTTTTGATTTCATCAATTGGAATCTTTTCTATCTATTTAGCATGCAACATAAAAAAAAGTAGGGTGGCAAAATCAGCAATAGCAGAAACATTCGTAAAGCTGGAGTGTATATTGATATCAGTAAATGAAGAAGCCTTGATTTCAAAGCAGTAGTATATTGAAGTTTAGACTACTAACCTTGTCTATAATGATACAAACTCTTCCAAACAGGTCTTCTGGTACACCATATTTTGTTAGCAATTCTTGTAAAACCTGTACAAGGAAGAAGTTATGGGAGATTATAGCTAGAGTAGATATTCAGATGCTGCAGTGCAGATCGTGCAAAACAATCTCAAATCATGTCCGCCATTGCAAGTAAATTCCTTGGTTCTGTATCTTGAGGGAAAACCAAGAAACAAGATGATCATATAATCCACATGAAAAGAGAAAACAAGCAAAAATACCTTGCGGCTTGAAACCTTAAAACCCACATCTGATGCAGTGATTCCAATTCGCTTGAAGAAGGTGACTATAGATGAAATTAGTTCAGCTTCAGCCTAAAAGAAAAGGTTTGAGAAACCAAATTAGCGGCACAGCTTATAGGGACTTAAAAAACAAACACAGGTGAGGTTAACATAGCAAGAAACTGGAAGGCCTTGGAGTTTTGACTTAAAGAGAAACATACAGTTACTTGAGGCACACCAATGATATCCATATTCCACTGGTAATGCTCACGTCGCCTTCCTCTTGTCATTCTCTCATATCGCCAACACTGTCCAACAGCAAACCACTTCAACGGAAGGGAAACGGATTTTCTGGACCAAAAAGAATATGGGAATCAACATTTCTCACATCCATACCTGAATACAAGAGTTGTTTTGACAATCAAAATAAAGAAATCTGTCCTTTTGAAAGATTTCATGGACAACTGTGAGAGAAAACTCTTAGGATTTTAGGTTTTATTACCCTTTCTGGATGACAAGCCTGGCTAAAGAAGGTGTAAGCTCAGGCCTCAATGCTACACGGCGATTACCCCTATCTTCAAAGCAGTAAAGCTACATATACCAACAAGGTTGCAAGAGTTCAAGCCAAGGAACTAAGTTCTTCTAACAATTCTACATAAACAGAGGTTATTGAACTGCAGATAAAGGTGGAAATAGTAACTTGGTCTCTAATCTCTTCCCCAGCTTTTCTGATGAACAATGCCTCCGTCTCCAGTACTGGAAAATCCACTTCCTCATACCCAAATAACCGTGAGACCTTCAAAAGCAATGTAAAACAGATTAAAGTGTCAAAATTTGACCACAGAGTGAACAAAGTATTCAAATTTCAGAACTGCAGAAACACAAAACATCAAAAGTAGAGTTTCATCATCTCTGACCTCTTTGAAGTGGTTGAAGAGCCAATTGCGGAGACGCATATCCTCAGGAGGGAAATCACGAGTTCCTTTAGGAGGGTTGACATCGATCTTCTGAAAGTCTTCGTCTTGAGTCAACAACGGAGGAGCCACAATCGAACCTGACCTGCCTCCTCCTCCTCCACCAGTGGCCTTGGTCGCGGCGGCACAGATTAAACGCCTAGGGATAGAGAAGTTGCGAGGAGGCGAACAAATAGAAACGAAGTCAAGAAGAATTGGCCTAAAGCTCGAGCTCAATCGCGTCGTCACGATCATATGTATTGCTCCTCGCATCTCTCTCTTCTTTCTTCTATTGGCTTTTTTTTCTTTTAATATTTTCTTGCTTCTTCAGCAGCAGAGTGAGTGAGAGAGAGAGATAAGCAAAAGAAGGAGATTAACTAGATGAACGAGAGAGCCTATAATGGGCTCAATTTATTTCCGGGTAAAGCCCAATTAGTTTGGTTCAATTCATTTCCTCTCTCATTCATCTCTGATTTAGATTTGATTATAAGGATAACAAATTGACGGTGATCACTGACCAGAATCATTAATTGTGAAATGTTTGGTACATGCAAGTGAGTATAAAAAAACGTTTTAGTCGATCTTGACCAAGTCATCAAATCTCTCAAATCTTATCAGGGGCCACATAAAAGAGAACAAAATTTTTACATTTGCCAACAAATAAATGAAAAAAACATAAATCGTTTGAATGAAGAGAGTATTTTTGTTTGTATGTTTCAAACATACAAATATTAGGCCGAGAGATGTTTGTTTAACATAATTCTACATAACGAGAAATTGAAAACTTGAGGCAATTATAACATTTTATTTTCTTAATGGCATGTGAAAACTATGAACACGTTGCAACGGGCTCCACTCGTGGCTCTCGTGTTTAGACATGTAGTCAAAGTTAGGTGAGGGTATGACTCTGAGTGGACTCACTTACTCAACTCTTAAATATTCGAATTCTCTCATTTAGTATAACTTTTTTGACTACTTGCCTCCTATATTCACGTACGAATAAACATTTTCAAATTACTTCACAGTAGCACAATTTCACAAGTTTTTAATGATTTTGGAACGCAATTTACATAAGCTTACAACGTTTTCGATTGCTAACAAAGGAAAAAAAAAAAAAAAAACACAGAAACTTTCAATTATGTTTATAAAAAAATCAAATTTAAAATTTTTGAAAACTCGACATTGTGTCGGACAGTAATTTTGCACGAATGATTACATTTTATATCATAGAAGTAAGCGCCGGTCATGAAAAAAGAACAAAGATAGAAACAAAAAGTCGTATTTGCTGTCTTGTCTCTCATTCTCAAATCAAATCTCTCTCTTCAATAGTAACGTACATTTAAACTCGTCTTCAACATTACTTCCTCTACTTCTTCTTCACTTTGAGAAGAAGAAGAAGAACAAACCCAATAAAGCTCCAAAATACACCAAAACAACATAAATGGCGTTGATGAGTTCAAGAGCTACAACAACACAAGACAACTTCATCATAGATCCCAGCAGAATGAATCACCACAAGTTAGACTCAAAACCCAAAGTCTCCGTCGTTTACTATCTCAGCCGTAATGGCCAACTTGACCACCCACACTTCATCGAAGTACCTCTCTCTTCTCACGACGGTCTCTATCTCAAAGGTAGTAAAAACTCTCATCTCTGTTTTTGCTCTGTTTTTAGTTTCATTAAAGTTTCGATTATTATTTTTCTCAGATGTGATCAATCGATTGAACGAGCTAAGAGGCAAAGGAATGGCTAGTCTCTACTCTTGGTCCTCAAAACGGTAAAAAACTTACTTCTCCACCGTTGGATCTGTAAATCTTTCTCATAAATTTTTTTGTTTACTTACTACTCGTCAGAACATACAAGAACGGGTTCGTATGGCACGATTTATCGGAAGAAGATTTCATTTTTCCCGTTCATCGCCAAGAATATGTACTCAAAGGCTCTCAAATTCTCGACCTTGATAATGATAACAACAACTCCCGTAAAGAATCTAACTTCTCCGCCGTCGTCGTCACTCACCGACGTAACCAGTCTTGGAGCTCTACTGATCAGTACAAAGTCTACAAAGCCTCTGCTGAGTCGTCGAGTCGTAAGCTCGCGACAGATGCTTCCACTCAGACGGACGAGCACCGGCGGCCGAGGAAACATATAGCGAAGAAAGAAGTGGATCAAGTGAATGAGATCACCGAGCTGAGTAGAGAAGAGATAACTTCGCCTCCACAGTCAGATTCAAGTCCAGAAACCTTAGAATCATTGATGAAAGCAGATGGACGGTTGATATTGCGTCAAGAAGATCGGACGGTTGAGAAGATGCGGCCATCGGCTGTTCTGATGCAGCTGATTTCGTGCGGTGCGATGTCGTTTAGGAAATGTGGGCCGACGATGCTAATGAATGGGAGCACGAGGAGGAGTACGGTGGAACGAGGGACAGGGAGTTATAGGCTCGAGAGGGCAGAGAAGGAATTAAGGAGTTTTGGAAGTGTGAAATTGGAAGAGAAAGAGTATTTTAGTGGTAGCTTGATTGATGAGAGTAAAACTAAAAAGGAACTTGTTCCTGCTTTGATGAGGTCTTCTTCTTGCAATACTGATAGGTAAATGCCGACAATCAACTCGCTTCGTTGTAGGTGAAACGGCACGATGTTTTTTTTTTTTCTTTTTCTTTTCTAAATGACATTTTCTAGTTGTACCATGCCAACGGATTGGTTGTTGTGTGAGGTAGATATAAGAGCTTAAATTGATGTTAAAGTGTTAAAGTACGTTTCGGCTTTATGTTTTTTACCGGAAAGTCTCATGAAATTTACAATATAATCACAAAAAGTCAAAATCAGTTTTATTAAACTATAGAATTTGAGGTGACTTTGGGATTTACGTGTTCTATTAATGGCGATATATTAATCAACTAATGTTGTCTTAGAGCAAGATTATCAAACACTGTTTATTTATTATATGAATTAATTGTGTATTGTTTTGAATATAAAAATCCATGATCTCTAACATTTTCTCTTCTAATGGTAGATTCTAATTTTAGGTTTCTTATTTTTTTTAAATACAAAACATAACAAAAACATTAATACATATTACAATATATTACAATAGAAGTGTAATTCATTAATTTAAAAACTTCAAATAGAAAGAAAGTAGTATAAATGTGTAAATATTTAAGATTTTATAAACATAGGAAAATATTACATTTAATTTATTTTTAAACATACAAAACATAACAAAAACATTAATACATATTAGTGCAATTCATAAATGGAGAAAATGATTAATTGCAATTTAGAAGTACAATTAATCATTCATGGCCAAATAAAATCACATTTGTCAAGCATACCAAAGGATATTACTACAAGTACAAGCTAAATAGAACAAGAACAATGTACTCTTAAATTATACAATCATGTTGCCATCGATTATTTTTTAGCTAGGAAAACCCAAGCATGCAGCAAAATCAAGCAGTGACCAATCAGACCCGAGATTAAAATGTGACCAAGCCAAGCCTGCAGCAAAAACAAACGGTGACCAAGACAAGCCTGCAACAAAATTAAACAATGACCAATCCAAGCCAGCAGCAAAATAAACCAATAACATCATACTTGAAGAGGAACATATATGCAAAAGAAGAAAACAAGAGTACCTTAAAGTGTATGGCTCCTTCTTTGTTGTTATCAGAATTTCTTCCATCTTCTTCATCCTCTAAGTCGCTGTATGTGAAATCCAACTTAAGAAATTGAACAAGAGGAACAAATATGAACCAGAAGCTAAGCAAACAAAAAAGGAGCAAGAGGTGTGAAAGTCTCTCTACCAATTTGTTAAGCCTTATACAGAGCTGAACGAAACAAGTTTAGTAGTAAGTAACAACAAGTAAACCAACCTTAATTCTGATTCGTCACTCATTAACTCCTTTGTTCATTTGTTTGAATCAGCTGTTGAAAACCTGAAATCACAGAATAAGTTGAAGACACCATATGTACCTTTTATATTATAGGCACCACACAGCCTGCAAGAAAATATAAACCAGATTGTTAGAGAAGGTTTTTCAACAATTTGGTAATCAAAGGGAACATAATCATATGAAAATGAAAATCACCATTATCGAAATCAAGGCACTTAATTCACAGTTTCTATAATCTTTAGAAGGTGGGAAACACATTACGTGCAAAGCATTGTGGCTGTATGTATACGGTATACCAAAGCATTGTGGTTTCATAAATGGATTGTGCGTGATCATAATGCAGTGTAGCAACGGGTCTCTCTTGGTTAAGTAAACGTTTCAAAGCTACTAAAGAATTGTAAAACTCACCACACCAAGAGATATGGGGTTTTACACAGCAACTGAAGACCCTATGCCAGTTTCGAAGAAACCTGAGATTAAAATTGCAACTCCCTAAACAAGAAATCAACATAGTTGAGGCACAACCTTAGATAAATTGAGCAATTGCTCGCCCTGAGGCACAACATAAAATCAGTAATATTTATGTAATCTAATTTACATGGTGAAACAAACTTCAACAAGAGCAACAAAAGAAACCATCATCATGGCAAAGGCTTCACCGGCATCAAAAGATGGTGCTCCCCACTGGTATGGCCATGGAACTCTTATCATATGATTCAATCTCCTCCAACTCAGTCACCTCCGATTCCAATTGATTCAATTTCCTCCCGTTTCCAATCGATTGTGAGACGGCTCTTTTCCGATTGTAAAATCGGAGAGATTCGAGAGAGAGGGAGAGGGGAAGAAACGATGATTCAATCTATCGCGATTGGCCTCCGCAGTCAATCTCCTCCGCTATGCATCTCCTCCGACCCAATCTCCTCTGATTCAAGTATCCTTCGATTCCAAACCCTTCTTCTGATTCCAAATTTCTTCGTCGTTTCGGGTATTCAATAGCGAGAGAAAGAGAGAGAGGAAAAGAAATCGAGTGTAGAGAACCTTTTTTTTTTTTTGTACTATTTTGTTCGACCAACAAGATTAAGACACGTAGCGAGCATAATTCCGTATACTATATAAATGGTTCTTTAAATTTTTTTTTTACTTCTGATTTATTATTTTGATTCAAAATCCTTAAAACTCCTTTAAGAACTTACGGATAAAAAAGGTCTTAGGAGTTCAAGCAGGGTGTTCTTGAATTTTGGTGGCCTAAAGCATAGTTAAATGATGAGTTGGTTTCTAAAAACTAATATATATATATATTTCAACTACAATAGTAAAATATAACTAAAAAATAGAAAAAAATATTGAATACTTTAATAATGTAAAACAATCTAAAAATTAACTTTTCTAATTTTTATCGCAGAAAATTCGTTGATTAGCATTCATACTCGAGTTCTTCGACGATATCTCTCTATTTTAGTTATATTTACCTCGATATACATTATTACTAATCTAAAATAGTTAATAATATTATAATATACTAAATTTTTATAATAAAATAAAGATTAAGAAGAAGAAGCAATTGAAAAAACAAAAGCTTACAAGCAGCAATGATGGATGTTCTTGTATATAATTTCTAAATTTTAGTTTTGTTTGAAGAAATAAATATTATAATATATAGTAGTCAAGTTAAATCAAATATTTGTAGATTTTATTGTTAAAAACAGAAATTAAACCAAAAAGTAATAAATTAATTTAAAAATGTTTGATTATTCCAACAAAAAAAAAAGGAAAAAAAAATCTGTAAATGAAAGTAAGCGAAAACAAAAAAAAACTGTAAAAAGCCAACAAAGTGAATTTGTCCTTTTTGACATAATTACAATGTGTTAAATTGATTTTTAGATTTTTTTTAAAGGTTTGAATTCTCTATTTTACATTTAGGGTATTGTTTTGAGGGGGTAGGTTTAGTATTTGGAGTTTAGGGTTTAGAATTTAATAATTTTGTATATAGAAAAGAGTATTATTGAAAATGAACAACAAGAGAAGGTATTTTTACAAAAAGGTATAGAAAAAATGTATTTTTGAAAATGCCCCAAAATAAAATGTAATTTAAGTGTGTCTCTCATATATGTTTTGAATACAATGATATAATTAAAACTAATGAAAATAGCTATTAGTGTACATGAGTTTGAAAATAAAAGACCCACATCAAAAGGAAAAGTATAAAATGTCAGTTTTTTAGAGTTTATGTTTGGAAGAAACTTTATTGTATTTTATAAGATACTAGATAAGGACCCGCCCGCTATGCGAGTTTAAAGTTTTGTAAACTAAATTATTTTTTTAAAAAATGAAAATTTTATTAGTTTTATGTTTGCTATAATATACAGATTTTAGATTTATATCCATTTACAAATCTTTTATGTATGTTACCATTAAAAGCGTATTTTTTATACCTAAATATACAATATATTACAAATATATATTTTTACCACCACCTAGAAAATGTCTGTATGAACACATTAAGCCAACTATTATATGTAACTTTCATTTTTGCAGTGTTTTTAATTATTAAATTATTGGCTCAAAAAACATTTCGAATTAAAAATATATTATAGAGTATACTAATCAATGATGTATTATCACAATAGTGTATTCCAACCATGGAGAGAACCTCGGCTCCGCCCTCCTCCCTATGCAGAGAACCTTGCGTCCAACCTCCTCCACCATGAAGAGAACCTTGGCTCCATCTTCTTTCCTCGGGGAGATAACCTTGCGTCCAATCTCCTCCACTTTCCTCCTTTTGGGAGATAACCTTGCGTCCAACCTACTCACCATAGAGAGAACCTCGGCTCTGCCCTCCTCATGTGTGGAGAGAACATCTTCACGTCTTTTAGCTATCTCAAAATAGCTTGCTCCGACAACCAATGAAACTAAAGACCCTTTTCTAACATCACAAAATCTTTTGATAGTAACTAATGTTAAATTTTCCAATGTATTTGTGGAAGTATTTTTCACACCATGATGTAACTTTTATCTCTGGAATGCCTCGACTGGCACCTTGCTTAGTGAGCCCATGTCCACGGGTGGCCTTCCTTAGTGGGCCCTACATCTACTCTTGGCCCATCCATATCCGACGGCCGGTCTGTTAAGTCCGCGAGGTTTTAAATACTTGTTTATTAATCCTACAAATCACCACATGATCTTTCCTTTTGTTTTGTCCTCACTCGCACAATTCCGACAATCACTTCCCGAAAGTCAGCCATCCTGAAACTACTCCAGCTCAAGCACACTTAACTCTGAAGTTCTCTCAGGACCCTTAATTGAAATGATGAGTGCAGTTTGGTGATATAGGTGGCCAAATCAATTCTTTTAAACCTATCCGCAAACCAGGGTATCACAGTCTCTGAGCTCCTATGGATCTATCAACAACAATTTATGTTTTTTCAATCTATCTATCTATGTTTGTTTTAAGCTTGTGTTTGATTAGTCTATTTTATCTAACCATTAGGTTGATGAGCTTCTACTCCTTATCTCTCTTTGGGATTGAATGAATGGTAACAATTTTGTTTGCACAAAAAGGGTCTATGACCAACCAATCAAAGTTGAGAAATTAGAAGAAAATTAATTTGACATAAATATAGAAATAATAGAAAATCATAAGCAAGATAATATATGAATCTCAAATAATTCAAAGGTGAAAAGATGAATTAGATAAAACAATCTAAAAATACTACATTAAATTTAGAAATACAGTATTAGAAAAAGAAGACGCATATATTAATCTTTTTGGGTTAACTTATTAATCTTTCCTATTCCAAACTGAAAAAGGAGAAAATAGGAGAAAATTTTGGTTTTAAAAAATAAGAAAAGTTTACCTTTCCTTAAAAAAAATATTTTACCAATCGAACAAATTTGAAAGCAAAATTTTTGAATAAATTATTTTGTTAGATGAAAAATATGAGATGATCTATGTTTATAGAAGTGAGTATTTAAAAAATTTAGAATTAATAATTAATTGTATATTTTCCTTAATACCATTTATATTTTTTGTAATTAATAACTTAAAATTAAAAATAAATGTTATAATTTCGAATTTTATGAAATATATATAACTTCCTTATAATTATTTTTTAAGAAAATAAATTTTGTAATTTTTTGTTTATTATATTTTTATATTATTAATATTGTTTAAAACAAAATGTTTTCTTTTTTGTTATAATCTCAAATCCCTCCTATTAAAAATATTATCTTTTACAAATGTCAAAATCTTATTATATAAACATCTTCATAAACAATGTATTCACACTACTTATTTTTTTTTCTCTTTTTCATATCACATAGTTGTTACACTTAGGCAAGATTTAGATCAAAACTAGAAAAAAATGAAACTGATTAATGTAATAATAATGTCTAAAAAAAACTAAATAATAATCAGAAATTTTGAACACTTTAACTATAAAGATTAAAAATTTGTATTTAAATTTAGTTGTCAATTAGCTAATAGTAAATAACTATTGTCAATAAATTACAATATATGGATGATGCTGCATTGACACCATTAGCAAGACCACTATCACATGTATAGCAATAAAATTTGTTAAGGAGCTAGATTTTTTATCCATAAATCTTTTGATATAAGATTGGAATCACTCCAACTTAAAATCACACAAGGATCAAGAGATTCCAAGCTTAACTTACGGAAGGTGGAATTCACGAGCTGGCTCTGAAGCACTCTCTTATGAATTTAGGGGTGATATGATGGATAGATGGGTGATGCTTGTTCCCTCTTGAACCATTGGACTTCTTAGGGTTAATTTGATGGTGGATAATTAACCCTTCTCCTTGTGCTTGATCAGTACTCCATTTGGAAAAAGATTCTTCAAGATGCTCTTCATGGACCGGTTTGCTGTGTGAACCGTTTGGTTCACCATGCTCCGGTTTGGTCTAGTTGAAACGACTTAAATAAATAATAAATATAATAATAGTAAATATTCTACACTAGTGGTCTCATCCACTAGCCACCTAATCACAATAAAACCAAACAGCGAAAAAATAATCAATACCAATATCCAATAGATAACCATTATTAAAGCATAACAATTATCCACTAACCAAACAACAGGAAACATAGAACCAGCAACCTAACAATGTTTTATTGAACTAACTCTAGCAACCTAGCAAAGCCAAACAACAACCAATCGAGTCCCTAGAACATCCTCCTGTTCATCGCCTTGATTTCACGATCACACTTTGTCTTTACCTGCACCACAAACACAAATAGAGATGCATGATTATTTGATAAACACTCAGTGAGACAATCCTCCCATCTACTGGGCTATACACAATAGCAACTAAGATACCAATGTCCAAAACAATCAACAAACAAAACATACAAACCAGGAAGCAAGTATCGTCTCGCTAGAAGGGAGGTGTTGACCGACACTGACACTTGGTGTCGACCGATACTACCCCACAGCGTCGATTGATGCTGCTTACTGGTGTCGACCGACACCCTCTTGGTGTCGATCGACACTGACTCTGTAATCGCGTTTCGCTCAAAGCTGAGAGTCGAATCTCGCTTCCCATCACCTCTAATCCGTCCAAAACTCAATCCCAAAGCCATATGAATCCGTAGGAACCCTATAGCAACCATAACAAGCAAGAAAACACCACAAACAACACCAAACAAGCAAGACAAAGGAAATCTCAGGCTTAGATCAGCCATGGTCATGCACTCACCTCTTTTCAGGAAGATTCTGACCAACAGCAACAAATCTAACCCTCCTAGCAAGCTTCTAACACTTTCCTAGCCTCAGATCTCTCAAGAACAGCAAAAAATCTCACCAGTCCTCCCAAAACCTCAAGAACACCTCTTTTCTCTCTTTTCTCTCAAAATTCTCTAAGCAGCGACAAAACAAAACTTCCCAAAACCATTTATGTCGACAAAAACACTTAAATATATTGGTTCAATGGTTTTCCTTAAACTAAACCGATCCTAATCGACAATTAAGTCAATATAGTCGAACCAGAATTTAATGGTGTCGACCGACACTACCATTGGTGTCGATTGACACCCATCCCCAAAATAGACATTTTGGTTCGCGGATGTTACACTAGTTCTGATGTCCGTATCATCTGTCTAGAGTTATATATCAACACAAATATGATCCCTAGTATGATTAAGAAAAGCAAGAAAACAATATGATTAAAAACAAATTTGTGGAGTTTTATTTTAAAAATGTGTGCTTGACAAAAAAAAAATTGTGGAAGAAATATAGTTGGTGTTGGGACCAAAACACCCTGCGGGTTTGGGTTCCATGTCAACGGCAGAACATTGACTTTGGATCTCCCTTTTATGACATGTGCCGACAATCATACATGGGTCTGTGACTTCAGAGACAAGATGGGTCACCTCGAGACCGTTTGGCTCGGAAAGCATGGGAAGAGCTCAGGAGCCGAGATAGATGGAAGGAGAGAAGTCCGGAATTTAAGAGAGATTCTCGGACTATAAAGAGATTCGGTCAATTTGGAGATACGAGCGTTTCAGCTTAAATGCTAGGATCCAAACAGGCGCATTTATGAAGAACAATTGTTTTGATTATCGAAATAATTATGCATTTTAGTATAAATAGATAACTTTGTAACCCCTAGAGGGACAAACAATTCCCAAGGCAAAAATTCAATAATATACATTTCTTTTTAAAATTTGTTTTTGAGATACAACTGGTATTCGATCACTAAAGATCATCGAGTGTGAGATTTGGCTCCCACAGTTGGGGTAGTTTTTTTTCATGTGTGTGTTTGACATTTTTGTTAAAAAGTAAAGAGAAAGATGAAGAAGAAAGATTAAATGAATCACGAACGCATATATTCTTAAAAGAACCATTTCAAGCCGTAGCGAACTCATACCGTCATGGCGTCATCGATCAGAATTATCTCTAGCATTTTTGTTTTCGTATTCTCTTTTGCAACACTAATATATACGTAACATATGGTTACAAAAACGAGCATACACATAACGTATCGTGAAAAGCGTTACTAATCTATATAAAGTTGCATAATTGTATGTTGCATACTTGTTAGATAGATAACTAAAGTAATTAAGAAAAGGACTTGTCGTATATTTTTAAATGGTTTCTTTTTTTATATAAGCGGCTGTAGATTATGGCTGATGAAATCGTTATCTCCACCCGAAGGCATAAAAGCTAGTGATTGCTTAATTGGACAACACTTATTTTCTTTCTTCCTAAATGGAATAAAACTTAGTGAGCAAAATGGAATAATAATTAGTGTAAAATAGAGGCTGTCCTTAAGAATTGTTCCACAATAAGGCATAAGTGACGATTGCAGAAATTTGTCTAAATTACCAAGAGAGGAATGGAATAATCCAAATGTTAAAGACCCAAAGATACAATCATTTTCTTTTGCGTAAGACAAGAGTTTACTCTTTTGCACGAAGATGCTAGAATTTTTAAAGGCACCGATCCCATGTTCCATAGACTATGGATCTAATGCTTCTCTTATTGGCAGTCATGCAGCTACCACCTTAATCAGTAACCCACTAATCCATCAAGCCATTTCAACCCAATTTATTTAACTAATTTAACCCATTAATGCACAAATATTTAACTTATTAAATGTATGAATTGGAATGATTTGGTTAACCTATCAGCTTCGACCCATTTTGACACTCTTAAAGATATTTCTCTATTTAAATTACAGTTTTTTTTTTTAAATAGAAGTTATCTGAAAACTCAACCAAAACTTTATTTGTATCTATTCTTTTTCTTTTATTTCGTATCCGTTTTGATGCGGTGATATGGATCACTAGGCAAGAGCACGATCAATGATACAACATGAATTCGATCCGTTCATTTAAATCTATGTATATTGAAATCATTTTATCCTACTAAAAAGAAAAGCTAGCAAAATAGCTAGTAAGTTTATTTCGGAATCTAATTTTATGTTTTAGCATCTCAATATTAACGGTTATGTAACTTATGTAAGCGATCTTAAATCTACAATCAAATACTCCCAACATGACTGATGACATAGAATTTTACTTCTACGTATGTATAATTGTAGATTTTAAAAAATGGAGACTTTTATACTTATTATAGTTTACCTGCCTACTATACTCTAGAATTTTTCGTCGTTTTCCGTTTTTTTTTTTCATATGATCAACACAAGTTAAGAACATTACGCAGAAACTCCACACACAAATTTTTGTAGCTTATTTACGTCAAAAGAGAAAGAAAGAAAGAATTGCGTATAAAAGGTCTCAAAACTCCATGATTAACATGGACATAAGCATAACAAATATATGTGTACTATGAAAAGATAATCGATTCGACCCGAGTTTATGGCTAGACCTAGCTTTGAGGATGACTACCAAATAGAAGGCCTAATATTGTCGTAAAAACCCAGTCCAGCTCAAACCCGAAAAAAGCATGCCAGAAAAACCCAAGTTTGAAAACCCAAATGGTTTTAGGTTTTAGTGGGTAAACCCGAATGGGTTTTTAGTTTTTTGGGTATACCCGTAGGTACCCGAATTATTTATCTTATGTGATGTTTATTTTGCATTTTATATTATATATAATTTTATATTTAACTTTTTGGTACCAAATATGATTTATATTATGTATTTTGTGTATTTTGACGGAAAAACAAGATTTTGCGATTTTAGCGGGAAAACGAGATTTTGCGGTTTTGGCGGTAAAACGAGATTTTGCGAGTTTGGCGGGAAAACGTGATTTTGCGGTTTTGGCGGGAAAATATAATTTTGCGGTTTTGGCGGGAAAATGTAATTTTGCGGCTTTGGCGGGAAAACGAGTTTTCGTGTTTTGCGTTTTTAGTAGGAAAATGTGATTTTGCGAGTTTAGTGTAGGTGATTAGACTTGACAAAAAAAAAAGTGTAGATGATTAGAAAGAAAAAAAATCCAATGGATACCCATAACTGATAGAGTAAATCCGTGTAAGATTTTATAGTTTCGGGTACCTGTCCATTTTTAACACATTTGATTTCTTTGAGAAAAAACAGCTCCCAAAACCCAGTTTTAGGCATGGGTTTCGAATACCCACTCAATTTTTACCCATTTTTAACATCTCTAACCTAAATTATTAATTAATCCTATCTTTTCTCTTCTAATACAAATCCTCTAAATCTGGGACAACAAAGGTAACGAAGATTTCGCCACTTTATGAATAATTATTATCATCGCTTATCTAACCAATATAGACGGATATTATTAAGTAAGCTTTGTTTTCTGTTATATAATATGACTATATGTAATATGTAAATCTAGTATTATTAAAACTAGATTATTCCATATGGGGGGGGGGGGATCACATATCATTGCATACGTAACATTTGATGTGGACGTGGGCTTTATACCTTTGGAGGGCGTGCTCATGTTCATAAGAATATCCACCGCACCGTTACTCTTTGTCTTTAACAACTACGGCTCTTCTTTTGCATCACCCAAACCTTGTGCAAAATACGATATATTATTTTATGACAATGAGTTATGTGTTATGACTACATCTATGTATGCTTACAAGTTACATATGCATGCATATGTCACATATAATATGTGTGTAATGATGGCACATAAAGATTGAAAACACATGCAACGCAAGCATGTTTCCATGTGTACGTATGGACTGACGACATCTTAAAGAAATACACTAAAACCATTTGGAATCAAGAAATAAATGATTACTACAATAGAAATCTAAGAGCTTCAATAATAGTCAAGAGAACATTTATGTAACCATTGAAAGACTCTTCCTATCCTTTGACTACCGGCTCAACAAATGAATCAATTTTTTCAGTCATATTCCAGATCATTGGCAGGCTGGTCCGAACCAGTTTCATATATTTTTGATTAATTTTCATATCTCTATTAGCAACGGTAATTAAAAGAAAATATAGAGATTATAAAATTAGCGTGTGGGAGTCACAGGGCAAAGATGTGAGGATATAAATATTTTTAGTGGAGATAGACCAAAGAGGGGTGTGTGGTGACGTCCACGTCCCTCAATCTCATTTCTTAATTTAGCTCCACTATAAAGAATAGGTTATCAATTTCCAATCCTCTCCGTCCGTTTTGTTTAAGTTAGAATTCTCAAGTAAATATTCGTTAGATTTCATATTAAATCATATAAGAATATGTAGTTAGACTGACACAATGATCAAACCCAACTAACAATAGAATAGATTTTTGTATCAATCATCTCCTAATCATATTCTTCCATATGTATTGGTATAATTGCCTCACGTTAAGTGGTCAAATCCAACTAATAATCATACCTCACTTCAAATGCAGTAGCTTTCAGAGTGTGGTGTGTGTTGTGTAGAATATGAGTCTGAATGATAACTGCGGTTGAGGCGGACAAATCTGTCTGCGGACCAAACTGCTATGTTTTAAGTGTGGACAACAGATTGCTGCGGTCCAAGTCTATTTGTAAGGAAAAGCGGTCCGCATTTGGTCCGCTGCAGTTTTGTTTTTGGGTTTGAATAGTAACTGCGGTCAGGGTGGCCAAATCCGTCTGCGGTCTGGACCGTTCTATTTTTGGGGCGGACTACAGACCACTGTGGACCAACTCTATTTGTATGCAAAAGCGGTCCGCAGTTGGTCCGCAGCGGTCTTGTCTCTGCTTTACTTAGATCGCACCACTGCGGACTACATTTGCTGAATGGTAAATAAAAAGCGGTCCAGTCCGCAGACGGATTTGTCCGCCCTAACCGCTGCAACCATTCACACCCTTTGTTTTATGTAGACCGCACCACTGCGGACTACACATGATGAATGGTAAATAAAAAGTGGTATGATCCGTAGATAGATTTGTCCGCCCCAACCACTGCAACCATTCACACCCTATATTTTAGACAAAAGGACGAGTTTACGAATCCCAAAGCAACACGCATGAATGATAAACCCCTAGACCCCGAATCTAATCGAGCATTACCAATAAAGAGCAGAACCATATGGTCCATTTTGAAAGATAAATAAGATTTTTTTTTAGAGGACTTTGAATGGTTACGGTCAAGCGGGTGGAGATTCAACGTCTAGTGCTTATAACGATTGATCGTGATTAGGTGGTTTTGGTTGGTCTAAGCGTTTGCAACGTAAAAAAAAATTAGTGTCAAAATTTGAGCATAACGTTTTTACTATTAACAGTTTGTTACCAACCTTACTTAACTATTGTACCGCTAGTTCTAAGGGCATCTTAATCAGGCCCGGCTCAACCAACGGCATGACCCGGTGCAATAACAAAAAGAAATTTTATTTTTTTACCAAATAGTAGGACAAAAAAAGGAACTCATCTTGCATCACTTTTATTTGGATCTATTTATTTGTTTCTTAATTTTGGGCCTCAAAATAAAACTTAAAAAAATAACTTTGGAGCCTTTTAGATATATATTTCTATAAACTTTCAGCATAATTAGATATTTTTATATGTAAATCTTATAAAAATTGGAACTTAGGATCTCTGTGTAAATGCACCTGTTGCACTTGCTAATCGCCGGGCCTGATCTCTATCAGTGTCTCTGTCCAGACTCTTTTAGACCATTTCAAACTTTCTCATCATTTGATAGGTTTATTTTTAAAAAATAAAATAAAATTTAATTAGATTGTATGTTTATATTAAGATATTCATAATTAAAATCTGAGAACTCAATTTGTTAAGTATCACCAATGCAAATGCTCTAACTTAATCATCTTCTCTACTACTATTTCTAACCACCTTTTTTACAACTACTAAAAAAATTCTCAAATGCTGTGTTCAAAAAAGATTACCAATCCAACCCTATAAATATGGTTCATATACTCGTAAATAACTAATTTCATCTATTATGTTCCTGTTAGAATTTTAATTTTTTTTGGTCTTCTAAACCTAATTTTTGTTCAAGCAAGTGTAGAGTAAATTGTTCCACTTTGGTAAATCAATTCAAATTATACTAAAAAGATAATAATTAAATATAACTCATGTAAATCTTATTTTCTTAGCGTTATTTATGAAATCTGAAAGAAAAAAAATGTTTTTATCCCACAGCCTTGGAACCTAGAGGTTTCCTCGAAGATTCAACACTTTTTCTGGCAAATTGCCTCTGGTTCCTTCCCTGTGATGGAATGTCTTGCTCATCGGGGTATCCGATGTGATACTCTATGTAAATGATGTGGTTCGGCGGTGGAGACTATAAATCATGCACTTTTTGAGTGTCCTCATTCGCGTCGGATTTGGATTTGTCCCCACTTGATATAAGTCCTGGTGGCTTCCCATATGGTTCAGTATATTCAAATTTATACTTTTTATTTTGGCGGGCGCCATCCTAGTCGGCCGCTCCGGATATAAGTTTCCGCTTACCGTGGCTTGTTTGGTCTATTTGGAAAGTTTGGAATAAAAAAGTTTTTCAGGGTTTTGAGGCAGAGCCAATTAATGTTAGTAGTGAGGCGGCTAATGATAAATTGTTATGGGAAGAAGCTAGGTCCTTCCAATTGGACTTCCCAGATTTTTTGCCTTTGGAGGCTCGTGATCTTTCTCCCCGGTGTCAGGTTGATGGATCGTGGAAGGCCTCAGATCGTTTTGTAGGGTTAGGCTGGTGGTTTTACAATAGTGAGGACACAACGTTATTACAGGGAGCACGATGTCAGCGGCGTAGCCCTTCACCCCTACACTCGGAGCTTCAGGCGTTGATCTGGGCGATGGAATCTTTATTGGCAGCAGGTGTTGACTGTCAGAATTCGAGACGGATTGTGCAGAACTAGTAGCGATGTTGCAGTCCCCTGAGGAATGGCCCGCTCTCTCCAACTTGTTGGATGAGTTCAGTTTACTTCGACCATCATTTCCATCCTTCATGCTTTCGAGGATTCCGCGCACGTCAAATGTTCGGGCAGACTGTCTTGCTCGCTTTTCGAGATCTTTACTTTCTGAATTTTCTTTTATAAACTCTTTTCCTCCGGTTTGGACAACCAACCTTGGGGTTATATTCTAATTTAATGTGTGGTTGACAAAAAAAAAAAAGAAAAAAAAAAAAGAAAGTGATTTTGTTTTTTTTTTTTTTTTTGACAAACGAAAGTGATTTTGTTTTAACACATGATAGTATTTTTATTTTGTAATAAACAAATGATAATGTTTGAAAGAATCAGTATGTGTCTGTAACTAGGGGTGTCAATCAGGCTGGCCCGGTCCGGCCCTTCCGAAACCCGTAAAGCTCGCATATATTTGATCCCAGCCCGAAATATTTCTGAGCCTATATTTCAAAGCCCGAGCCCAGCCCTAACATGGTTACAGAGCTTTTCGGGCTTTTTCGGGCTTATCTTACAGATCAAAAATTTAAACTTATAAGTTTTAAAAAGCATTGTCCAAAGGTGCACTATAAAATAATTCAATCAAAATTTTAATAACTCATTTATATTTACTACAATCAACTTAATTTAATAGAAAAATTTTAAAATTAAATAAAATTTTGTATACTTTAACCAAATAAACTAATATATAATTTATATAAAGTATCATAGATAAGTATTCTAAAAATATTAAGTAAGGTTATTAAATAAATATGAAAACTAGGATTAGAGTTAAAAACTTTATATACAATAAAACATTAATCAAATATTGCAATCAAATAAAAATGTTAACAAAAAAGTACAAATATATTTATTAAAAGGCTTTTTGGACTGGTCCGAGTCCGGTCGGACTAAACCCAAAAAACCCTATAGCCCGAACGGACTAAACCCGAAAAACCCGATTCTTTCTGAATATATATATATTTAAGTCCGAGTCCGGTGTTTTTCAGGGCCGGACCGGACCAGCCCGCGGACTTTAGCCCTAATTAACATGCCTATCCGTAACTTTTTTGGATAGACAAGATATAGAAAACTGAAAGAACAAATTTCCAAATAAAAACCAACAGTTGAAGCTAATATTTCCGATAACTTTAATTCATATAAGAACCGTCTCTCTCCATTCTTATGAAGCTTATTATAGAGAGATTTAGCTCCAGCTTAATTCAAGAATGGTTTCTGGCCTCTTTAGAATTATTTATGTTCAGACATTTAATTATTACTTTTTTATTTACAATTAATTAGTACTTTTATATCTTTGGTTTAAATAACAGGAAAAAAGTAGTAAAGATACTCTTTTTTTGCTTTTGGTTTGAACTATTGATTATGACATAGGAGATAGTGCACTAGCAAAGATGGAGTATAAGAAAGAGTTCTTATTACCACACACACCCACCAAAAAATAAAGACAAAAACTAATGGGAGTGTTACGTCAGTACATCAATCACCTGTTTTCTCCATATGTTCATAACCAAAGGCCCGATAAATACCAACTGTTCAGAATATGTCCATGTTTTATGAATCTTGAGACTATGCCAATAAGAGAAAATCAAATACATACAGTCTTTGCTATTTTATGTGCATGCACAGATAAGGTCATGTCTATCTTAAGATGGCACGGCACCCTATTTTTGCCTATGCATCTACAAGAATCGAATCCCTATGCCATTCACACATGTAACTTGAAAATTCCATAATCTGATTTTGTACTTGCGTGTGTCTTTGGACAGTGTTAACCCGCTGGCCCAAGAAAAAAAACATACAAGCCACAGACTCAAGATCTTTAAAAGGTATCTAATTCCTATCTCATGTACTGCTACTAGATACAAAAACTCACTTATCAGGCCCCCATAACAACAATTCGACTTCTAAAGCTGTCCAAGCTTTTGTCTGTTTCTTCTTCTTCTCTTTTCCTTTTCTAAGATTCAACAGTTGCTACCAATTAACCCTTAATAAAGTCAAGAGACACTTCTCTCATATCCCCACAAAAAAAAGTGAAGAAAGATCTAGAGTCTTTCTATATTTTCTTCTTTTCAATTTTTATTAAGAGTAATAGTTTTTTTTTCTAGTATAAATAACAAGACACTATAGGAAAATATACCTTCTTCTTTATTGGATTAATTTAAAGAGATTTTCTGATCATGTTGATCTCCACACTCGAGATAGTGCCTGCCAAAATATATAAGAAAGAGTTCTTATTATCACACACGGCACAAAAAATTTAAAAGGCAGAATTAATGGGAGTGTTACATCAGTAACACCAATCACCCTCTTTAACGATCAAGTTTTTGATATAATGGCCTTGTGACATCACAATGAAGAGACCCTACATTATCAATAGGATAATCCCTCAAACATATGGACACTAAAGATTGGAAAAAAAAAAGAGAGAAATCATTAGAGCTTTTAATATTGTGAGTGTGATGTCGCATAGACACAGCACAGTGTTAAAAAGTTGAGCTTATATATATAGTGGCTAAAGGATGCCATGGTGAACCAAGCTGAGAAATAACTTTTTAGTAACAAAAGAAAGATAAAAGAGAGAAAGAGAGGAGATAGTGATGAAAATGATGCAAGAGGAAAACCGAAAAGGTCCATGGACAGAACATGAGGACATACTTCTGGTAAATTTCGTTCACTTATTTGGAGACCGACGATGGGATTTTATAGCAAAAGTATCAGGTTTGAAGGTGGAGGGAGAAAGATAAGAATAGGTAAGGAGCCTCCATTAATGTGCTAGTTTTGGTTGTAGGTTTGAACAGAACAGGAAAGAGTTGCAGGCTAAGGTGGGTTAATTACCTACACCCTGGTCTCAAACGTGGCAAGATGACTCCTCAAGAAGAGCGCCTCGTCCTTGAGCTTCACGCAAAGTGGGGAAACAGGTCTGATCCATCTTGAGAAAGAAACAAAAAACTATCACGTACTTTTGTAACAATATTTTATATAATTCTTTTCATTTGTAGGTGGTCAAAAATAGCTCGGAAATTGCCGGGACGAACTGATAACGAGATAAAGAATTACTGGAGGACTCATATGAGGAAGAAGGCTCAAGAAAATAAGCGTCCTGCGTCACCAACTTCCTCATTTTCCAACTGCAGCTCTTCATCTATGACCACTACCACTACCACCACCACCAACACTCAAGAAACATCGTGCCACTCGCGTAAATCTTCAGGGAAAGTGAGCTTTTACGACACTGGAGGATCCCGATCCACGGGGGATATGATGAATCAAGAAACCGAAGAAGTATACTCAATGGATGACATATGGAGAGAGATTGATCACTCCGCGGTTAACATTATAAAACCGGTAAAAGACATCTACTCAGAACATAGCCATTGCTTAAGTTACCCAAGTCTGGCTTCTCCAACCTGGGAAAACTCATTGGATTCTATATGGAACATGGATGCAGATAAAAGTAAGATGTCGTCTTCTTTTGCAAATGATCAGTTTCCTTTCTGTTTCCAACACAGTAGATCGCCATGGTCCTCAGGTTAAAATTAAGATTTAATTCATTGAGATATGTAAATCTGTTTTATACATGTTATATATATATATATATATATAACTTATAAATACAATAAATCCTAACGACTGTAATAATTTTGTTTGATGAACACAAAAACATACTAAGTCTGGACTCTGTAATCATCCCATATATGTGTAGTAAGTAACTAGCCTAAGTTTGTGTCTACATGAATAAGAGTAAAGTCTTGTGATCCCACTTTATTTTTTTTTTTTTGTCAAAGTATAATACAAGTCAATACTCTAATTCTAAAGTAAGTACATTTCAATTTTCAGAATTTTGTTTTTATATGTTAGTCTTTCTCTTGTGGTGATAATCTCACATTTCTGTTTAATATATCAACAGACTACTAAAGCGCCACTAAAGTAATACTTGTAATAAGCAAATTTGGACAAGAAAATTATGAATCAACTTGCTGAATTTCATCCAAAAACATCATTTTTGATGAATTCAAATGCGAATGCGTCTGACATTACTATATAGAGATTTGAAGCAAAAATCACACAACAATTTATGAACTTACCGTTGAATTGACAAACTCGAGAAACAATAATCTTTAATCAGACCAATTTACATTGTTTGTTTTCTTTTGTGCGCGCCAGATTTTGTTCATAATATTAAAAATAAAAGAATCAGCCAGGCTTTGAAAATCCAAGTTGGGGTATGTGTCTCTGGATTCAAACCAAAAGGGTGTGACAAAATTACTCTTGGTTTTCCTGATATTTTTGTACATATCTGAAACTTAGATATATTTAAAAGCCACACATCCAGATTCAGATAGTTGTTTTAAATATTCAATAACTAAATGGTAAGAATTACAATGTTGTTGTGTAATCGATAATTTTGAAATATAATGTATAATATAAATGATTTATTGAAATCATTATACATCTATATATTTAAAAAAATATAAATTATAATGATTTTTATTATGTTGATGTTTTTTTATGTTATCATTTTCTTATTAGAATTATAAACTTTACTCCATTGAAGATTAGTGCTCTTAGAAATGAGTATGAAACCTACTAATCCCCAAAGAATTTATAAATGCAAAAATATGTGTTTAAAATTCAACATGATAGGAACAATAAAGTTGACACTAATAATGCATCATAAAATGTTTTGGTAAAGAATTTAAAAGTTTTCTTAGAAGTAAATAATGCGCCAAAATAACTGATTTACAAAATAAATAACGCACGCGCCAAAAAAGTTGACTGAATAACATAATACACTTGCCTAAAACTTATAAATTTTTAATCAGTTACCTAAAACATTGGATTAATATTTATTTTATTCTACTCTAATAATTTGGATATAAATATATTTAATACCCTCTACCTCCATTCATATGAGACTATCTCTTCCTTTTTTAGTTCTTAAAATACAAAATCTCGTGCAAATGACCAAAGTAAAACAATTTTAAGAGAGATACACTTTTTGGTTATTGAACAAGTTTGGTCGTCTCAATTGTTGAAGCTGACGTATCCTTACTGCATTTCCTGAAAAGAGTTTTCTCCAAAGGTTTCGGTTTTTTTTTATAATATATATATATATATATAAACTGATATCAAACACTTTTTTTGGTTGGAAACTGATAACAATCACTTTGTCATGAAATTCTGATTTATTGAATTGAAAATAAATGATTCTAAACACAGTTCCAAGTTTTTAGTCGCAAAGGGTTTTAAATAAATATCAATTCTCCGGGCACTATAGATTTTCTTTCCATTTTATCCTATACATTTATGATCTCCTTAACACTTTTACGCTGATCCGTTTGTTATTTGATTGATACTATAATGACTGTTTTGAGTGTGTTTACTGATTCACAATTATTAACAAAACATATATATTCTTTTCCCATTTTATTGTTTTCACAGAGAAAGCGAGATGGATTCTAGGAAGTTCAGCGATTTCTCGACCCTGCCTCTCAAACAGACCAAAAATTCACCTACGAAGAACGTCATAGTGAGCTCCTCCGGTTCATCAAGCGCCACATTGATCCCTCCTCTTCCCCAAAACCCTACTTTGGCTATAAAACTATCTCCGACCATTCTTGATGGACGACGCTGTTCCAAGAACAAGAAAAAGAGGGGATTTACACCACCGCCTTTGAAGAAGAGTAGTAGTTGTAAAGTGATAAAGGAAGAATCATTCGACGTATCCGTACAGAAACCTACAGACGAAGTAACTCCCGAAGGTGGACTGGTGAAAAAGTCTTCCCCTTGGGTCAAATCTCGGTTGCTTGGGAAAGGGGGTTTCGCCTCTGTTTATCTAGCGACGTGCAAGAACGAAGAGAGAGCGATCAAAACTGCAGACATTTCACGTGCTACGAGTCTCATGAACGAAGGAAGGATCTTAAGAAGTTTACAATCTCCTTTTGTGATTAGCTGTTCGGGCGAGGAGATTGTACGGGACGGAGCTGATTATCATTACAACTTGATACTTGAGTATTGCTCCGGAGGAAGTATAGGAGACTTGCTAAGGAGTATTCAGAGAGGGTTAATAGAGTTTGATGTAAAGCTGATCGCTAGAGATGTTCTGGCTGGTCTGAGAGATATTCATGCCAGAAACATTATTCACTGTGACATTAAACCGGACAATCTCTTACTGACCCCTATTGTTAATCACCAAATTAGGTTTAACAGGTATGTAACCAAGATTGGGGATTTTGGTTTAGCCCTAGAGAAAGGTTCGGTGGAGTATGGAGATGGGTCGGGTCATAAGAGAGGTACTATGAGCTATATGGCTCCGGAACTGATAAGTCGTGGTATTGTGGACTTTAGTGTTGACATTTGGGCGTTTGGATGTTCGGTTTTGGAGATGTTAACCGGGAAACTAGTTTGGGAAGAGTATGGTGGTTTGGTTTATAAAGATTTCGTCAATCTAATCGGTCAGAGTAATGTCATTCCTGACATACCGAGTGGGTTATCTGCAGAAGCACAAGAATTTCTAAGGGGATGCTTTGTTAAGGAGCCTAAATCAAGGTGGGGGCTCGGTGCACTCATGAACCATCCCTTTCTTAATTTGGATGTAAAATTGCCTTTTTAAAGCAAAATGGATATTAACATTTAAGTCGGTGTACTATTTCAAAGGCTCTTTTTGCAAAGAAAAATAAAACCATTTAATTTTATACCAACAGGAACTGTAATTTTCAATTAATGTCCAGAACAGATAAATATGGTAACTCAGTTATCATTATTGACTTTGCTCTTTAGTATTTTTAACTCATGTAAACTCAATAAGTTACATTTAACTAAAATTAGTTGTGATTGGTGTAATATTGGATGAATATGGCTCTCTCTCTCTCTCTCTCTCTCTCTCTCTCTCTCTCTCTCTCTCTCTCTCTCTCTCTCTCTCTCTCTCTCTCTCTCTATATATATATATATATATATTTAGTTAATTAAAATTATGTTACTTGTTTATACATCATTATTGAAACATATGTGATTAGTGTTATGGTGTAATATTGGATGGCTATGGCTATTACAATTATTGAAAGAAATTAAGAAAAGGATTTTATGTGTGTGCATGTGCGAACATGATTATCTAAACAAGATGATATGAGAATATTGAACCGGCTCTAAACTTCTTCGAATATCATGTATTTAACTAAATCGACTCTTCACTCGGCTCTTCATTGGGTTACGTTCCTGATGAAACTGTATTTGAAGCATTTGAAGCACACGAGAGATGTACGAATATTAGATTTTGCAAATCTACTCTAGTTTAACAAACAAATTAGAAGATTTATACCCGATTGGTAACGACTGTTATTTGTGGCTGTAAAGACTTTGACTATAAAAATTTGGCTGTAGAGACTTTGACTGTAAAACTTTGGCTGTATAAAATTTGGCTGTAGAAACTTTGGCTATAGATACTTTCACTGTTAAAATCTAATTGTTAATAACCAAACTTTTAAAACTGTGACTGTAATTTTATTAAAAACAAAATTATAAGAAAATACAAAGATGATGATAAAAATAATAAATTTGTGAAGAGAAGTGGATGTCAAAAGAAAGAGAAAAAAGTACTGATAATTAATCTATAAAAAAGGTTTGTATAAAAATATATATATAATTATATAGAGTTTTTAATTATGATAGAGAAAGAAAAAAAAAATTTCAACTTGTTGGTTTTAAAAGTTTTACAGCGTCATTTTGAAGCTTTTAAAAAAAGAGAAAATAAAGAAGGAAAAAATTAAAGTGGCTGTAGAAACTTTAAAAAATAAAAAAGTCATTAAAGCTTGATTGGCAAATAAAATGCTTTTAGGATTTTTAAATGATTTTAAAGTCTTAAAAGTCTTCACCAATCAGGGCCTTAGTGTGGGTAAATGGAAAAAGGCATGCGGCAGATAGTAGAAAAAAAAAATTAAAATACTCTAACAATAAACACAATTTTTGTAGTTGTAATCAATCATTTTGAAATGTAATGTATAATACAAATAAATAAATGCTAAAAATGTATTGAAAATATTTTACATCTATATTTTTTTTTTTGAATTACATATGATTTTGATTATGTTGATGATTTCTTATGTTATTTTTGTTTTTCATTATAATTATAATCTTTACTCTATTAAAGCTTTGTGAAGGAGCTTTACTGCTCTTAGAAATTAGAGTATGAAACCTAATTATCAACAAAGAATTTATAATAAATGCAAAAATATGTGCTTAACATTCATCATGATGATAAAAATAATAAAATTAACATTTATCCTATAAATTTTTACTAAAGAATTTAATTTATAATTAATTACCAAAACTTAATACTAAATAATAACACATCAAAATTACTGTTTGATGAAATAAATAATGCTGTGAAGTTGTTAAGTTGACTGAATAGCAAATTACACTTGCCTAATATTTTTTTAAATAATGAGTTATTCAAAACATAGGCTTATTTTTAAATTTTTTTCTTTAACAATTTGGATAATATATAAAATACCATTTTCCCCTCATCCATATGAGACTATTTGTTCCTTTTTTGAATTCTTATAATATAGAAAAAATAATACATATACAGAGTAACAAATGATCAATGTAAACCTATTTTGAAAGAGGTCCAATTTTTTTCGGTCATTGAAGAAAAAAGGAAAGGTTAAGGTTCGGTTTTTCTTTTGACTTTCTCGGTAACATATGAAAAAAGGAAAAAATGTTGACAAAAAAAAAAAATATATATATAACTTGAGTCCCAAGTAGATTCACTATAAATAACCTCATTGCCTCCTATCTCTTCTCTGTTTCATCGTTTTGGAATCGAGAGAGAAAAGAAAAAAAAAAAAAGAGAAATACAGAGAGAGAGAAAAAAAACAGAGCTCTAGAGTAAGAAAGATATTACGTTTGACTCTTAAATTTTTCGAGTATCATGTCTTTTACTAAATCAACTTTTCATTAGGTCATGTTCGTGATGAAACTGTACTCGAAGCATTTGAAGCATGCGAGAGATGTACGAATATGTGATTTTATAATTTTATACAAGTTTAACAAACAAATTAGGAGATTTAGGGTAGTGGGTAAATGGAAAAAGGCTTGTGGAAAATAGTAAAAAATTATAATACTCTAAGAATTAATATAATTTTTGTTGTTGTAATCGATCGTTTTAAAATGTAATGTATAATATAAATAAATGTTAAAATGCATTGAAAATATTTTACATCTATATATTTTTTTTTTATGAATTACATATGATTTTGATCATCTTGATGATTTTAATGTTATTTTTGTTTTGCATTATAATTATAAATTTTATTCTATTAAAGCTTTCTGATGGAGCTTTACTACTCAAAGAAATGAGAGTACGAAACTTACTTATCAACAAAGAATTTACAAATGCAAAAAATTGTGTTTAAAATTCTACATGATGATAGGAATAATAAAGTTACCATTAATGATGCATCCTATAAATTTAGTAAAGATTTTTTTTTTTTAATACTCAAATAAATGATTCATGAAATAAATAATGTTTTGAAAGTGATAAGTTGACTAAATAACAAAATACACTTGCCTAAAAAAACACACAAATTATCTCTCAGGCGACGTGTTCTTTTTGTTCAATTCCAAAAGAAAAAAAATAGAAAAAAGAGAAAAAGACATAATTTTTTTTTGGTCATTGAAGAGAAAAGGAAACCGAGCCGTCTGATTTATCACCGAACCTTAGGTTGGGATTTGGTTTTGATTTTCTCAGTAACAGAGGAAAAAAGGAAAATAAGAAAAAAAGGAAACTTGAGTCCCAAGTAGTAATCAAACACAGATTGATTATAAATATATATATCCTCATGGCCTCTAATCTGTCTCATCGTTTTAATAAAATCAGACTTCAGAAAAAGGGAAAAAAAATAAGAGAGAGAGAAAAGAAAAAGAGTTCTAGGGTTTAGAAAGATGTCGAATTCAACATCTTCTGATCGATTAGGTCAGTGGGACGAAGAGTCGAACCGTCCCCACAAGAAGCGGAAGTATTCACAAACCAGATCAGAGACGAACGTGATAGAGGATGACGCAGATTCGTCGAGCAAGAGGAACCGTTCAATCCTAAGAAAGCCAGAAAGCGATTCGTGGGTGGTGGCTCGTTTTCTCGGAAGCGACTCAAACGCCTCTGTTTACTTAGCCTTAAGAACAACCGAAGATGGCGAAGACGACCTTCCTTCCAGGATGGCCATCAAGTCTAACGAGATCTCAGAATCAGCATATCTCATGATCGAGGAGAAGTTCTTAACCCGTCTCAAAAGCCCATTCATCGTCTCTTGCTACGGCCACGAGATAACAGAGGAGAAGAACGAGAAGAAGAAGTACTTCAACACCATACTCGAGTACTGTCGTGGCCAAACCCTTGAGAAGCAAATCAAAAGCCACAGAGAAGGGTTACCAATTGATGATGTGAAGAGATTCGCTAGCGATATCTTGCGTGGTCTCAAGCGTATACACGGAGAAGAGATCATTCACCGCGACATCAAACCAAAGAACATCTTACTCAGGCCTATGAACAGTCTATTTGCCATCTACGGGGATAACAATGCTAAGATCTCTGGTTTGGGAAACGCGTTGGAGAAAAAGCGGATTGAGGATGGTGAAAGCTGGAATCACAGGAGTGGTTCCGCGAGGTTTATGTCACCGGAGCTTATAGGGGACAAGGTTTTGGACTATGGTGCGGATGTGTGGGCTTTTGGTTGTACTGTGCTTGAGATGTTGACTGGAGAACGGGTTTGGGGAGAGTATGATGAGCTTGATTGGGAAAGTTGGGTTACTGTCATTGCTAAAAGTGGTCTAGCTCCCACTATCCCTGATTACTTGTCTGAAGAGGCTAAGGACTTTCTCAGAAAGTGTTTGGAGAGAGACCCTGCTAAAAGGTGGTCTGTTGATAGTTTGATCAATCATGACTTCTTGTATGATGAAGAAGAAGCAGAGATAGAAGCAAATAGATTTGCTGTAGCGGCAGTTGAACAAGAAGAAGAGGAAGAAGAAGAAGAAGAAGAAGAAGAAGTAGAAGTAGAAGAGGAAGTAGAAGAAGAAGGAGAAGAAGAAGAAGAAGAAGAAGAAGAAGAAGGAGGAGAAGAAGCAATTGAAATAGATGAAGAATACCCTAACGACGATTCGGAAGAAGAAGATTCGGAAGAAGAAGATCCGGAAGAAGAAGATGAATTTGAGATTTTTATGTGACAATCTACACTTCTTTGGAATCTTATGTTTCATTATTATTGGTTTGATAAATCTGCAAAATTAGGATGATTATTGTAAAGACAAAATATGTTTCAGTTGCTCTGTATTTTTATTGATTGTGTCAATCTTTCTATAGAGTTGATAAAGGGAATTTATGTTTTGGTTCATTCAAGAGAAAGCAAATTTCATATTTCGTGGAATCACTATTACTGATTACATAAGCTAAAAGAAGACAAGTTGGGATGTCTAAAACCAGAAAGTTTTTGTCTTGCTAATTAATGTATATGAAAAAGATTCCAATCTTGTTTGCAGCATCCACTACATGCTTAATCTTCATCTTGTCAGCTCAGATGTTAGTGAATGAATACATAGGATAGTGTGTTGTCTTCGATCTTCTTCATCACATTGTGGTGGTGAGAGAGAGAGAGAGTATATGACAATTTTGGTATTTTGTTTCTGGATATTTTTGGGTACCATTGGTTTAGTCAGAGTCCTTGGTCTATAAAATGTGACTTTGGTTCTGATCTTGTTAGCTCTTGAAAGTTTCATCTGACTCGTACGGCCTTGCACAAAATCCTGAGTGTTTTATTTGGCCTTTTTAAGTCTATTGAACTGTTTGGTTCGGTTCGGTTTGCTCGGGACTTGATTGAATTGTTCGGTTAATTGTTCTTGTTTTGTTGTTGTTTTGGCCAAGGAGAGAAAGAAAGAGAGAGAGAGAGAGAGAGAGAGAGAAGCAGATCCGTTAATGGAGGAGAAATGGCAGAGCTTGATTCTGTAAACGAAGCCAAGGACAAGGAGAAGAAGAAGCTATGGAAAGCTGCTTTCGCTATCTCTGGTATTATGATCACTCTCGTCATCTATGGTCTTCTTCAGGTCTCTCTCTCTCTCTCTCTTCTCTCTCCCCCACTCAAATCCGCCTCTCTCTGTTCAAATTGATTGAAGAAAACGATCTGGGTTTTTTTCGAATTTGTGCTTTGTAATTGCAGGAAAAGATCATGAGAGTGCCTTATGGATTGAAAAAAGACTACTTTAAACACTCTTTGTTTCTTGTCTTCTGTAATCGTCTCACCACATCAGCTGTTTCTGCTGGTGCTTTACTGGTAACAACACTTGAGTTGTAGTTATATATATTCATACTATCTCAATGGTTCTTTTAAAGAAGCTTTGGTTTTTGATTTGCTTGCAATCCTTTGTGTGTTTTGTTTGTAGGCGAGCAAGAAAGTTTTGGATCCTGTTGCTCCGGTCTATAAATATTGTCTCATTTCAGTAACTAACATCTTAACCACAACATGTCAGTATGAGGCCCTCAAGTATGTGAGTTTCCCTCTACAAACTTTGGCTAAATGTGCCAAGATGATACCTGTTATGGTAAGTTATAACTTTGATTTAATGTAAAGGTTGAAACTTTTTTTTTTGTTACATGTGATGTGAGCTTATCACCACTATATCTAATCTATGTGGTTTTCTTTCAGGTTTGGGGAACTCTCATCATGCAGAAAAGGTACAGGGGATTTGACTATTTTGTGGCTTTCCTCGTGACCCTTGGTTGCTCTGTGTTTATTCTTTTTCCGGTAATAACCCAATCTTCTTGAAGAAATCTCCATTAGTTCATAGTAAGCTAATCATTATGAACTTTAAGATTACATGGGATGAAGTTTTATTCCATATGTATTTGAGCTGTAGGCAGGAGATGATATTAGTCCGTACAACAAGGGAAGAGAAAACACTGTGTGGGGTGTATCCCTGATGGTTGGTTATCTTGGGTACATATCCGTTTCATTTTTTTTCTTTAGTTTTGAAATAGGAACCTCAGTACTCTTTTTGTATATCCATAATCTAGTATTGGCAAACTGGCTAACAGGTTTGATGGCTTTACAAGCACATTCCAGGACAAACTCTTTAAAGGTTATAATATGGAAATACATAACCAGATATTCTACACAACAATTTGTTCATCCATTCTCAGTTTCACTGGTGAGAACTTCTCTTTGCAGTTATTTTCTCTCTTTTACCTCATTTTTTTCCCGATTCTAGGACCATGTTGTACCTTCTGTGATGATTCCTGATTAATCACTTTGGTAAGTTTGTCCTCTTTCTTTCCATGTCCCAGTCTCTTTGTTATATATCAACTTCTGATTTAAGTTGCAACTGAGATCATATGTAAGTGATGTTAAACCCTGTAGTTAGTAAGAATTTCGCTTTGTGTATCTCTGACTATGATTCGCGAGTCCATCAGTGATTTTCGATATAGAATTCATCTGCCTTGCATAAACCTCAATATGTTGACCTCAAAAAAGCTTACAATTCAGGTCAACATTGAATTTTGCTACTCATATGTGAAATTTCTTGCTTGATATAGGCCTTATACTGCAAGGGCATTTACTCCCAGCTGTGGACTTTGTTTCTCGGCATAGAGATTGTCTATTCGACATTGCTTTGCTTTCCACCGTAAGTCTTCTGCTTTGTCATTACAATTATCATGTTCAAATTAGAGTATGATTGCATTGCAGCAGTGGTCACAGCTGCTATAGTTAGAGATAAACTAGAGTTGAGTTTTTATTGAAACAGAAGCCCTCGTAATGCGAAAACTAAAAAGTAGTATAAAACTTATCAGAGATGAAACCGGTGTTCTGCAGGTGGCAACAGCCAGCCAATTTTTCATTTCTTACACTA
Organism: Camelina laxa; assembly: GCA_024034495.1. NCBI lineage: Eukaryota > Viridiplantae > Streptophyta > Magnoliopsida > Brassicales > Brassicaceae > Camelina > Camelina laxa. Next base: position 15,310,947 of record CM043882.1, on the reverse strand, counting down.
TTAGGACATTTGGTGCTCTAACGTTTGCGGCCATAATGACTACAAGACAGGTAAATAGTTAGTTACTCTGGTGGTGTCAACTCTTTGATTCCTCAGCAAAATATGTTCTCTCTAATTCCTTCTTCGTTGTCTGAAAAACAAAAAGCTTGTGAGTATCATGCTCTCCTGCATCTGGTTCTCACATCCGCTTAGCTGGGAGCAGTGCATTGGATCTGTAAGCTCCTTTAAGCCTCTCTTTACTTTGGCTTCCCTCTCTTGTGATCTCTTCGTGTTCTCAAAGCTAAACCCATTTTTCACTGGTGCCAGGTAATTGTTTTTGGATCTCTATATGCTAAAAACTTGGTGAAGAAGAGATCAGAAAAGCCGCAGGCAGCTCAAGAACCTCCACCAGACGAAGAGTGATGTGAGCACGGGATCGGTCCCTCGACCATGGTCACTCGCATCTCTCGGACACCTCTCGGCCACCCCCTCGGACAGCACCCGGACACCTCTCGGCCACTCTTACCACCCGCGGAACAACTTTGGACCGGCCTTCCTAGTAATGTGCGGCACCAACGAGTCCCCAAGGATCATCAAGGAGGAGCAAGACAAGTCACCTCATGGACCAGTTCAAGCCAAGCTCCACCCTTCGCAACAATGGCTCATGGCTAGCATCACCATTGAAGAGCCTTGAGTCGTGACCAGCTTTGGGAAGCCTGATTCGCGTGTCTTCACCATCAAGTTAGTGTGAAGACGCCCCTAAGTCATTAGAAGGAGCTGTACTCTTTTTCCTACTTTGGGTTTGTCCCAATGGGTTTACCAAAGGGGTTTTAACGAGGCAGCAAACTCTAGTGCATCTCCACTTCGTTCCCACTTGGCTCATGACTTGGAAACATTCATTGACATGCTTAGGAGCCAAGGAAGTGAAGATCCTATAACCGCGTCCAGCCAATGACGTGGCCCCCCCCCCATCTCCTTCCTTCCTTCCTTTTAATTTCATCCTGAATTTATGACCGTTGGATTGGTCTTTGTTTTGAATTGCTTTTGCTTTTGCTTTTTGGCCAAGTGTAAGGATCAGATCCTGGCCGCGTGTCTAGGGTTTTAGTGTCTCCCATTTGTAAGCCTCCCTATAAGAAGGCCTAAACCCTCATTGTAAAAGTTAGACTGGAAGTATTGAATTAAATTCACAAAGAGAGAATCTTTGTTCTTGTCTCGCCTCTCTCCTTAGTCCAAGTCCGGGACTTGACTACCGAGAAACCCTAGCCGATCTCGAACCGGGTTCGACATCGACTAGCTGACCGTATCACGGGCCGAGCCATTTCCCGTGTGTCGTCGCATCAAACCACCTTCACGTCCATCTATACCGTCCAACGTTCGGTCTCGACCGTCCGTTGCGATCCGCTTCGACTCCATCGTACCCTAGTGAACCGAGGTCGAGTTTCTTACTCGGTTCGCTAGCCACCGTCCGTTTCCGACCGTACCGTCCATCCGCTGCCGTGTTCTTCAGTCCGACCAGCCGCTTTCAAGCAGCTGTTCGACCAAGTCTGCGTTCCACTCGTTCGTTTGCCCCCAAATTCCGTTCCCATCGTTCATCTCGTCTCCTATTTCGTTCCCCACCGTCTGGTCCGAGGAAAGTATCCGGTACACCGACCGATTCGAGGAACCGACTCTCCGTCCGTACCGCGAGCCGTCCGGCGTTCACATCAGCTGGTATCAGAGCTAAAAGCTCCTCCAAAGGTTGTGTCTTTCTTTCACCTTTCTATTCGTCCATCTTGTGTCATCGTTTGCTTCCGTTTGTTCTAGGTTGTTAGTTTTGTTTTTGTGTCTTTGCGGTTCCTTAGCTTCGTCCTTAGCGTCGCTTAGGTCCGTCAGTCTCCGTCTTCGTTTTGTGTCATCGTTAGATCGTCTGTTCTTCTTATTTCTGGGTTTTGTTCGTCTTTGTTCTTGCTTAGTTTCGTTAGATCCTTAAAGTCGAGTTTTTGTTTTTGCGTTCTTGTTGTGGTCCCAAAGTTTGCTTTTTGCGCGTGTGTTTGCTTTTAGGCGCGTGTAGGTTCTTTTTGTTAGTCATAGGATGCCATTTTGCCTTGCTGTCTTCAATCATTGACCGCTCAGATAATATCTTATCTGCTTGTTTGGGACGCGTTTTTGCTCACGAATATTCGTTTTTGTTTGACGAGGTACCATTGCCACGTCACGACCAATCCACCGATCGAGCCATCCGCGTATCACCGTCCAGAGCACGTATCATCACACGCGAATCAACGTCCAAGCTCTTATCGCATATTGCGTATCATCGTCCGATCACCATCGAGCCACCGGACGAGACATCGACCCCGCTGACCGTACCATCATCCGAGCATCGTCAGCTGCCGTACCAGCCGTCCGTCTCAATCGTCCGTACCGACGTCCGACCATCGTTGGCCGTCCGTACAAGCCGTCCGTCTCAATCGTCCGTACCGACGTCCGACCTACGCTGTCCGACCGTACCGTCGTCGATCCACGTTGGCCGTCCGTACCGTCACCGACCCACGTTGGCCGTCCGTACCACTCATCCGTACCGTCGTCGATCCACGTTGGTCGCCCGTACCGTCACCGACCCACGTTGGCCGTCCGTACCATCACCGACCCACGTTGGCCGTCCGTATCATCACCGACCCACGTTGGCCGTCCGTACAATCTGACCGTACGCACTGTCCGTACCGTCGCCGACCGTACCTAGTTCCAAGCGCGTGATCAATAACCAATGCTTGACTCGACTTGATCAAGTATGGAGTATGAAGATCCTTACTCCGATGAAGAACCATGGTATGAAGAATATCATGGCAGTGATCCGGAACTAGAGGTCACCGAGAACGAACCAAGGTACGACGAACACCATGGTACCGATCCAGAACCAGAGGCTACCGAGGATGAACCGTGGTACGACGAACACCATGGTACCGATCCAGAACCAGAGGCTACCGAGGATGAACCGTGGTACGACGAACACCATGGTACCGAACCAGAACCACAGGCTACCGAGGACGAACCATGGTACGAAGAGGACTATGAAGAAGGTTCGGAACCAGAGGAACACGAGCATGGGTCATCGGAATACTATTGGCCGTCTACCTCTCAAGCCACACCTCATTGCGAGCCATGGCCGATTAGTGACGAAGATTCCGATGGCGGCAACTGTGGCTCTTACTATTCGCCATCGCGGTATCACCGAGAGCTGCGGAAGGAGTACTCGAGATGCACCCGAGAACTCCCGACCTGGTCACCTCACGCATCATCGAGCAAGTCAAGTGCTTACCGCACTTGGAACCAAGGTCTTCCGAGCTGGTGTCCACGCGCATTACCGGCCAACAAGTCAAGCCGCGGCCGAAACAAAGCCGAGGCAAGCATTGTGGGTTCTCGGACTAAGTCAAGGGAGCAAGCCGCAAGGAAGCCAGTGCACTCTTCCGGAGCACCAAGTTTCACGGACGAGTTGATTGCTATCCAATCTCAACTCCGACACCTTGGAGAAATGTTGGGCCAAGTAGAGTCATCTTACACCCGCGGAGAGTCATCACGGCACCAACACTCGACCCTTGTGTCTTCATCAACGCCAGACCATCAAGTTCCTTACCAGCCGGAACAAAATGCTTGGACGCGGAACAGACTGAATACCGACTTGACCGAGGACGCCACAACATCGGAGCAATCTGGGCATGCCCCGGACAATAAAGAGGACGTCTATGATTCAGGCGGAATCATAGAGACGCCAGCCGAGCCTCCCGATCACCAAACCATCACACTCGGAGGTACAAGTTCGAGACATCAGGCAGACCACGGTCAATTCCTTACCGCTCTTGACGACCGAACGAACGCTCGACCGCCGCGTCCGGAGCAGACCATTGTACGTGAATCCTCATCCGAGACGCGTACCGAGATACTAGGCGAAGTCAACAAAGAGTCTGGCCGTGCGATCAGTTTCCTATCCAGCGTTTGCTTGTTAATGGGGAGTTTCAAGCAGGTTGAGCAACCGAAGGTGACCATTGAAGGGTCTTCCCATTCGGTAATATTCTTGACTACTTCTAGTAGTATGCTCCAGCTGGGAGTTGCCAATACCGTGCCACCCTTGTTCTTCCTTAGCACCAAGACCGTTACCGCACAAGGTCCTATGGCGACGCATTGGTCCAACTTTGGTGCGGATCCAACTTTCGTGTGGCATCCTGGAGAGTTTCAACAACCAGCCATGGTTCATGAAGGGATCGCAGTGCTCAATGCCACTGGTCTTACCGGGGAAGTCTTATCCTTTTCCCTTAAGGCCTTACTGTTTCCTTTTGATCCCGGTATATTAAGCCGGGGTTGAACTTTTGATGCTGCTGATTTGGGTTTCCCTTTTTGATCCAGGTGATGAGCAAAGTTTTGAGGTCAAAACTTCTATAAGAGGGAGGGAATGATGTGAGCACGGGATCGGTCCCTCGACCATGGTCACTCGCATCTCTCGGACACCTCTCGGCCACCCCCTCGGACAGCACCCGGACACCTCTCGGCCACTCTTACCACCCGCGGAACAACTTTGGACCGGCCTTCCTAGTAATGTGCGGCACCAACGAGTCCCCAAGGATCATCAAGGAGGAGCAAGACAAGTCACCTCATGGACCAGTTCAAGCCAAGCTCCACCCTTCGCAACAATGGCTCATGGCTAGCATCACCATTGAAGAGCCTTGAGTCGTGACCAGCTTTGGGAAGCCTGATTCGCGTGTCTTCACCATCAAGTTAGTGTGAAGACGCCCCTAAGTCATTAGAAGGAGCTGTACTCTTTTTCCTACTTTGGGTTTGTCCCAATGGGTTTACCAAAGGGGTTTTAACGAGGCAGCAAACTCTAGTGCATCTCCACTTCGTTCCCACTTGGCTCATGACTTGGAAACATTCATTGACATGCTTAGGAGCCAAGGAAGTGAAGATCCTATAACCGCGTCCAGCCAATGACGTGCCCCCCCCCATCTCCTTCCTTCCTTCCTTTTAATTTCATCCTGAATTTATGACCGTTGGATTGGTCTTTGTTTTGAATTGCTTTTGCTTTTGCTTTATGGCCAAGTGTAAGGATCAGATCCTGGCCGCGTGTCTAGGGTTTTAGTGTCTCCCATTTGTAAGCCTCCCTATAAGAAGGCCTAAACCCTCATTGTAAAAGTTAGACTGGAAGTATTGAATTAAATTCACAAAGAGAGAATCTTTGTTCTTGTCTCGCCTCTCTCCTTAGTCCAAGTCCGGGACTTGACTACCGAGAAACCCTAGCCGATCTCGAACCGGGTTCGACATCGACTAGCTGACCGTATCACGGGCCGAGCCATTTCCCGTGTGTCGTCGCATCAAACCACCTTCACGTCCATCTATACCGTCCAACGTTCGGTCTCGACCGTCCGTTGCGATCCGCTTCGACTCCATCGTACCCTAGTGAACCGAGGTCGAGTTTCTTACTCGGTTCGCTAGCCACCGTCCGTTTCCGACCGTACCGTCCATCCGCTGCCGTGTTCTTCAGTCCGACCAGCCGCTTTCAAGCAGCTGTTCGACCAAGTCTGCGTTCCACTCGTTCGTTTGCCCCCAAATTCCGTTCCCATCGTTCATCTCGTCTCCTATTTCGTTCCCCACCGTCTGGTCCGAGGAAAGTATCCGGTACACCGACCGATTCGAGGAACCGACTCTCCGTCCGTACCGCGAGCCGTCCGGCGTTCACATCAAAGAGGCTCAACCTCTGAAAGGAAACCCTTAAAGCACAGTGAGAGTTTTTTTCTTCGCTGATGCTTAAACAGTTACCAACCTAATTTAAATGATCCCTCGAACTTTGAGGCATCTAACTAACAAAACCAAGCGGTTGAGATGGACTCAATTGTTTTTGTTTTTGTCAAGAAGTCATAGATCACATATGACGAGTATTCATAGAGCCTAATGTGTGCACCTCTAGTTTCTTGTTTCCGTTTTCTACCTTTTGTTTGTGCAAGCAAAGACTTTAGCTGTTTATTGTAGAGTGGCTTAAAAATTTGTGTAAAATTGTAGTACGATTTTGGTATTATATGAAAACTAAATGTCTGACTATCAAACTTTTTTGGTTTAACAACTTTATGTTTGGTAAAACCTTTAAATTTAAAAAATCCAAAACACCCCAAAGTCCTAAAGACAATTCAATCAAAAGTCTTTTTTAATTACCAGCACAAACAAAGGAACTTGTGATATTTCACAAGATGGATTAAATCCATATAGCATTTGGAAATTCTTATTGATTTTGAAAAAAAAAAAACATATAGATTTCTAAATAACATGTTTTACCCAAATATTTGAATCCTTATATTATTCATTTTCAAATTCAGTCAATCCATGTAGATTTCAAATTCCAAAAATATATTAAAGTTTTGTTTGGATTTCAAAATTTATTAAATCCATGATTGAATAAACCCTCCTAACCGTTTATTGTATAGTGGTTAAAAGTTAAAACTGTTGAAAGATTGTAATGAGATTTTTAAATTATATAAAAATTAGATGTCTCTATCAAATTCTTTGTTTTAAAAGCTTTATTTTTGGTAAAATGTTTTATTTTAAAAAGTCAAAACATGCAAAAAGTTCTAGAGACACTCGAACAAAAGTCTTTTTTAAAACAAAATTCTTTTCCCTTTATATTAAATATTATACACAAACAAAGGATTTCATGATATTTTTCAAGACGGATTAAATTTATATAGCATTTGGAAATTCTAATTGATTTCGAAAAACAAACTATAGATTTTAAAATAACATGTTTTACCCAAAAATTAAATCCTTGTATTATTTACTTTCAAATCCGTTTCAAACATAATATGTAAATTTTAATCAAGATTTTAAAATAATGATTGAATAACATATAATTTTTGTTTAAATTTCTAAATCCATTGAATTCATAATTGAATAAACCCCCTAATTGTTTATTGTAGAGTGGTTAAAACTGTTGTGTAACATTGTAATGGGGTTCTGGTATTATGAAAACTAGATGTCTCATTATCAAATTCTTTGTTTTAATTTTTTATTTTTAGTAAATGACTTCGCCAAATTCCTAGAGACGACTTAAACGAAAGTATTACTAAAAACAAAAGTATTATTAAAACAAAAGATTTTCTAATATTAGACACAAATAATTGGATTTCATGATATTCCTTAGGACGGATTAAACTCATTGGTAATTCCTCTTTATTTTGAAGTAAATACATATAGATTTAAAAATATCTTGTGTCACCCAGAGATTTGAATCTTTCTATTATTCACTTTTAAATCCACTCAATATATTTAAAAAATAATATGTAAATTTTATAATTCAAGAATAAACGACTGAGCGAATAACATAGGATTTTAACTAATATTTATAAATTACAGATCCAATATACACCATATGATTTTGATAAAAAAAAATTAAAATCAATGATTGAATAACACATGATTTTTGTTTGTATTTCAAAATCTATTAAATCCATAATTGAATAAACCTCCTAACTGTTAATTGTAGGAGGTTTGATATTATATATGAAAACTAGATATCTGACCGACTCTCAAATTCTTTGTTTAAAAGCTTTATCTTTTCGGTAAAAAACTTTAATTTTTAAAAATCCAATACACGCCAAAGTCATAGAGACTACTCAAACAAAACTATTTTTTAATTTGAAATTATTTCTGAATAAATATTAGACACAAACAAAGTCTTTTTAAACTAAAACTATAGCTTAATAAATATTATACTCAAACAAAAGTCTTTTTTTTTTTTTTTATAAAACTGAAACTTGAAATTATTGCTCTAGGTTAAATTATATAAAAATTAGATGTCTCTATCAAATTCTTTGTTTTAAAAGCTTTATTTTTGGTAAAATGTTTTATTTTAAAAAGTCAAAACATGCAAAAAGTTCTAGAGACACTCGAACAAAAGTCTTTTTTTAAAACAAAATTCTTTTCCCTTTATATTAAATATCATACACAAACAAAGGATTTCATGATATTTTCCAAGACGGATTAAATTTATATAGCATTTGGAAATTCTAATTGATTTCGAAAAACAAAGTATAGATTTTAAAATAACATGTTTTACCCAAAATTTAAATCCTTATATTATTTACTTTCAAATCCGTTTCAAACATAATATGTAAATTTTAATAAAGATTTTAAAATAATGATTGAATAACATATAATTTTTGTTTAGATTTCTAAATCCATTGAATTCATGATTGAATAAACCCCCTAATTGTTTATTGTAGAGTGGTTAAAACTGTTGTGTAACATTGTAATGGGGTTCTGGTATTATGAAAACTAGATGTCTCATTATCAAATTCTTTGTTTTAATTTTTTATTTTTAGTAAATGACTTCGCCAAATTCTTAGAGACTACTTAAACAAAAGGCCTACTAAAAACAAAAGTATTTTCAAAACAAAAGTCTTTTCTAATATTAGACACAAATAATTGGATTTCATGATATTTCTTAGGATGGATTAAACTCATTGGTAATTCTTCTTTATTTGAAGTAAATACATATATATTTCAAAATATCTTGTGTCACCCAACGTTTTGAATCTTTCTATTATTCACTTTTAAATCCACTCAATATATTTAAAAAATAATATGTAAATTTTATTATTCAAGAATAAATGACTGAGCGAATAACATAGAATTTTAACTAATATTTATAAATTACAGACCCAATATACACCATATGATTTTGATAAAAAAAAATTAAAATCAATGATTGAATAACACATGATTTTTGTTTGTATTTGAAAATCTATTAAATCCATAATTGAATAAACCTCCTAACTGTTAATTGTAGGAGGTTTGATATTATATATGAAAACTAGATATCTGACCGACTCTCAAATTCTTTGTTTTAAAAGTTTTATCTTTTCGGTAAAAAACTTTAATTTTAAAAAATCCAAAATACGCCAAAGTAATAGAGACTACTCAAACAAAACTATTTTTTAATTTGAAATTATTTCTGAATAAATATTAGACACAAACAAAGTCTTTTTTAAACTAAAACTATAGCTTAATAAATATTATACTCAAACAAAAGTCTTTTTTTATAAAACTGAAACTTGAAATTATTGCTGAATAAATATTAGACACAAACAAAATCTTTTTTAAACTAAAACTATAGCTTAATAAATATTATACTAAAAAAAAGTCTTTTTTTATAAAACTGAAACTACTGCTTATAAATATCAGACTCAACCAAAAGTCTTTTTTTTTTTTTTCTTTCTTAACTGATACTACTGCTTAATAAATATCAGACTCAAACAAAAGTATATTTTTAAGCTGAAACTATTTCTTAATAAATATCAGACTCAAACAAAAGTCTTTTTTAATATTGAAACTATTGCTTAAAAAAATGACTCAATTAAAATTTAAATTTAAAATGAAACTATTGCTTAATAAATATCAGACACAAACAAATTAAAAGGAGCTTTGAGGAACATCCCAAGACGGATTATTGACTTATTGTGAGGGTTTTATTTTTCCTTCCAATCATGAAAAACAGTGCAATCAAAGAAGAAGAAGAGACGAAAGGGATGAGCTCCGAGATTGAACCTAGTTCTGACAAGTCTTCACTTCAGGTTCAAATTACTTAACTGAGCTTTCTATATTTGTAAATTTTAAGGTGATCCATGTATTTTTCATAGGATGGAGTTTGTTTTTCGTAATTATTGCGATGTGTGATACGTGGTCAAAGGGTATAAACAAAGTACACAACGTCCTATGGGTCTTTGAGTCGTTTGTTCTGAAATGGCCAATAAAGTATGCACTATGAACTCATATATATTGATCAGTAGTGTTTGACTTGTCTTTTTTTTTTTTTTTTTTCCCCCTTTTTCTGATTTCTCTTTGAATACAGGAGGATCATGTTTCTGATGTAGACAAAGGTACGGTATCGTTGATGTGATTACCAAAATAATGGAAGTTCTATATCAATTTTTTTTGGTCTAATTCCAACTCTCAACCAACATTAGTAATAAAAAGGTATCATAAGAAATCTTAAGTATAGATAAACAGAATCATAAATTATATAACATATATGTTTAGTACTTCGTAAATGAAGTTGTAATATCACCCAGACCACCCAAAAATCTATATAATAATAATAATCTGAATAAATGTCAGCAATAGTTATGATTTTTGTTCGTACTTTTTTCGTTAAAAAAAAAAATATACGGTTGCGTCTGTTCATTCTAAAGTTGTGTTTTTTACCGTAAAAGAAATCATACGGCTACTTCTGTTTATTGTAGAGTTATGTTTTTTCACCATATCTTATTTACAACTTTCGTTCCAATAGTTATATTTATCTAAATGTTTATGTCTTTTAAATAATATATATATATATATATATATATATATTTGTCTCTTCTTAGATAACTAACAAATCATGAATCATTGTTCGCTGACACAAATTTTTCATTTCATGCTGAATCTAAACAATATGAATTTCAACATTCTATACCCGACATTATTCTATAATATAACTAAAGATTTTAGAAATGATTATACTAATATATAAATTTAATCAACTTTAGTTATGTAACTTACAATTACGTTTATTTATCGTAACTTTTCGTAAAATATGTGTTCTTAAGATTTAACTATTTTATCTTTTATATATATAAGTTGTGTATTTTTATTATAATTATTGGTTGATAATTTTCAGTGAATATTAAATTTATTTTATTTTTAAAATTATTTTATCAGAAAATTGCATCAACTTTTTATAATCGTTCGTTTGTTATTCTTACTTAGGATCACTTCATCATAATATTTATTTTATGAATAATATAAATATCAATAACTTTTATGATGCTTGTTACTCTTTACAAAAAAATTTCATACAAGATCTTATACTTATAATACATACAAATTATAAGTAGAATTGCCTCGAATCATTATGAATTTTCATTTACTAATTTTTAATTATAATTGAATCTTTTTATCATATTAATTTATTATAAGTTTTTATTTTGATGGTTGTGATTTTTCAACTCACAGTTATATATATTTAATATTTATGAAATTTTAGCTCTACTTATTATTTTCATCTTTTGAAATAATTTTTAATTTTATTATTTAACATATATTTTTTAAATAATTTTATAATATATAATTCTAAATTTGAAACTTAATTTAATATTTTTTGAAATACTTCCCATGCGATATCATGGGAGTCTGAGTCCTCATCTTAATAAAATTAACTTTTACAGGGTCACAAAAACACGAGAAGCTCGAGGTACGTTTAGAACAATATTTGAGAGTACGTCATCCAACAACTTACAGCATCAGGTTCGACTCTTATGCGAAAATGGTGGAGCTGGTCAAGGATGGATATTACGAGTCCCTTCCTTTCACTTCCGGTGGATATACTTGGTACGTCATTCACGTCAAGACCATTACAACTTCATGTTTTGGTAGCTTTTATATTCAATTATAGGTCCATAACTGTATCCCTATTCTTTTATTTTTGTTAAAATAAATATCAAAAGGACGTTCAAAATCTACCCAAACGGAAACACGAAGGTAGTAGGACTGCCAGGATATTGGGTTTCGGTTTATACAAAAATCGATACCTCAATCTTCGTCACCAACCCACAAGATGTGTATGCAGATATCAAGTTCTTCGTCTACGACGGTGTCAATCGTTTCTACTATACACACCAAGGTACGTAGGTACTTAATTAATTAAGAAGGATCAATTCATCAATTGGTACGTAAGACTAAAAATATTTTTTTTCGCAAAACATAACCAAGTGATGCAAGTCTATCTAGTGTCCGTTACTACGTTGTTCTTATCAACTCTATTGGTCAAGACTAATATATATTCTCTTTGAGGAATTGATCGATTTAAGCCTCTTATTGGAAAGTTTCTCAAAATAGTTTCTATTATTTTATTTTGTTTGGTTGTAGAAAGTGAGCCAGTAAGGTTTGATAAAGTAAATTCGGAGTGGGGAATGCCGTGTTTCCTGGGCACGGGATGTTTCAAAGAGGGGTCGGTATATATTTTCGACGGAGGGAAGTGTGAGGTTGGAATAGATATCTTAGTTGATCAACGCTACCAGAGGGAAGTTTTCTCTTATGACGAAAACGTTACCAACCCCATTTTCACTTGGAACATCACCAATTTCTCTACCCTCTATCATCACTCTTACACATCCAATACGTTTTCTTCTGGAAACAGAAACTGGTGATTCCCTCTCTCTCTCTCTCTTTACACACACACACACTCTCTGATATATAGATAAATGTTTGTTAATTTGATGGGTTTAATGATTATTAGGGTTTTGAAAGTGTATCCAAATGGATATGGTGTTGGAAAGGATAGATATTTGTCACTCTACCTGTTGAGTGTGAATAATGAAATTAATTACGTTAAAGCCACGCTACGAGTTCTAAACCAAATCACATCCCGCAATGTGGCGAAGCAAGGTGGGTGTATGGTTCTCTTAATATGTTCTAGAATAATTTTTTTTTCATGGCGATATATATATATATATATATACATATTTTGACAAGTGACAATAATTATACTCTGATACATCCGGGAATTTAAAGAGATCAAATAAAAAACCAACTAACCTTTATTTAATATTATACAAAATGTATTATTACAAAGTTATATCAAAGAAATAATTAATCAATATGAAAATATATATTTAGCATATTTCATCGGTAGCTAATTAATATTAATTTCAATTATTTTTATATTGTGATTGTTTTCTACAATCATTTGTATTGAACTAATATCCCAAGATCTCAGTTCGCATAGTTTCGTTTCGGATCCCGCACTGGATTTTCAAATCCTTTCAAATTTAGTGACACATATCTAATACTGTACATGTTTGCCTTTGTTATTGTGGAGGTTAGTTAATTATTATAGTTTCATTTTTCATTTTGTTGCTTTTTTTTTTTTTTCTTATGGTAAGTTGAGGGATGGCCTAATGCAGCAGAAAATGGATGGGGCTTCCAGGAGTTTATATCTCTTGCAGATCTTCATGATAAATCCAAAGGTTTTGTTGTGAACGATTTGCTTCAAGTTCAAGTCGAGATCACGGCCTTCTCTAAACGGACTCCATTTACCTAGGGTTTATGGTGAGCCCAAAAAACAACCTCCCTATCCTCTTTCGCTTTTTTACTTCTGTGTATTTTGTTAACAATGTCATTCGATCATGGAAGGCTCAATTCGGAGATCTCTTGAAACTACTCCGAGACATTTTATCATCAGTGGATCGCTGAAGCCATGCGATGCGAGACCTCTACCTCTCTTTTGTTTATGTGTCCAAAATAAGAAATGTTTCTATAACTCTTTCCCCACAATCTACTCTTCTTTTAATCAAAAAAAGAAAAAAAGAAAAAAACTCTACTCTTTTGTTTATACTCCATGTCTCCATGTGTGTCCAAATTAATAATGAGTTTCGAACTCTTTTCTACATTGTGAGTTTCTAAATTGTAATATAAATAATATGACTATTGGAAATGAACTTCACTGTCTAACTCTGAATGATTGAGTTCCCTTTTTAAAAATGTATATTCGACAAAGTAAATACTTCATCTACAAATTAATGTTGTGGAACCGAGAAAAACAAATCGACTAAAACGTTTACATCTTTTTCTTTTTCGTTAGTCAAATGTGTACATCTATCATCTATCTTTGTATATTTTATTAAATTTTAGTATTAAGAATTATATAAAGTATACACACTTGGCTTTTAAACAATATATATATATATATATATATATATAAGTCAACTCAATTGTTTTTTTTGTTTTTTGTTTTGTCAAGCAGAAGAAATCATATAGATCACATATGACATGTATTCATTAATAGAGCGTAATGTATGCAACTGTAGTTTCTTGTTTCCGTTTTTTAAATTTTTTTGTGCAACCAATAATTTTTGTATCTATATATATATTTATGAAAAAATTCCTCGAGTTCCAACTTATTTACAATCCTGTCATTGTCTTAAATATTTTTAATTTATGATTTACGATTTATTAAATAATGATAAAATTTTCGATTTTTGCAAACAATTATTCCCACTAAATCGCAACTTTCCTAAAAAATCGAAGTCATTATTATTTACTAATTTGATAATTAATTTAATAAATATAATATTTCCTAAACTTGAAAATCATATCTCTCCCTAATCAAAGTAATAATGTGTGATTCCTACCATATTCCTTAATAAAACTGATTACACAGATTTTTCTTCCTAATTAGTTCCTAACTCAAATACTATTTCCTTGGAGAAGAAATGATAATCGACCCTATAAATATTTTACACCTAAATGAGAATTATCATCACCGAATACATAACACCCACAACTTACTGAAAACCATTAGATACACCTTTGAATATTGATTTTGAGCTTAGGGATGAATGGTGACCTTTGCATACTATTTAGTTTTCTCTGTATTCATGTTGTTGTTATAATTGTCTTATTTTCTGATTTTCAATACTAATATTTTGACATAGTGATGAAAGAATGGCGAGTATGTTGTGGGGTTATTTTGCCGATCAAGTTTTTAGAGCCTGTAAAAAATCTAAGGAAAGCATTGTTGTTTGTCTGCTCAGATTTTACAACATAAGTGGCTACAAAAGTAAACACATCTTCCGGTTAGAATCATTTATGATTAAATTAGATCAATGATTGTGTCATTGCTTACATAATCTTTATCATGACAGGTGTTAAGTTTTTATCTAATTCTTTTGATGGTATTCAATTCCATGTCAATCCACTACTGCCTCAATTTAATCAATGTTCTGTTATTGATTTTTTTGTTTATTCTTTTCGGAGATATGTTCTTGCAATAATATATATATATATATTGTTTATCTTATGTCAAACTATTAACCATATTTTTTTATTTATTCTTGATTGTGGATCCAGAAAACTTGCATGATGCAGTGAAGAAACTGATTGGAAAGACATTTCTCTTTATTGTATGTGTTGGAAAAGAGAACATATGGAATGGTAAAAAAAATCTAGAAGGTGTGGAAAGTAATGTCTAAAGATTATCTTCTTAAATCATCACAAATAAGGATATGAAATCGGTTAACCAAAAGTCAAGAACGGCGGAGATGTCGGAAATGGACCAATGAAAATAAAGAAGAAGATGATAGATTTGTTTTTTGAGACTAGAGTGATCCAGGCAAAACAAAAACAAAAGCAAATTATGATTTCACAAAAAAAAATCCAATTACAATATATATATATATATATATATATATATATATATATATATATAAGTTATTAGTGATATTGCAATTGTTGTTTTTCTGCTAATAACTATTTTCTTATTTCTATCAAATTATATACAGACATACTGGCTCCAAACTTAATAACCAAAAAATTAAATGGGGAATTATATATACACATATATTCCCCAAAATTTCAATAGGAAATAAGATATTACTTCAATGTATATAATTTCACATATCTTATTACTCTAATGGGGAATAAGATCAACAAAATTTCAGATGAATGAATGAATCAGATGTTAAAAAAACATACAAAACTACAATACAAAAATTATACTATACATATATTTTAGAATATTACAATATAATAACAATACTACTATCTTTAAATTGAAAAATAAAAAGAAACAGTCTTTTTCTTCAAGAAATCACTACTTAATGAATTATATGATATAGTTCCTATAGTAAAAAACAATAAACTTCAAACAAAACAATTTTTACACTACCTAATACATATATATTTGTAAGGTTATACATTTAAAATTAAAATTTTTTAGTTATGTATATAATTAATCTATAATATAAACTGTTTTTTATTTATAAATATAGTCCCGCGGTGTACCGCGGGTGAATATCTAGTAGTTGCTAAAACTGTTATGTAAAATCGTAATGGGATTCACACGACGTCAGATTGGTCACGGTCGAAAGACAGTGTGATGTTGACGAAAGAATCAATGCTATATTTCTCACCAGAGCAAGCTGGATTATGTAGTGTGAACTACCCGAGGTAGTGTGATAGCAAGGATTTGAGGGACTATGGTGTTGTAGGATTGAGGATAGCTTTAAGACCCAAAGCGGAAGGTTTAGATCTCTCTGAATAATTGTGACACCAACTTTGAAGCATAAGTTCTGGATTATGGAGGTGGTGGTGAGGGACGATGCTTGAGAACAATAGATGAGTTGCTTGGTGAATATTGATCATTGAACAAAACGATTCCAATGTCACAAATAAAGCTCCAGCAAAAACAGTTCGAGAAATTTATATAATAGATCTTCAAGCTTATATAAAGAAACCACAAGTCTCTAAAACTAGCTAAAACCAGGTTTCGTACAAAGCCTAATGAAAGACAAAACACCAATGATGATACCTCTCTCACGTAGAGTCTTCGACCACGGAGTAGAGGAGATCGGCACAAGTATTGCTCTAGGTTTAACAAAAAATTCGGCAAACGGACCTAAAATTAGCTTTGTGAAGTTTGTAACATCAGTTGGATTTGAGCCTTCTTTGAAAGATTGGTTCAATAATGGAAACTAGGTCCACTGTGGAAAACCCTAGTTTCAGCTAGGTTTGCCAAGATGGGAAGAGATTGTGACGGCTGTCCAATATTTGCGAAGAGATCTGCGGTGCAAGGGACTTCTCCGGCGAGTGAGAGATCGGCGGGAACAGGCGTCCAAAGTTTCATAATGATTTCGGCATGAGATATCAGATCCGAGAAGTTATGGCCGCCGTGCGCTGTCGACGTCTCCACCGGGCATGGCACATCTGACGGTCCAAGAGAGAGGCTTCCTGCCATCAACAAAGCCCAATGTGAGAATTCTTCAAAGTTGGAAAGCTTTAACTCGTTGCTTAACACCAGAAAATTCTGGTTAATTAGGTTTAAAAGGGGGGGCAAAAGAGAGACAATAGTGAAGAAAAACAAGGAAACTAAGAAACGAACAGAGCGTTACTGAAGTAAGAGGAAGATGAGATCCCAACGTCGGCGAGCAAAAGCTCCACCAGCGCTGAAATTTTTTGTTGAGAAGAGATGCCTCGAGAATCGTGTCTGAGAGGTTTTCTATGTTTGACAAATATTTATAGAGTTGACTGTTATTATGTTTTAATATTTCACATGTGATGTGTATTCTAGAGACTAATGTATGCAACCGTAGTATCTTGTTTGCGTTTTCCAATTTTTTTGTGCAACCAAGAACCGGTTTATCTATTATATAGTTGTTAAAACTGTTGTGTAAAATTGTAATGGTGTTTGGATATTATATAAAAACTAGACGTTTAACTATGAATTTCTTTGTTTAAAAGGATTTATTTTGGTAAAAAGTTTTATATTTAAAAAGTCTAAGACGCGCCAAAGTTATAGTTACGACTCAAACAAACTAATACTATTGGCTAATAAATTTCATTTGATTACATAAAAAAAATCATTTGATTACATAACTCAAAAACATATGTTTACGTATTATGCATCTATCGGTTTTTTAGTTTTTGAGATTATTAATTTTACCTCTAATATCAATTTTTCTTCTAATTTTCAGGATAGCTATCATCAAACAAAACATGAATACACAAATTCAAATTAACAACATACAATATATTTTATGATAGCTATCATCAAAAAATATCTATTGTTGTAAATAATGTCTTTTATCATTGCAATATAGTGTCTTTTATTGCAATATTTATTGTTGTAAATAGTGTCTTTTATCATTGCTATCATCAAAAGTATTATTTTATAGGAATAAATTTCAATCACATGATGAAAATATTAGTATAGCTAATTTATTTATAAATTTTAACTTACAATATAGTATTTTTAATGCATACATGAAATTATAACTTGAAAAATAAAATTTATAGGAATGAATTTTCATTTTTTGATGAGCATGTTTGTATATATTTATTTATGTTTAATTTTTATATTTTAACATATTATTTTTCTCATGATGTAAAATTATTACATTCAAGATTACAGCATATAAGAAATATCTTCAACAATTTTGGGTTTCCAAAGTTTTAATGGTTTTTCATTTTTAATTAATTATTTTTTCAGGTTTTAATTATTTTTAATTCTAACTAGGGTATAGATTTGATATGATGCATAGATTGTGTTGATAGAAATATTTAGCTCTAAACCATTTAAGTGAAGTGAGCAAAAACTAAAGTTTAGTTTATTATGGGGGTATTAATAGTTAAATTATATTTTTTTTTTTAAAAAAAAGAGATTCAAATTCGGTTTGAAAAAATCTCTAAAAATTGGATAAATTATCACTTAGATTTAATATATTATTTATATATATTAAATTTAACTGGTGATACGGGTATTATCAGACTCAAACAAAAGTCTTTTTTAGAAACTGAAACTACTATTGCTTAATAGAAAAACAGACTCAAATAAAAGTCATTTTTAAATTGAAACTATTGCTTGATAAATATCAGCGGCAAACAAAAAGAGTTTTGATCCCAAGACGGATTAAAACGAGGGTTCTAGTTTTCCCATCATTTGTTTTCTCTTTTTCTTTCTAATCATTGGAAAACAGTCCAATCAAAGAAGAAGAGACGAAAAGGATGAGCACTTTACATCAGGTTCAATTACTACACTAAGTTTTTTTGTTTTTTTTTAGACAAATACACTGAGCTTTCTATATTCGTAAATTTTGCGATGATCCATGTATTTTTCTTAGGGTGGACGTTTTGTCTTTTTTCTTTTGTAATTATTGCGATGTATGACGGATTATGAGGGTATACTAAAACATAAGTTGTAGATACTTTTATGATGATATTGTTAAATTGTGGTCAAAGTGTACAGTCAGAAGTTACAAGTACACAACATCCTATGAGTCTTCAAGTCGTTTATTCTGAAATGGCCAATGATTTGTATGCAAATTTTGTGATTATAAGTGGAAAAAAAAATTAATGTCAATATGAACTCATATATATTGATCAGTAATGTAATTTGACTTTTCTTTTCTTTCCTTTTTCTGATTTTCCATTTGAATACAGGAGGATCCTGTTTCTGAGGTAGAAAAAGGTACGGTATCGTTTGATGTGATTACCAAAAGTTTGGACAACCTCAATCGCGTTGAAATTGAAAATTATATATCATTTTTTTTTTGTCTAATTACAACTCTAGTCTAAACCAACATTATTATTAAATAGGTATCATAAAAAAAATCTTATGTATAAATAGAATCATAAATTATATAACATGTTCAGAGTACTTCATAAATGAAGATGTAAGATCTGCCAAACCACGGGAAAATCTTAATAACGAAAAATAAAAATAATTTTTAAAGGGTCGCAAAAACACGAGAAGGTTGTGGTACGTTTAGAACAATATTTGAGAGTACGTCATCCAACAACTTACAGCATCACGTTTGACTCTTATGCGAAAATGGTGGAGCTGGTGAAGGATGGATATTACGAGTCCCTTCCTTTTACTTCCGGTGGATATACTTGGTACGTCATTCACGTCAAGACCACTACAACTTCATGTTTTGGTAGCTTAAATTATATTATAGAATTATATGTCTATAACTGTATCCCTATTCTTTTGTTTTTCTTTAAATACATGTTAAAAGGACGTTTAAAATTTACCCAAACGGAAACACGAAGGAAGCTGTACCACCAGGATGGGTTTCGGTTTATATAAAAATCGATAACTCAATCTTCATCACCAACCCACAAGATGTGTATGCGGATATCAAGTTCTTCGTCTACGACGGTTTCAATCGTTTCTACTCTACACACCAAGGTACGTAGGTACTTAATTTATAGGAGGATGTATTACATCGGTACGTACGACTAACACATAACTAAGTGATGCAAGTCTAGCTAGTGGCCGTTACTATGTTGTTCTCAACTGTACTGGTCAAGACCACATACAATTAATGTTTATGAGGAATTGATTAGAAAAATTCTCAAAATAGCTTTTCTTTTCTTATGGCTATAGAAAGTGAGCCAGTAAGGTTTCATAGTTTAAAAACGGAGTGGGGAATGCCGTATTTTCTGTCCACGGCATGTTTCGTCGAGGGATCGTCCGCTTTTATTTACGACGGAGGGGAATGTAAGTTTGGAATAGATATCTTCGTTGATCAACGCTACCACAGGGAAGTTTTCACTTATGACGAAAACGTCACCAACCCCATTTTCACTTGGAACATCACCAATTTCTCTACCCTCTATAATTACTCTTACACATCCAATCCGTTTTCTTCTGGAGACAGAAACTGGTGACTCTCTCTCTCTCTCTCTCTCTCTTTACACACACACACTCTCTGATATATATAGTACTGTTTGTTATATGATGGGTTTAATGATTATTAGGGTTTTGAAAGTGTATCCAAAGGGATATGGTGTTGGAAAGGATAAATATTTGTCACTCTTCCTGTTGAGTGAGAATAAAGAAATCAATTACGTGAAAGCCACGCTACGAGTTCTAAACCAAATCACATCCCAGAATGTGGCGAAGCAAGGTGAGTGCATAGTTCTCCTAATATCCCTTATATATTAATAGAGAAGCACTATCACCAAAAAGCTGAGGTGTCGCGCTCACAGAGCTCATGTACCTCTTTTAATATATGCTCTTACTTTTCATTATTATCTATATTAACATTTTTGAAGTACATTTTAGTTTATGCCCTTTGAGTTTTACTTATTTAATTTTTTTTTACAACATCAACCCCTAAAACAATTCCATAAATAACATTGCAGAGAAACTCAAATATTAAATTTTATTAAATTGACCAACATTTGTTACCTTTATTGCCATAAAATCTTAACAACATCTATAAATCTTAACAAACTTAAACATTTGCTAAATTTTATTAAATTTTTCCAAAAACAACTCTACCCATTAATGTTTTAACCCATTAAATCTCCAAAACTATTTTTATGGATGCTAGAATCTCTCAAATTTAAATGATAGACAATAGATTTTCCATAACAAAAGTTTAATATTTCCATAGTTATATTAACATTAATAAATTTCCTAAACCGAAAATCCAATTATAAAATATCACATTAAATATGTTGAAAACCCCCCATATAATTTGGTTTATTTTTAATTTTTTGAGGAAGTACCAAAAAAACTAAAATTCTATTAATTATCATAAACTATATATATTGACAGGGAAAAATTATAAACTATAAAAATATGTTAATTTGGTAAAACAAATAACATAATTAAACTTGATAAAAAAACTTATTTTGATTAATTTTTTACGCAAAAACTTATTTTGATTTTGGTGAGACGGTTGGCATTAGTCCCATATAGGGAGTTAAGTGAAATTGTTTTTTTTTTGTTAAACACTTTTAGATGTGTACCAAGAGATAAATGTATTATTAGACTATACATATACCACACGGGTTAAAACCTTGAAAACACTACAAAAATTCTATACTTTGAATACTTATATCAAATACCTGTAAAAATTATACTTTTAAAATTAATAAAACAATAATAAAATAACAAATAAATACAATATAAATTTTAAATTTTTAAAATTAAAAATATAGTCCCGCGGGTTAAATCCTAGTTTTTATTAATTGAACTAATATCTCAAGATCTGAGTTCGCATAGTTTCGTTGCGGATCCTGCAAAACTGGAATTTTCAAAACGTTTCAAATTTAATGACATCTTTAAAACATGTTTATCTTTGTTATTGTGGCGGTTATAATTTTGTTGTTTTTTTTTTCTTATGGTAAGTTGAGGGATGGCCCAATGCAGTAGAAAATGGATGGGGTTTCCAGCAGTTCATAATTCTTGCAGATCTTCAAGATAAATCCAAAGGTTTTGTTGTGAACGATATACTTCAAGTTCAAGTCGAGATCATCGCCTTCTCTAAACACACTCCAATTAATTAGGGTCTATGGTGAGCCCAAAAACAACCCTATATCCTCTTTCGCTTTTTTACTGCTGCGTAATTTATTAACAATGTCATTTGTGGAAGGCTCAAATCGGAGATCACTTGAAACTACTCCAAGATATTTATCATCAGTGGATCGCTGAAGCCATGCGATGCCAGACCCTTACCTCTCTTTTGTTTACGTGTCCAAAATAAGAAAGGTTTCTATAACTCTTTCCTCGCAATCTACTCTTCTTTTTATCAAAAAAAAAAAAAAGACTACTCTTTTGTTTATACTCCATGTGTGTCCAAAATAATAACGAGTTTTGAACTCTTTTCCACATTGTGTGATTATCCTTAATCCTTGTTTCTGAATTGTAGTACTGGTATATATAATAAAAGTATAAGATTATAGCAAATGAACTTCACTGTTTAACTCTGATTAAATGAGTGCCCTTTTAAAAAACGTATATTCGAAAAATTAAAGTAAATACTTCATCTACAAATTAATGTTATAGAACCGAAAAAAAGACTAAAATGTGTATATCCTTTTTTTCTCTTTTGTTAATCAAATGTGAACATGTATTTTTTTTAATTCATAAGTGTATGTTTATCATCTTTATATATTGTATTAAAGGGTTTGTGCAACTAAACCCTCAAACATGTCAATTTTTGTAACTCTATCCTCATCTCCAAAAATTACCAATCAATCATACTAAATCAAAGAATATTTATAGAATTGGACATTTTTTGGGTTCAAACTTTTTAAAAAGGTATTTCTATCCGGACTTGGAGAATTAGGCCTTTTTAGAGAATGAAATAGACTATTATACCCTTGTCTTCTTTATGTTTGCTGAAAAACCATCTCACCGCTTGCAACCAACACCCGTCGCATCTCCGATCAACAACCGTCGTGTCTCCGATCTCCGATCATCACCGTCATGGTCGCTTGGCATCTGCTACTGCCGTCACTTTCTCCATTACCACCTATCTCTTTCGTCGATTCAAAAACATCTTTGATCTTTGCCATCAAAAAAATTTCTTCCAATGAAGCTAATGTCTTGAATAAAAAAACTAAACCCTAAGAGGGATGATATAGAGGGAACCCAAGGGGATCAATTTTAACCATTGATAGGATCAAGTAAGAATGAATATCAATTTTCCCCTAAATTAATTACTCAAAAAATTTTTGTTAATGCTTTTAAATATAAATCAAAATCTTCAGTTTATCTCCAATTCTTAACCAATTAATCTTAATGCCCAATTTATCTTATATGCTCTTTGCTCTCTTCTCATTTTTGCTTAATCGAGTTGGAATCGATTGTATTCAGGATTTCAATTAATGTTTTTCCCATTAAAGGATTTTTCAAACCGATTGAGAAACCATTGGACTTGGTAGAAACCAACCGATTGAGAATTCCATAACTGAACCAGGAAACTATGGAGGAGGACAGTCGTACTCAGATTCTTGTTTTTAGCCATCGCGCCCCGCCGGAGAAATCTAAACAGTCACGGTGATGGAAAGATTGAGAATCTGAAAAAAAAAAAAATTGGCTAAGAGGCGAGAGAATAGAAGGGCAATTTTGTCAATATTTGTAAAATAAAATGCCTATTTCTATAAGTCTGGACAATCAGTCCTAGATTCATAAGAATCTAGAAAATAATACCTACTTCTGTAATTGATCCTACTAAATCAAGGATAATATATATGAAGTACAACCCTTACACATAATTTTTAAACTTTCTTTTGTTATCATTGAATCGATAAAACTCGACCCAAAACCAATTTCTACTACGCGAGGTAACACAATTTAATTGAGTCGAACTCCGGTGAGATTGGTCACAGAGGTGGTGTTGTAACCACCTGACTAAAAACATTTCCCTTTTCTAAAACTTTTTTATGGTCACATATTTTAAAATTAAAACTTCTCTTCGTGAAGGCTTCGATTTGATATATGCAGGCCCGACCTACCCCTAAAGCAGCTAAAACATCTGATTTAGGCCACCCAATAAATACAAAATATTTGGACTATTTGACAAAATATTTCTTAGCTGAGTTGGTTATATAGTACTTAGATTAAGCATCTAGTCGTGGGTTCAAGCACGCAGATTAAAATTTACTACTTTATAAGAGTTCAACCAATCATAAACAAGACTGCATAATAGAATATATTAAACTAATCTAAAAGTAGTATAAAAACTTAAAAACATCTTATATTATAATACGGAGGGAGTATTATTTATAAAAAATTTACAAGTATGGCAATAGCAAAAATGAGTTATATTGTGTAAGTCTTTTGACTATAGAGAATTGACTTGCATTTTCTGGATTTGGACGGTTTATTTGCACAAAATCCTTTATGAAGTATACATACACTTTTGTCTTTTAAACAACATATATATATATATATATATATCATATATATCACATATGACCTGTATTCATTAGTTGATCACATTTATTCATTAATAGATCACATATGACCCGTAATGTATGCAACTGTAGTTTCTTATTTCCATTTTTTTGTGCAACCAATAATATTTGTAAAGTTGTTAAAACTGTTATGTAAAATCGTAAGGTATTACATGAAATCTAGACGTCTTATTACTAATTTTTTTTTTGGTTTAAATCCTTATTTTTGGTAAAAGGCTGTATATTTAAAATATCCAAAACACATCAAAGTTATAGGTACGACTCAAACCAAAGTATTTTTCAATTTGAATCTATTGCTTAATAAATGTAAGACTCCAATGAATGGACTTTGTGATAGTTCCGAAGACGCATTCGAATTGCTGTGATATTTCACATATGATGTGTATTGATTCATAGAGCCTATGTATGCAACTGTAGTTTTTTTGTTTGTGTTTTGTGCAAGGAAGAACTTTATTATGTATTCTAGTTGTTAAAATTGTTGTGTAATATTGTACTGATATTTGGGTATCATATAAAAACTAAACGTGTGACTATGAAATTCTTTGTTTTAAAAGTTTTGTTTTTGATAAAAAGCTTTAAACCTATAAAATCCAAAACGAGCCAAAGTCATAGAGACGACTCAAACAAATAACTTTTTAAAACTGATACTATTGGTTGATAAATATCAAAGACAAATAAAAGTCTTTTTTTATTACTTAATAAATATCACGCATAAACAAATTTAAACTGAATCTATTACTTAACAAATGGCAGTCGCAAACAAAGAGACTTTGTGGTATTTGCCAAGACAGATTAGAACAACTGTGATACTTACACATGACGTGTATTCATTCATAAAGCCTAATGTACGCAACTGTAGTTTTTGTTTGTCTTTTCTACTTTTTTTTGTTTAAGAAATATCTTTACTGTTTATTGTAGAATTATTAAAACAGTTGTGTAAAATTGTAATGAAATTTGGAAATTTATGAAAAGTAGACATCTAACTATCAAACTTTGTGTTTAAATGCTTTATCTTTGGTAAAAGACTTTATATTTAATAAACATATAAAACGCACCAAAGTACACAGATGACCAAACATAAGTTTTTAAAAAACTTAAACTATATTGCCTAATAAATATCAGACACAAATAATAGTCTTTTGTCAACTCTCTCGTTCTCTTTATCTCTAGAAGCGACAAAATACACTAGGAAAGAAAAGAGAGGCTAGGTCGAGTTTTAAAAAGAATAATTAGGGGTTTTTTAAAGGAAAAAAGATGGCTAACTATATGAAGTGTTGGTGAATACATAATCACACATATTAAGTATATTATTGTATACTCAACTACACGAAGTATATGTATTACATGGTCATATGTATGAACTATATGACGTCATGTATTCAACATTATAGACATACAATCTGGTACACTGATTGATTAATTCCGGTGAAGACCGGTGTTGACTCCGGTGTTGACCAAAAAAAAATTCTAAAATTAAAAATAAAAACTAAAAAATTACTATATCTAATCATTTACAGTTTTTATTAATTAAAAAATATTATATTCAATATCTAAATCTTTTTTATATATTTTTAATGTATTCATTCTTTGGAGGATTTTCAAAAATACCTATTTTCCTATGTCATTTAAAAAAAAAATACCTTTTTATGTTGTCCATTTTCAAAAATACTCATTTTCTATATATAAAAAACTAAATTCTAAGCCTTAAACTCCAAATACTAAATCCTAACTCCTCAAAACTATATCATAAATGTAAAATAGAGAATCCAAACCTTTAAAAAAAATTCTAAAATTAAATTAACATTCTTATACTTAGTTAATTTTTAATTTTAAAGCTAAACTTATATATAATAAAAATCACTAATAGTTATTTTCAAGGTATAATATAAAGGTATTTACAAAAATACTCTTATTCTACATCCTTTTGCAAATATACCCTTAAATCAAATCTAATGTTCTGCTAAACTGAATTTTTTGTATCTTTATCTTTTATATATCAAAAGTAAATATTGTGAATTTTGTTGTTGTTGTTTATATGTTATTTTGAGTATGTAAATTTTAAAGTAAAGAGTATCTAAAATTTTGTATAACATTTACCATGCAAAATTTAAAGTGAAGAGTCATATACTCAATCTTTTGCATATTATTTTCTAATGAAAGTAGTTGAATTTGATATAATTTATTTTGTAGTATTTAAATAATCTGATTATCAGTGATTTATATATATATATATATATATCTTAAAAATAATTATAAATAATTTTTATATTTTTATAATTATTTTATATCTTGAAAATAAAAATAAATGAATTTTTCTATGTTGAAAATAATTATAAATGATTTTTATTTAACTATTTACTTTAGCTTGAAAAATAAAAAGTAACTAATTATAAGAATGAATATATTAGAGATATATAAAAAATATTTGGATATTGAATAGAATATGTCTTTTAATCATGAAAAACCATAATTAATTTAGTATAATAATTTATTATTTTAAAATTTAAATTTTGTAAAAGTTAAAATATTTTTTTTTGTTATTGTTGGTCAACGTCGGTCACGTCGGTCTTCGCCGGAGTTGGTCAACCGGTGTACTGGATTATATGTTTATGGTGTTGACCGCATAACGTCATATAGTTCATGCATGTGGTCATGTAATACATATACTTCGTGTAGTTGATTATACAATAGTATACTTGGCATGTGTGACCATGCATTCTCCGATACTTCGTGTAGCTATGTACTTTTTTTCTTTTTTAAACCAAAGCAACTAAATCAGTCGATTTTAAAATAAACTTAACGAGCACAAGAAAAGTGGTATCAACCAACACTCTCTTGGTACCGATTGATACCAAACATATATCGAGTTCGAGAAATTATAACTGTTTATTGTAGAGAAATTGTAACGGGATTTGAGTATTATATAAAAACTAGACGTGTGACTATCAAATTATTTGATATAAAAGCTATATTTGTGGTAAAAGACTTGTTATTTACATATTCCAAAATGCTTCAAAGTCACAGAAACGATTTAAACAAATTTTCTTTTGAACTAAAACTATTGCTTAATAAATGTCGGACACAAACAAAAGTCTTTTTTTTTTTTCTCATCTGAAATTTTATTAATAAACTAGTTTTGGTATCAAAGTAAAATACAAAGCCCAAAAGAGGGAGAACTTAAGCCGGTGGACTACATAATGTCCCCCAAATTAAAGCCGGCGGAAAACTAAAATTTTTCGGAGTCTAAATGTTAACTAAGAGAAGAAAATACTTAAAACAAAGCCGAAAAACTCAAATCTAAAACGAAAGAAGACGAACCCGTGAACTAAAAGCATAGGCAACTAGGCTTAAACCTTACAAAACACTAGTTTTAAGATGCAAGAAAACCTCTTCTCTGAAGCACAAGCAAAAGAGATTTATTGGAATACAAATGTTTGTGGTAATGTGATGAAATGGATGGAATGATGAGATATGAATGATGATGAATGGATGGCAGGGTGTTTCAATTCCCCTTATGCAATTGTAGTACAAGAGGTGTCAATCCAATCTGAGAGTTTGTGAACAATCAATATGTGCATAAAGATCTAAGTTAAGCCAGATGTAAATGATGTTTGTCACTAACAATCTTATTATGAAATGCAAAGTGCAAAATGTAAAGCTAGAAGAACTAAATGCAAAATGTAAATGGAACAAAATGATTATGACAATTATGAAGCTAGAACAGAAATAGAAACTATATTAATGCAAGTACTGAACATGACACTAAGTGAATGCAACAAAAATGCAAATAGAATGAAACAGGAAGTAAGACAGGACAACTACAAATCATAAACAAAAGTTCTGGGGATGAACTTGAGCAAGCACTCGACCGATTGTAGATCGAGTGCAGGGTCGAGCTAGACAAAAACGACAGAACAGAGCAACACAAGAAAAACAGAGCAATATGAAAGCAAATCAAACAACAAGCAAGCAGTAGGATTAAGACTATGAAATCAATAAACAAAGAAGGCCTTAAGGAGGGATTCATGGGCTGGACTAATGATTGAGGTCATCTAACTTGGTCAACAAATCTCAAACAACTTGAGCTAATCTCTAGACAATATTTATCTAAGACAAGTTTAATCCACTCTCATGGCAAGAAACAATCAAACTCATGCATCTCTAGACTTGTTCTCACACAGTAAAGAATATACACAAGCAGACATTAAGCAATATGTCAAATACCAAACAAGACCTCTAATCTCTTAGCAAGCCTAATGGTAAACTCTAGATCTAGCTTTATCTATGCTCCTTAAACATTGGTATGATGCTAAGATGCTTGAGATCAGATCCTACCATCTCAGATATAGGATCAGCATTAAGAACATCTAGACTAGAAGAGATCTACAACAATCAAGCTTGATCAAATCAAACAAGTCTCAAACATGATCCAGCCTTAACTCTCTTGCTTTCGAGTGTGGGGTCGAGTTGGACCTCGGACCTTGGTTTTTCAGCCTTAACTCTCTTGCTTTCCCTCCATGATTGCTTCACTTCTCCTCAGCCTTGCTTCCATGCTCCTTAAGCTCCAAAATCACCTGTTTATGCATGAAAAGATGCATATGCAATGCAACTATACTCTAATGCATGATTAGTCCTAAAGCTATGCAATAATGGTAAAAATGGATAGCAAAAGATGCAAAAGATGCAAAAGATGTGAATAAACTAAGGGAAAACAGGGTAAAATATATGAACATCATTTATCAAGGGTGTCCACGGCCAACCCGAAGATAACAACAACCTCCTCCTATCATTATGAGAGCCAATCTCTCAAAACCAGAACCTAAGTCTTCATAATCCGGCAAGCGAAGACACGAACACACTTCTGGATGCGACGTCGATGAATACTGCGTCCTTTTACGTCTAGGTAGAAGACTTCAAAATGCAATCAGATCTATCCGGATCTGCAAAGCATAGACAAGGAGCGAAGCATAACCTCTCGATAAACTGAACTCTAAAGAGAACAAAGAATTGTCGAGACAGCTATCATCCACAACGAGCAACAAAACATGAGAAGAGCCAATTTCAAACTTAGAAGACTAGCATAGCTTCCATCAAAACGAAGCCTATGCTTCCAACAAACAAAAGTCTTTTATCAACTGAGATTATTGCTTAATAAATATAAGACACAAACAAAATTCTTTCTAAAACTGAAAATATTGCTTAATAAATATCATACTCAATCTAATTTTTTTTAAAAAAAAAACTAAAACTATTACTTAATAAATATTACACTCAAAGAAGGTGACTTTGTAATATTTCCTAAGACGGATTAAAACTGTTGTCATTTTTCATATAAGACTTGTTTTCATACATAGAGCCTAATGTATGCAATTGTAATTTCTTGTTTTCGTTTTCTATTTTTTCTGCAAGCGAGAATTTTACTCTTTATTGTAGACTTATAAATTTTTTTTTCTCTAAAATCGTAATGAAACTTGAGTATTATATGAAAACTAGATGTGCGACTATCAAAAAAATATGTTTTAAAAGCTTTATTTTTAGTAAAATGCTTTATATTTATAAAATTCAAAACGCAGCAAAATAATAGAAACGACTCAAACAAAAGTCTTTTTAAAACAGAAACTAGTGCTTAATTAATATCATACACAAACAAAAGTCATTTTAAACTGAAACTATTGCTTAATGAATATAAGATTCAAACAAAAGTCTGTTTTTTTAATTAAAATTAAACTATTGTTTTTTATAATGGAGATATGGTCAGCTCACCGAGCCAGGCAGAAACTATTACCGGTTCCAGCGAGGTAGAAGCGGTTAATAAGTTGGTCTTGTTCTAGGAGGGGGTGGTGGAAGATGAACACGTACAATGCTTCGAAAGGTAACCCGAGGATGGCGGCTGCAGGTGGTGCTTTGCGGGATGAGTTAGGCAGATGGCAAGCGGGTTTTTTTTGTTACATATTGGTGTTTGTTCGGCTCCAATGGCAGAGTTGTGGGGCGTTTACTATATGTTACACCATATTTATTTTAATTTTAAATTTCCAGTTAAACCCAAAACGACGTCGTTTTGTACAAGTAGATTCTACATCAGCGTAACTTCACGGTGGGATTAACTGTGTTAAACAATTATCACGTTTTTGTATGTTCTTGCACAAAAATGATATTTTAGGTATGAAAATTAAATTAATTAAAGTCCATGTATGTTTGAGCACAATCAATAGTCCGATGTATAAGTCGACCATATTGTAATTGTCTAGGTATGTAAAAGCCGTTTTTCCTTTACTATGGACTGTGTGGTGCTTGGGTTAGAAGAGTTGCACGGTTGGAGTTGGAGGTAAATAGTGAGATGGTGGTGGGCTTTCTACGGACATGGATTAGTGAGATTCATCCGTTGTCGTTACTGGTGCGGGTGTACCATGGTTTCATATCAAGGGAATGGATGGTTCGAATTGCGCATTTGCATAGAGAGGCTAATCGTCTTACTGACGGTTTAGCAAACTATGCTTTCTCTTTACAATTAGATTTTTATTTCTTTGAGTCTAGTCCGTCTTGTGTTGCGGAGTTTATGTGGCAAGATGTTGGTGGTTATGCAATACCACAAAAATTTTGTATTTAAGTTCAGTTTCTAATAATAAATCAGGGAGTGCCTACTCCCTCTGTTCTACCAAAAACAAAAACTGAAACTATAGCTTAGTAAAAATGTCAGACACAAACAAAAGTCGCTTATAAACTAAAACTACTACTTAATTAATATAGACTCTTAATCAAAAGTATTTTTAAACTGAAACTATTAATAAATATGAGACTCAAAGAAAAGGAATTTGTGATATTCCCCAAGACGGATTAAAATTGTTCTGATATTTCACATATGACGTGTGTTCGTTCATATAGCCTAATGTATGCAACTTTAGTTTTACTGTATTTGTTTTCTAATTTTTTTTGTGCAAACAAGAACTTTACTGTTTATTTTAGACTGTAGAGTTGCTAAAACTGTTGTGTAAAATTGTAATGGGGTTTGGGTATTATATGTTGTAAACTAGACGTCTAATTATCAATTTCTCTGTTTTAAAAACTTTATTAGGTAACAACCCGCACTATGTGCGGGATAAATCGATTTCAAGAAAATTATTATCCTAAAATTAATATATATATTTGTGTCAACCATAATATGTAACTAAAGTTTTTTTGTTTATTTATTCAAAGCTGTGATTTTTCGTGTAAAAGATACGTTTCACCCGTGAAATCTTTGAATGTGTTTGAGTTTTTATGGTAGAGAAAACATTGATAAAATGTTACTATTTATTGCAACATTTCTTGGTTTGAAAATCAAATTCATATCTTCTTATGTTTTATTTTGTAATCATAACAATTTTGCATATTTCTTATGTAACCATAACAATATATACTAAATTACTCGGTAGTTTAATTATTTAATTTTATTATATGTTAGTAACAATCAGATTCTAAACTAAATTTTCTCAAGATAATCTAATTTATTGATTTAATATTTTTGATTAGGCTATTTAAATCTTTTGAGTTAGTTGGTTTGTTAATATTTTTTATAAATGACTGACTATTACCAAAAAAAATTATTTTGAAAAATTAATAAAATTCTAAAATTAACGTATTCATGTAAGAATACATTTCACCCGTGAAATATGTGAACATGGTAAAGAAAATATTTCTAAAATCTTACAATTGATGAAAATATATATTTTTGTGTGTTTTAAAAATTAAATTCATATTTATGGTTTATCGAGTAACTATAACAATTTTGCATAATCTAATAATCACTCATTTTAAATATATTATGGTTTTTTTAGGTACTAAGTTTATTTATAATGATAAGGGTTATTGTCTTATTCCTTTTTAATAGCACATAGATGAATATACAATTAGAATGTATATTTATATTCTGTTATCAATATTTCCATTTTTAATGAATAACCAACACTAAATGTTGAGATTAATTAGTGTACATACTTAGATATATATAAAAATAATCACACATCATGATGTCCCATAATTTATTGTCATTTTTATATTTATTTATGAATATATTTAAATCTATATTTATAGGAGATAAATCATTTAAGTTTTTTTTAATGAGTTAAGATAATTCAGGAGTAATATACTTCTTTTTATAATCAATTATAATAACTACTGAAAGCTTGTTATTTAAATTATTATGGTAACAATACTAACATAAAAAAATAACATTTTGTTTATATGATTATGTTAATAAGTTATGTGTTTAATAAGTTATATGTTCTTTATTTTTATTAACTTTTTATTAGTTGATATATTTTTATAGTCTTTTTAGAATATTTTACTTATATTGATTTTAAGAATTCAATATAACTATGACTTATATATTTGTAAGTAAACTTTAGTGAAATTTTGGCTTAAAATAGTATGTAATTATTTAATTAATATGTGATATTTAAATTTGTGCGAGAAATGATGACATATCTAATTATTATTCAGTTAATAGTTTTTTTAAAAATATAATGGCATGTTAATGTAATCAAATAGAACATTTAAGGGTATTTTGCTAAAAGATGCACCGAGCTCTCTGCCGACGATACATCAGCTTTCTCAAGAATGTGCTTCTCTATTAATATATAGGGGATTTTGGTAAAACACTATATTAAAAAAATTCTGGCGCTAAAGTCATAGAACGACTTAATCAAAATCTATTGTAAACTGAAACTAAGGCTTAATAAAAACCACACACAAACAAATGTCTTTTGAACTGAGTCTATTGCTTAATATATAATAGCCTGGGCATTCGAGTACCCGTTCGGATTTGGTTCGGATAATTAGGATTTTTAGGTTTTTTTAAAGGTATAGGACCCGTTCGGGTATTTCTAAACTTCGGGTTCGGATCGGATTTGGTTCGGGTATTTCGGATTCGGATTTGGATTACCCGAAATTCACAAAATTCAAAATTTTAGTATCTAATTTAGTCTATATTATTCAGTAATACGCAATATATCTAAAAATTTAGAGTATTTTTTACTCAAATTTACTAATAAACAGTTTAAATACTTCAAATTATCAAAAATATCTAAAAATCTGAATATTTTGGATACTTATATTATTAAAATTATAAATATTATTAATATATTACTACTATATATTAATAATATGGATATATTCGGATACCCGTTCGGATTTTGGTTCGGATCGGATTCGGGTTCGGGTTTTCGAATTTAAAGATTTAGAACCCGTTCGGATATTTTACAATTTCGGATATGGATTCGGATCGGATTCGGATCCGGGTATTTTGTCTAGGCCTAATATATATCACACTCAAAAAAAAGTATTTTTTAAACCCGAACTATTGGCTTTATAAATATGAGACTGTATTTCACATATGACGTGTATTCATTCATAGAGCCTAATTAAAGTATGCAACTATAATTTATTTTTTTCCCTTTTCTACATTTTTTGTTCAAGCAAGAACTGTATTGTTTATTGTTGATAGTCGTCAAAACTATTGTGTAAAAATTGTAATGTTATTTGGATATTCTATAAAATGCAGACGTGTGTAACTAGGCCTGCGAATTCGGGTCAGGTCGGATACTTCGGGTCGGATAATTCGGATAGTCGGATAGTTCGGGATCAAAAATGTGTTACCGAAAATAGCCGAATTAAATAACGGGTCGGGTCGGTTCGGGTATCGGGTTTTTCGGTTATTATTTTTGGTTACCGAAACTAACCGAAGTTTTTATTTTTTTGGTTAGTTTGGTTATTTAAGTTGAATCGGGTCAAAAATCTCGGTTATTTTTGGGTAAATTCGGGTAATTTCGGTTATTTTCGGGTAGTTTGGGTAATTTGGTTAATTCGGGTCGGTTAATGTCGGGTAATACAGGTAATTCGGTTAAATTCGGGTAACCGACCGGTTAGAGTGAACCAAACCGACAAAACCGATAACCGAATTACATATTATAATTTCTTCCGATCGGTTTTCTTCTATTAACCGAAACTGAACCGAAAACCAAAAATCTCGGTTCGGTTCGGTTTGGAATTCTCGGTTCGGGTAATATTCCCAGGCTCATGTGTAACTATTAAGTCTTTGTTTTAATAGCTTTATTTTGTAAAAGGTTTTATATTTAAATAAATCAAAACGCGCCAAAGTCATAATTACCATGTACATACAACAGTCTTTTTTTTTTAATAATACAAAAGTCTTTTTTAAAACTAAACCTATTGTTTATTAAATATTTGACTCAATTACAAGTCTTTTTTAAACTGAACTAGTTCTTAATAAATAAGAGATTGAAACAGAGTTTTGTGATATTTTCCAAGACGGATCTAAACGTGCTTATTGACTTATTGTGAAGGTTTTATTTTTCCCACTATTTCTCCAAGTCATGGCAGAAGAGACGAAAGGGATGACCTCCGAGATCGAGTCACATCAGGTTCAAATAACTTTTAACTGAACTTTTCTATTTCCGTAAATTTTGTGATGATCCGTATATCTTTTTTTTTTTTTTTTTCAACCAAACATTAATAATATCCGTATATCTTTCATAGGGTTGACTCTTCTTTTTTTTTTTTTGTAATTTTCGCAATGTATGATGAATTATGAGGGTGTATACTAAAACATAGTTGTATCTTATAATGATATTGTAGAACCGTCGTTAAAGTGAATAAACGCAAGTGCACGATCTCTGATGAGTCTTTGAGTCGTTTATTCTGAAATAACTCATATATTGATCACTGTTTAACTTTTTTTTTTTCTTTCTATTTTCTGATTTTCCATTTGAATACAGGAGGATCATGTTTCTGGTATAGACAAAGGTGAGGTATCGTTGATGTAATTACCAAAAGATGGAGAACATAAATTGAAAGTTTTTTTTTTTTTTGTCTAACTACAACTCTAAATTACCATCATTAGTTTTTTTTAAGTATCATAAGAAAATCTTATGTACAGATTAGATAAATAGAATCGTAATTAGAGTTGTAAGATCTGCCAAACTTTATAACCACGGGAAAATCTTAACTAACAACGAAAATAACATTTAAAGGGTCGCAAAAACACGAGAAGCTCAAGATACCTTTACATGCATATTGGAGAGTACGTCGTCCAACAACTTACAGCATCACGTTCGACACTTATGCGAAAATGGTGGAGCTGGTCAAGGATGGATATTACGAGTCCCTTCCTTTCACTTCCGGTGGATATACTTGGTACGTCATTCACGTCAAGACCATTACAACTTCAAATTTTGGTATATTATGTTATATGTCTATAATTGTATCCCTACTCTTTTGTCTTTGTTTAAATAAATATCAAAAGGACGTTCAAAATCTACCCAAACGGAAACAAGGGGAAAGGCGCAGTGCCAGGATGGGTTTCGGTTTACACAACAATCGATACCTCAATCTTCGTCACAAACCCACAAGATGTGTATGCGGATATCAAGTTCTTCGTCTTCGACGGTGTCAATAAAATCTATTATACACATCAAGGTACGTAGGTCCTTGATTTAGAAGGATATTGGTAAGTAAAACTAATTATTTTTTCCGCAAAATATATCCAAGTGATGCAAGTCTAGCTAATTAATGGCCGTTACTATGTTGTTCTCAACTCTATGTCTATTCTTTTCGGTTAATGTGGAATTGATCGATTTAAGGCTCCTATATAGGAAAGTTTCTCAAAATAGTTTTTTTTTTGTTTTGGCTATAGAAAGTGAGCCAGTAAGATTTGATGATAAAAATTCGGAGTGGGGAGTGGCGAATTTTCTGACCAAGGGATGTTTCGTCGACGGAGCGTCGGTATTTATTTACGACGGAGGGAAATGTGAGGTTGGAATAGATATCTTCGTTGATCAACGCTACCAGAGGGAAGTTTTCTCTTATGACGAAATCGTCACCAACCCCATTTTCACTTGGAACATTACCAATTTCTCTACCCTCTATCATCACTCTTACACATCCAATACATTTTCTTCTGGAAACAGAAACTGGTGACTCTCTCTCTCTCTCTCTCTCTCTCTCTCTCTCTCTCTCTCTCTCTCTCTCTCTCTCTCTCTCTCTCTACACACCTACACTCTCTGATATATAGATAAATGTTTGTTAATTTGATGGGTTTAATGATTATTAGGGTTCTGAAAGTGTATCCAAATGGATATGGTGTTGGAAAGGATAAATTTTTGTCACTCTTCCTGTTGAGTGAGAATAATGAAATCAATTACGTCAAAGCCACGCTACGAGTTCTAAACCAAATCACATCCCGCAATGTGGCGAAGCAAGGTGAGTGCATGGTTCTTTTAATATGTTCAAAATGTTTATCTTTGTTATTGTGGAACTAATAGTTATTATAATTTTAATTTTAATTGTGTGTCCTTTTCTTATGTTATAAGTTGAGGGGTGGCCTAATGCACCAGAAAATGGATGGGGTTTCCAGGAGTTCATAACTCTTGTAGATCTTCAAGATAAATCCAAAGGTTTCGTTGTGAACGATATGCTTCAAGTTCAAGTCGAGATCATGGCCTTCTCTAAGCACACTCCAATTAACTAGGGTCTATGGTGAGCCTAAAAACAACTTACCTAGCCTCTTTTGCTTTTTACTTTTGTGTATTTTCTTAACAATTTTTTTCGTGGAAGGCTTAAACCGGAGATCTCTTGAAACTACTCGAGACATTTTATCATCAGTGGATCGCCGGAGCCATGCGATGCGAGACCCCTAGCTACCCCTCTTTTGTTTCTGTCCAAAATAAGAAAGGTTTCTATAAATCTTTCCCCACTATCTACTCTTCTTTTTATCAAAATAAAAAATTATACTCTTTTGTTTATAGTTTATACTCCATGTGTGTCCAAAATAATAAAGAGTTTTGAAAAAATATTTTCCACATTGTGTGATTATCATTGTTCTAAACTGTAATACTGTATATATAATAAGACTATTACAAAAAAAAATCGATTAAGGTGACTATTGGACATGAACTATTATGATATATATGTTTATTATTATATCAGTAAGCTAAACTTCCTTTTACTTAGCTTACTTCATTCTGTATATAAATCAATAATGTACATTCAGTTTCATTAATGAGAAAACATTCTTTGGTATCAGAACACTAAAACGCTCTCGTTTCTCATTCTTTCTTTTCTCAAGAACAATCTTGTAACAAACTCACGAAAACTCAAAAATTTCTGGAGATTATCATCTGATCTTCAATTCAATCTTCTCGATCTTCATCAAATCGTTCATCATCAACGATTCATCTATCAGATTTGTCAATTTCAGTCTCGATCCAGCTCAATTCCAGCTCGAATTTGTTAAACGCGATGAGTACATCGATCAATCATCTTGTTTACACTTTCGCTTATGCTGTGTTCGTCGCTGTTCTTGAGATCTTAGCTTCCGCGATTTGGGTTTTGCTTGTGCTTTGGCTCTGCAATTGAGAGTTTCAGGTACTTGTTTGCGATTTAGTTTCTTGGAATCTTTGTGATTGAGTGCTTTGCTCTTGGGTTGTTGTTTCCATGGCGGCGAATAATAGTTCATCGCGTTCTTCCACTGATCAATATGATAATCCCTATTTTCTTCATAGCTCGGATCATGCTAGTATGGCTTTAGTCTCTGATAGGCTGACTACTGGTTCTGAGTTCCATTCTTGGCGTAGATCTGTTCGTATGGCACTAAATGTGCGAAATAAATTGGGTTTCATTGATGGAACGATCCCGAAACCAGCTGAGAATCACCGTGATTTTGGTTCTTGGTTGAGGTGTAATGACATGGTGTCAACTTGGTTGATGAACTCTGTATCTAAGAAGATTGGATAGAGTATCTTGTTCATTCCTACCGCAGAGGGTGTATGGAAGAACATTATCTCACGTTTCAAGCAGGATAATGCTCCTCGCATCTTTGAGATTGAGCAGCGATTAAGCAATTTGCAACAAGGATCTATGGATATTAGTGCTTACTACACTGAGCTTGTTACACTCTGGGAGGAATATTGTAACTATGTTGAGCTTCCTGTTAGCACTTGTGGAAGATGTGAATGCAATGCATCTGTCTTATGGGAAAAATTGCAGTAGAGAAGCCGGATTATTAAATTTCTGATGGGCCTGAATGAGTCTTATGCATCTTCTCGGCGACAGATTCTTATGATGAAGCCTATTCCATCTCTTGAGGAAGTATTTCATATGGTGACACATGACGAAAGAACAACTACTATCAAGCCTACTTCCAAGAATGATGGTGCTATCTTTCAGGCATCTCATACTAGTACACCTATGGAGGAAGTCTCTTATAATCCGTTTGCTGGTCCGACTGATAATGAGGTTTATGCTGCGGTTCAGAATAATTTTAGGCCAAGATCATCTCGTCTGTTGTGTACTCACTGTGGTATGACTGGTCATGTGGTTCAGAAGTGCTATAAACTTCATGGTTATCCTCCAGGATATATACCTGGTTACAAGAGTACTTACCAGACTTCACAGCGGCCACAAAGCTTTTCCTCTCAACCCTTTCAACCATGAGGACAGTTTCCTCCTCCTAAGCAACAGTCTCATGCCGTTGCCATTGTTACTACTGGTTCTTCTTCTTCTACGGAGGGCATGCCATACTTACCTCCTCCTGTTTCGAATGTGGTTAATCTTGATGTAAGTCAGATAACTCTAGAACAAGCTCAGTCTTTGATTCAACAACTCTCTGTTCATGTCAAGTCTTCAGAGACTCCGGCCCCTTCCTCATTTGCTGCGTCTATCACTGCACATGGTATTATGGCTAAGGAGTCTTCTTCGGGTACAATCATTTTTCCTGATACTTTTCCTTCTACTTCTCTTCGCTTTGAACATAACTCTCTTACTTTTCAACATCAATGCTTATCTTCTCTTTCTACTAAACTTCCTCATGGTAGTTGGATAATAGATACTGGAGCTACTAGTCATGTTTGTTCGGATCTTAACATGTTCAAAGAGACTATGGATGTTTCAGGGGTGACAATCTCTCTACCTGATGACACTAGGGTGGCTATTGCACATTGTGGCACTGTGCATTTGTCATCTTCCCTCATATTGCATGATGTTCTCCATGTTCCTTCTTTCAAGTTTAATCTCATTTATGTTAGCTCTCTCTTGCAACGAAATATCATGTCTGCTCACTTCTTTTTTGATTCATGTTATATACAGGAGTTTATTCAGGACTTGACGATTGGTAGAGGTGTTCTTCTGCATAATCTTTACATTTTCAAACCTGCTGCATCTTCAGACATTTCGCATTTTGCTGGATCCTTGCGAGTTGGTGGCATTCTCTAGCACCAACGCCTTGGACACCCATCTTCTGACAAGTTAAAGAGTCTGTCTGGTACTTTACAATTACCTAAGTCTAGTTTCGATACTGAGTCTGTTTGTTCCACATGTCCTTTAGCTAAGCAGAAACGTTTACCTTTTGAGTCTCATAATCATAAGTCTTCATCTCCGTTTGATCTAATCCATCTAGATATTTGGGGTCCATTTTCTACAGAGTCTATTGAGGGTTATAGATATTTTCTTACAATAGTTGATGACTGCACTCGTGTAACCTGGCTTTACATGTTAAGGAATAAAAGTGATGTTTCAGATTGTTTTCCAAATTTTATAACACATGTTCATACTCAATGCAAGTCTAAAATAAAAATGATAAGAACTGATAACGCTCCTGAATTAGCATTTACAGATTTGTTTCATCAATATGGCATGGTTCATCAGTTC
The DNA here is from genome assembly GCA_024034495.1 of Camelina laxa. Classification (NCBI taxonomy): domain Eukaryota; kingdom Viridiplantae; phylum Streptophyta; class Magnoliopsida; order Brassicales; family Brassicaceae; genus Camelina; species Camelina laxa. The sequence continues at coordinate 15,271,005 of CM043882.1, read as the reverse complement.
TCTTGTGCATATACTCCTCAACAGAACTCTGTTGTGGAGCGCAAACATCAACACTTACTAAATGTTGCTAGATCACTGTTATTTCAATCCAATGTTCCTTTACTTTATTGGAGTTCTTGTGTTTATACTGCAGTTTTCTAATAAATAGGATACCTTCTACTGTTTTAGATAACAAAACACCATATGAGTTACTTTTACATAAACAACCTGAATATTCATTTCTTAAATCTTTTGGTTGTCTTTGTTATGTGTCAACTTTGGTGAAAGATAGGCATAAATTTAGTCCTACGGCTGATCAATGTGTATTCTTAGGTTATGCTTCTGGGTATAAAGGTTACAAAGTTCTTCATTTAGATACAAATGTTGTTACGATTTCTAGAAATGTCATCTTTCATAAAAACATTTTTCCTTTTAAGACTGATATTCCTCGTACGGATTTCTTTGATAATTGTGTTCTTCCTTTACCTGCTCCTGTTATATCTGATGACAACACTACATCCATGCATGATCACATCATACATAATCCATCATTGTCATCGTCATCATCTACACTATCTGGCAATACACACTCTGGTGCTTCTAGTTCAGAGACTCAACCTGTCGAGACGACTGTAGTCTCCTTGCCCATTACGAGACCTAAACGTTCAACTAAGGCTTCAGGTTATCTCTCTGACTATCACTGTTCTTTAATACGACACAACAATTCACAACTTTCTATTCCTACACCTAAAAGCTTACTACACCATATCCACTTTCCTCTGTTCTTTCTTATTCTCTTTTAAAACCTCCATATCAAGCTTATATTCTTTCTATTTTGACTGAAACTGAGCCGAAAACTTTTCGACAAGCCATAATATCTGTGTGGTGGACAAAGGCTATGAACGTGGAGCTTGATGCTATGGAAGCTTTGCGGACTTGGAGTGTTACGTCATTGCCACCAGGGTAGAACGTGGTTGGTTGTAAATGGGTATACACGATTAAATATAATGCTGACGGTTCTATTGAACAGTATAAAGCTCGCTTAGTCGCTAAAGGATTCACACAACAAGAAGGAGTTGATTACTTTGACACTTTTTCTCATGTTGCTAAACTTGCTAGTGTGAAGATGATCTTAGGTCTAGCAGCTAAGAAGGGATGGAGCTTGACTCAAATGGATGTGACAAATGCTTTCTTGAACAGTGATCTAGATGAAGAGATCTATATGAGCTTGCCGGAAGGATATACTCCACCTGAGGGTACAACACTTCCTCCTAATCCGGTTCTGCGATTGCATAAGTCTATCTACGGTTTGAAACAAGCTTCTCGACAATGGTACAAGTGCTTATCAAAGGCTCTGACTGATGAAGGCTATGAACAATCCTATGCTGATAACACACTGTTCACGAAGGTGACAGGTACTTCTTACACTGCAGTCTTAGTATATGTTGATGATATACTCATAGCTAGTGATAGTGATGAGGTTGTTAGATCCATTCAAGCTGCACTAGCTAGACAATTTAAGATGAAGGATCTAGGACCGGCGAAGTTCTTCTTAGGCCTAGAGATTGCTCGTAATTCTGATGGTATTTCGGTCTATCGACGGAAGTATTGTCTAGATTTGCTGGCGGATACATGACTGCTAGGTTGTAAACCCAAAGCTATTCCTATGGATCCTAAGGTACCTTTGAGTAGTTAGACAGGAACCTTGCTTGATGATGCTAAACCCTACAGAGAATTGGTTGGACGTCTACTGTACTTGTGTATCACTCGTCCTGTTATCACTTTTGCGGTACACAAACTGAGTCAATTTATTTCTTGTCCGACTGATGTGCATTTACATGTGGCTCATCAACTGTTGAAATATCTCAAGAATAATCCTGGACAAGGGCTTTTCTATTCAAAGGAGACAGAGGTTTGCCTTAATGGTTTCGCTGATGCTGATTGGGGGACGTGCACTGACACGAGAAGGTCAGTTTCTGGAATATGTGTGTTTCTTGGTTCTTCTTTGATCAGTTGGAAATCCAAGAAGCAAGATGTGGCGATTTCCAGTAGCACAGAGGCAGAATATAGAAGCATGGCAGTTGCGACTAAAGAACTTTTATGGCTGCATCAACTATTGAAGGATCTACACATTCAGGTGGAAACTTCGGCCAAATTGTTCTGTGACAACAAGTCTGCTATGCATATTGCGAACAATCCGGTCTTTCACGAGAGGACTAAGCATGTTGAGATCGACTGCCATATTACAAGAGATCAAGTGAAAGCTGGTTTTCTCTCTGTTTTACATGTCTCTACCGTCAATCAACTTGCTGATATCCTGACGAAGCCTTTACATCCAGGACCCTTCTCGTCTATTCTCTCTTGTTTATCGGTTTCAGGCCTCTTCTTACAGGATGCTTCGGCTTGAAGGGGTTCTATTATGATATATATGTTTATTATCATATCAGTAAGCTAAGCTTCCTTTTACTTAGCTTACTTCATTCTGTATATAAGTCAATAATGTACATTCAGTTTCATTAATGAAAAAACATCTTTTTTTTTTTTTTTTGTGCACCTAAAGAAGAAAAAAAAAAAGAAAAAAAAAAAGCATTCTTTCAAAGTTAATATGAACTTCATTGTTTAACTCTGAATGAATGAGTTCCCTCTTTAAATATGTATATTCGACAAAGTAAATACTTCATCTACAAATTAATGTTATAGAACCAGGGAAACAAAAAAGAGACTAAAATGTATATATGTCTATCATCTGTCTTTGTATGTTTATTATATTTTAGAATTTAGAATATTGTATAGATTATACACACTTTTGATCCACTCCCCTCACCAAAATTTTCTCAACAACTACATAAATCCTAACCAGACACATATATCGTTCCTAATCCATAACACCCGTATATGTATATTACATGGCTCATGCATTTTAATCACTCTCCTATCTGAAATCAGATATAGAAATGACTTATTTCAAAAGGATTTTGCAACCACTCTCACTTCTCTTATTAACTCTGTTCCTCACTTCCGTTACTTCCCGCCGTTTCCTAGTCGACTTCGATCCTGTTCCGTCATCTGCCAGCACCCCACTGGAAACTGACTCCAATTATACCAGTGCTAGCCTTTCGTTAGGTTACAACGTCCTTTTGACCAGTAACAATACGACGTTCGATCATCGAGAGCCGTCGTACAAATGTCCAACATAATCAGATGATAATCTCGTATAGGTACAATACAACACCGTAAAATTGTGGATTAATATATAGAAAATACAAAATTATAAGACTGTTTATGTTACAATATAGCAAATACACATTATAGGATTGATAATAGGGTTTTCTTTAACCTTACACGATTAAAATGACTTTAATTTCTACATTTATATTCAAATAATTAAGTGTAGAAAGACTAGTATTACATATAAATATTTTTTTTTTTGAATAATTAAAAATTGTTGGAGGAGGGATTCGATGGGTCATATAAATTAAATAAACGAGATACTTAATTTTTTCTTTATTTGGTGAAACTTGAAAGTGATGAAACAGGAGTTTTATTAGTTGAAATTTTCCAATTTTCATAGATCGGAGGGGTAAGTCCGCCGACACAATCCACCAGCTCCTGCCTCCTGTTCGGGACCATTGTGGTTAATTTTAATATTCTCAAGGTGTTTTCTTTCGAAAATCAATTTTTAGTTACAGTTTCGACTTGATCAAAACACAAGATTTGATATTTCCTTTCGTGGAATTAACTCCAATTGTAAGAACAAAGAAATTACGAGTTTCTAATGACCACAATCCAAGATCAAAAGTACTGAGCTTACAACAACAAAAAATACAAATTTTCTTTTGTTAAAAGTGTACAGAACCGACGATAGATACACACAAAGAATCTACTTGGTAACTTTAAAATGGTGTTAACTAACTGAAAAAAAAACCTTTTAAATTCAAAACTGTTGAATTCTAGTTGTCTCATCTTATGTTGAAAGTGAAAACATGGATGTCTGTCATTTTAGAGAGTATTGGTTTAAAATGATGCGGTTGTCAACTTGCTATATACTTAGCGGTCCCTTGACTTACCTACACGACAACAACCTTGTGAACGACTTCACTTTTACAAGTGTGGTCCGTGATTCGTTAAAAACTTAAGTGCAGTGTTCGAATCACCCTAATCTTTTGTATATATAAATGAAAAAGAAAGAATAAAACAGCTAAATATAAACACTTTACACGTGCGAATTTGTAATATCAATGTTTGTAATATTTAGTAGACCGTTAAAGAAATATAAAAACTAGTTGTACTTGGTCACACTCCACTACTAAAAAAAGATTCAAGGAGCTTTTGTTTCTGTCTTTCTGATATGCCCCATTTTACCCAATAATGAAGGAACCCATCATTCCACTTGTATAGTAACATATACGTTTCATTTTATATGATATCCTGATATTGTCTTTACATCTTTTGTAACCTTCCACTCACCTTATCTTCTTCAGTCAAATCAAAAGTGTCTTCACTAATTAGGAAAGAGAAATGGGAAAACATTTATTCCGACCAGCTTCACCTCCTCCACCGGCGAAACCAAAGCCTCGCCACACACTCGCAGACTCAGCAATGGAGGAGTACGAGATCGAAGTCCAGTCTCTAATAACCAAATGGACTTCGCCAGAGTCCATCGATCAGTTTCTCTTCTCCTCAAGTAGCCACCAAGAAGCAGAGCAGTTCGTACGAGCCGTAAAGAACTTGCATAACTCAATGAACTGTCTAGTTTCCGTTACACCGGAGTCAATAAACCTTAGCCATAGACAAAACGTGATGAAGACGGCGATGAAGCTTCTAGAATCAGAGTTACGCCGGGTGTTAAAGGAGAATAGAGAGTATCTAGATCCTGAATGCGTCTCTATTCGTTCATGGAACTCATCAAGGTTCAGCGTTTCTACTCCGTGTACTATTTCTGATTCCAATGGCACCAACGAAGGTTACTTCGCCGACGAGCATAGATTCTCCGGAGGAGACCCTAACGCGATGGATGATCTAAAAATTATAGCTGAGTGTATGATTTCAACAGGACACGTCAAGGAATGCGTTAGGGTTTACAAATCCGTACGTAAGTCTATTGTGGATGAGACGCTACACAGTTTGGGAGTGGAGAGGTTGACTCTACGTCAAATACAAAAAATGAACTGGGAGGTTCTTGAAAAAAAGATCAAGCCATGGCTCCGGGGAGTGAAATTAGCGGTTCGGTCTCTGTTTTACGGCGAAAAGATTCTTGGTGAACACGTTTTCTCTAACTCCTCCATCTCGGAGTCCTCTTTCACTGACATCACTCAAGAAGGTGCTTTGACCTTGTTTGTTTTCCCTGAAAATGTAGGAAAACTCAAGAAACTAACCCCTGAGAAAATGTTTCGCATTCTTGATATGTACGAAACCCTAACCAATCTATCTTCAGACATCGAATCGATCTTTACCTTCGATTCAAACTCCGTCATCAAATCTCAGGTCGCTGGATCCCTCACGAAGCTCAGCGAAGCCGTTAGATCAATGATGTCAGACTTCGAAACGGCGATTGAGAAAGAATCATCCAGGAAACCAGTAAACGGCGGTGGGATACACCCGCTTACACGCTACGTTATGAATTACCTCACTTTTCTCGCTGATTACAGTGACTCCGTAGCTGTGATCTTCGAGAACTGGAAGATTAGTGTATCATCTCCGTTGCCTAAAACTCTGTTTCCTTGCGGGAGAGGTTATGAAGCTAAACCGGAGGATCTGTACTCTTCTCCAGTCTCCGTACGCATGGCTTGGGTGATTCTTCTTACTCTATGTAAAATAGACGGAAAGGCTCAGCCGTTTAAGGATATTGCTTTGTCTTATCTCTTCCTCGTTAACAACCTCAACTACGTTGTTGTTAAGGTTCGATCCTCGAAACTGATGCTTCTCCTCGGTGTTGAGTGGGTGGCGAGTCATGAGGCTAAGGTAAACCAGTTTATTGTAAAGTTTGAGAAGCTTGCGTGGGGGAAAGTGTTGACGTCACTCCCGGAGGATCCGACGGCGGAGATGTCATCGGAGGAAGCAAGAGGTCATTTAGTGAGTTTTAACATTGAGTCTGAATTGGCGTACCGGAGACAAATTTCGTGGGTTGTACCGGATTCGAAACTCAGGGATAAGATTAAAATTGGGTTGTCTCGGAAGATTATTCCGGTTTACGCTAAGCTCTATAACCTGGTTGGTTTGTTTAAGGATAAAGAGATGTTTAGTGAGTTAATTGTCAGATATACCCCTGATGATTTGGGAAATTATCTTTCGGATCTTTACTTTGTGACCAAGTACTCAGTGAGTGTTTCATCAAAATGATGAACAGCCGTTTGGAGAACTTTTGATTTTGTGATAATTAATCTTGTAGATTGTTATCTTTTTATTTCATTTTAGAAATCTTTATTTTTGCATGAGGTTTGTTGTTGTATTGAAGTGATTGATTACTATTTTTAGTTTTTTACCCCACGTGATTAGCTGTGCCTAATCATAAAGTTGTGGTTTTTTAATGCACTTTTTTTCTTTCTTGCAATAATGTAAAGTGGACTTTATTCGCTTTTCTACCAAACAAATACATCGATTTTGGATATGACATCCAAGATTACAGTAGAATCATGACTTGTGAAACAACTTATGAAATTTTACCAAAAAATATAAAATCATATTGATATGATTTAATCTTTTAACACATACCTTTTCATTGCGTATTTGATTCTCATCACTCTGTGATCTCTAGTGTAGTGCGTGCTTTTGATGATGACTTTTGGCAATTTTAGGTTCGGAGCAGAGAACACAGGGCAATTCATATCATTGTTCAATGGCCAAAAAATTCAGGGTATGAAAATGCCAAACGGCAAAACGTCCAAGTTATGTTTGAGATTTTTCATTATGTTTTTTTTTGCATTTAATTACATTGTCTTTGAAGTTGTTTTCTATTTGTCAGTAATCAAAGCAGCTACTTAAATTTGATGTATATATATATAAACTTCGACATAGATTGTTAAGCTGTCCAATAAGCTTATGTTTCCTAGTTTTCTTCCCTTCAAACTTTTTCCATTATGATGTATAGTTTTCTTTTTACGTTTGTTAACCAATTCAACTTTGCTTTGGTATTCACTAATTAATTCGATTTTGTTTTGTAAAAATAGTTAAGTTACAAAAGAGTAAGATTCAGTTACTTGAGATCTATCTATCTCCCCCTGATCGTTTGAGAAGATCACTTAGTCATGTACATTAGTGTAGCTAGTTTTTGGCATAAGACTTTGGATGGCGAGAGATTGACGTTGAGTTTTGGTGATGAGTGACAACTAAGAAAGACGTTGTGCTTTTTTTTTCTGCTTCTTTATTTGTGATAGAAAGAGAACAAAAATATTTAAGAAGACAAACGAATAAATTTTCTTTTTAAAATGAGTTTGATTGTCAGATCAACAAGCTTAATTATGGAGTTCTCTCAAGATTCTAGATAGTGATACAAACGGTCGCACAAAATATAAAGGCCACAAGCCCAACAAACATTAGGACCGATTTAGTAGGTGACTGCCAAAAAATAATTAATAACTGACGCTGAAAAGGGTTGAACTCGCCACCTTAAAGGTGTTTCTGAAGTACTTTACCAGTAGACTAAGAAGAACTTTTTAAAATTATAGGGCCGAAAAACTATATATTATTTGAGGGCCACAATCACATGCTTCAACAGCCTACGTATTGGGCCGGCTCTGTGGGAGTAATCGTCTCAGAAGTCCTTAAAAAGATTTGACAAATCTCCTATCTCCCTCTCTATTTTTCATACCCCAACTTTCTTCAATAATACTCGATGAGACGATTTTACCCTTTTTGTTTTACTGAATTAGATTAAATTTTTTAAATAAAAAATAAAAACTCTCAAACCCAGCTTCTTTCGACCCGAGAAACTCACCCGACCTCTCTCAACCCAGCCGCCGGCGATTCTTCCGTCGTCGGAGCTCCTACTGCTGTCGTTCTTCACCAAATCAAGTTGCATTAAGTTGTTCTTCAAAATGCAGGTGCGTTACTTCACTTTAGAGTTGCTTTTGGTTGAATTTGTTTTTGATTTGTAAATATAGAAATTCAATTGGATTTAGATCGAAGAAAGCTTAGCACATTGGGTGTTTTACAAAGGTTTATGGGTCGATTGAGCTATCTATTAGATAAAAAAGGGATTTGGCTTTCAATTTCAGTGAATTAACTCGATTAGAACTCGTCTACCATTCGATTTGATTTTGATAGGAGAGAGAAGGTGGTGAAACTGGTAATACTGGTATTTTTAGTAAAAATAGTAAAACTAGTAGTAGTACTAATTTTGAATTTTTTATATTGGTTGGTTTGGCAGGATACAATATGCGAGAACGTCAGCCTACATTTTAAATATGAAGGACGCATGTATAGTATAATGTTCAAGAGGAATATAACATTGTTGATGTTAAAAGCAAGGATACAAAGGAAGCTTAGGTTTGTTGAAAGTAACGTTCAGTTGCAGCTGAGCTACAAGCCACTACTGGTAGAAACATTGGAGCATTGTGAGCTTAATGATGATGAGGATGTTAATGTTTATCTAGACTCCGTTAATTATGAGAAGCGAAGATGTATGTTGTTTGTGAATGTTATCCCTTCTGAGCCTCAGCCTGAGCAAGTTCCCATAGTGCCCATAGTGACCACAGTGCCCACAGTGCCCATAGTGGACCAAAGTTCTGTTGATATGAACTATGAAAACCAATATGCGAAGGATGGTGAAATCGGACCTAACGCCATTATTGTCTACGTAGGCAAAGAAAAGGATGTAGAGGGTGATTCTAATAAAGAGGGTGAAGCTGAATCACGTGATGAAGGTGATGAATATACTGAGCCACGCCCTGTTGTAGAACCGTGTAAGTATATTGAACCATGGGATGACGGTTTGGAACTGACTAAACTTCAAGAATTTCCAAACAAGAAGGCATTGCAAGATGTGGTGGATAGAGCTTCATTCGCTAACTGTTTTAGTTTTGAAATAGTAAAGTCGGACAAGGTGCGTTATGTGGTCAAATGTCCTAAAGAAGGATGTAACTGGGGTTTACGAGGTGGTAGGATTCGAGGTACAGATATTTTCTCGATTAGAAGGCACAACAAGATGCATACATGCTCTCGGGCTAGTCAAAGTTCAAGCAATAGTAAGAGGCAAGGCACTCCACAATTAGTTGCTTCTCTTTTACATGGTGATTATCCAGGGCAAATGGAAACTCCACCTCCGAAAATTATCATGGATCTTGTCAAGACAAAATTAGGTGTTGATATATCATATTCCACGGCATTGAGAGGGAAAAATCAAGCTGTTACTGATTTGAAAGGTAGCCCAGAAGAAAGCTACAAGATGCTGCGATGTTATCTGCACATGTTAGAGAAAGTTAATCATGGTACAAGATCATATGTTCATTGCAATGAGAATAATAAATTCATGTACTTGTTCATAGCTTTGGGAGCTAGCATTGAAGGATTTAAAGTCATGAGGAAAGTTATAACTATGGATGCAACTTTTCTAAAGAAAGGATATAAGGGTGTTCTTGTTTTTGCGTCGGCTCAAGATCCTAACCGTCACCATTATCCCTTGGCGTTTGGTGTTCTTGATGGTGAGAATGATGCAAGTTGGAATTGGTTTTTGGAGATGTTGAAAACTGTTGTTGGAGATTCTTCTGAAGTAGTATTTATGACTGACAGAAATACAAGTCTCATAAAAGCTATAGCTAATGTGTATCCTCTGGCTCATCATGGTTTTTGTATATGGCATTTATCCCAAAATGTGAAAGGTTATGCTCGTAACGTGAACAAAGACGTTGTTGCATGGAGATTCATGGAGTGTAGTAGGTTTTACACAGTGGCTGAGTTCAACATTGCTTACGCATCTTTTACGACAAGATATCCTTCTGCTGCCAAGTATCTTGAAGAATCTACCCAGAAAGAAAGATGGGCAAGATGTGTTTTTCCAGGAGATAGATACAACCTAGACACAAGCAACTGTGTTGAATCGTTGAACAGTGTATTCAAAGATGCAAGGAGGTACTCCTTGATACCCATGCTTGATGCAATACTTAAAAAATTCTCTGAATGGTTTAATGAACATCGTAAAGATGCTATGTCTGGATCAGTCGCAAATAAATTGGTGCCTTTAGTGGAGAACTACTTACATGATTTATGGGCAACTGCTGAGAAACTAAAGGTGATAGAGCTAAATGGTTTCGAGCTTGAATACAATGTCATTGACAGTGACAGAAAGCCTTATTTGGTGAAGTTGCGATTGAGAAGTTGCAGTTGCAGGTTTTTCGATATACAAAAGTATCCTTGTGTGCATGCATTGGCGTCTTTCATTACATTCCAAAAATATGGAGGTAAGGATTTCGAGTTACATGAGTTGTGTTCTAAGTATTATTGGACGGAGCTGTGGGCAATTGCATATTGCAGAACAATTTCTTTAGTACCTGATAAGTCTCGATGGGATGTCCTAGATGACGTCCAAGATATGGAGATCATGCCTCCGAATCGGAAAATAAGAGGGGGAAGAAAGAAAACAAAAAGGTATGCATCTGCTGGGGAAAAACGACCAAAAACTCGACCTAGGACGCAGAATAAAAGGCGCCGGAGACATGGACTCCAATGGTTGTTATTTGGAGATAATGTTCATGTTTGATTCACCTCTTCATGTATCAATTGTGTTTGGTTTGAAACTTAATGTAAAACTTGGGTTGAAACTTAATTTGAAGTCTATTAATGTTTTCTTCTTTCAAAATATGTGTATATGAGAGCGTAGAACTGGCAGAACTAAGATAAAACTGGTAAAAATAATAAAATTGGTACTACCTAAAACCAATACATATTGTATAATACATATTGTATAGTATAAATGTTCTACATATGTTTCTACTATAAATGAATAATTTTCGAAAATATACCAATTTTAATTTATTTATGAAAGAATCTCAACAAGTGTTTCCTTACACTTTTAATGTCACTTTGTAAATAATTACCAAGTAAGCATGAAAAAAGTTATAGAATTATAAGTTTTAACTTATGAAGTTGCAAAAAGCTTGTAATTGTATGTTAGTTAAGTTTAATCAACTGTAAAACTAAAAAAAGTAATGCTAAGGTTTAGTAAAACTAATTAAACTGAGAAACCTCTAAAGTACAACTATTTGCAAGTTGAGTGCAACCGCATTACTCGGTAAAACTGTGTGTGAACACACAGTGTGAACGCACACGTGGCCATAATTTCGTTTTTTCTTTCTTTCTTCACGAGAGCATGAAGATTTATTTATTTATCTTCACGTCAGCTCATTCTCATCCATTCATTCATTTTCTTCGAAACCTAAAAGTACACAGAGAGAATCTCTTCTCTCATCTTCAAAGTCGAATTCTAGATCTATTTCTCTCCTTCTTAAACTATGGAACAATTTGAGGCCGACCCATACTACGCTGATCAGAAGAAGGCGAGGAAGTTAGAAGCGTGGCGACAAGCCGTAGCCGATGGTGATTTGGGCATGCCTCGAATTTGCCCATGTGGCAAACGAATCGTCAATGAGATCTCTCCAACAGAAACAGAGAAAAAGAGATGGTTTACTTGCGTTAAGTATAAGGTAAATTAAATTTAATCAAATACAATTGAGAGACCTGAGTATGATGTCTGTTCGTTGATATATTTTGCAGGATGATGGATTGCACAGGCGGAAAAATTGAGCTGATGCAATTGAAGAAGAAACCCAAACCTTAAGGAAAGATGTTGATAACCATTGGGAGAGATTGAGGGAATTTGAACCCCATCATACGAAGATCTATAATTTGCAGATGGAGCTTAAGGAGAAGAGTGACGAGATTGTCAAACTAAAGGAGGAGTTGGCGTTGCTTACAACTCGAGTCGATCTCCTGGATAGGTTGTGTTTTGATTGATATTATCCGAGTCGATCTTATTCTACGTTGGTTTAAAACTTGTTGAATCAGTTTCTGTTTCTTATATTTTCCTTGAATTCTCTTGTTGAATCAGTTTCTTATCTTTCATGTGACTTCTCTTGTTGAATCATGATGTTCTATCTCTCTTTTATGTGACTTCTAGGATTATGCCTCCTTCTTGAATTGAATCATGTTCTATATTTTTTTTATATGAAATCTCTAATTTTTGTTTAGTTTTACGTAGTTTTACCAAAAATACGAACGGAAAATCCAAGAAAATAACGTAGTTTTACATAGTTTTACTAGTAATACCAGTACCAATCGCAAATCCAACAAAATAACGAAGTTTTACATAGTTTGACTAGTACTACGATGAAAAATCAAAGAAAATAACATAGTTTTACTACTTCTTAGACCTTTTCCTCTTCGTCCCTCTCCCTCCTTCTTGCGAAGTACTCGGTTGCTCATCAGCTACAGGCGCCTGACATGAAACCAAATTTTGTTAACACCTTCTAGTATTATCAAGTATTACTATAGTATTACGAAGTATTACCTTTGGTTTCTCTTGCTCTTTCACATATACTTCCAACGGTTCAATCCTTTTTTCAAGCCCATCAATCTTTGCTGAAATGTTATCGAATTGGGTTTTCATATCCTGCTTCATGGTCCTTAAAAGATCCACCAACTCAATAATATCTTCTCTCGGTTGTTCATTGGCGACTATTTCCTCATTCGCATCGTTTTGTCCTGAACGAGTAGCCACATCGGCTGTGTACATCTCCTCCAAAAGTACAGGTAGTCCTCTACGAATGCGCCACATCCAACTGGCGACTACGACATCATGGGTATCCTCTTCCTCAGCTTCTTCCATGATTAAATCGAGAAGAGGAATTTCTTCATCATTATGAGGGATCACACTAGCAATTGCCGGTGTAAACGAGCATACTTTAGATACATTACAAACCAATTTATTCAAATGATTAATAATGGAAATTACTAGGATAACTAACCGTTGTTGTACCAAGTGTATAACCAATATTCTTTAGAGGAAAACCTTTATGACCGGTACTCTTAAATTTCCTCCTGCACATCCTAGGACAACTTTCATCCGCCTCAGGAATTTGGTCAACATAAGTATTCGCCAAAATTAGAACTGCCTCAAATAGTAAAAACTACACAACACAAAGAAAAAAACTAAAATCAGCTTCACATATAAGAAATATCAACAATGAGAAGACTTCAAATTTTAAACTAACTAACCTCCAATGGAATACAGAAACCTGGAACAGGCCATAACGCATTCTCTTTAACCACGACCCGATCAAAATGCCTCGTTGTATGGGAAATCTCTTCTAGCATGTTCTCGAATGATAATCTCCCCCAAGGAAAAGACACACAAAAACCTAGATCATTCACTGCGCTTACAACAAAATCATCAATACCCATGGCATCTCTCCCCGAGTCTTTTGTATAGCCTGCAATGATGCTTCCTAAAAAGTAGAGAACCGCCATCTTCAACCTATCACGAGTACGATCTGGTTGCATTACCATTAGCTGTCTCCTCACATCTTCAAGTGTAATCTTTTTTTTTTCGTAAAAAAAACTTCCTTCGAAACTCGATACCGCCGGCTTCCTTGTAATCAAGTGGATAGCTCCGACAATCTAATCCAGACATCAAAGCATGTTCTCTCAGACCATACTGGATTGGAACACCATTCACAACAAACCATGCTTCCTTCTTTTTTTCGATTTTAGCTGTTCGAAGTAAGAGCAACCACATTCCCATAAGCTTGTGGTTTGGTTCCCTTGGCATGTGGAAAATGTGCTTGAATTGTGGATGTTTCTCAAACCAATCCCTCTCAGAACGAGTCAGTGGATACTCTAAATTATTCAGCGTTTTCAAGGTTTCAAAAATATGACACCTTGTTGATAGCTTGATTTTCTTGTTGTACTGACTAGGCTCGAAGTGCATTCCTAAAGGTTGCATCACTTCTATTTCCTCTGATTCCTGCAACAATAACAGGTTTACATGAGTTATAAAAAATTATACAACAACTAGTTGTACCAGTTCTACTAGTTCTACACCACCTAGTTGTACAAGTTCTACACCCAATAGTTGCACCAGTTTTACTAGTTCTACACCCAATAGTTGCACCAGTTCTACCAGTTCTACTTGATCGATTTCAAATTCCAATGAGTTTTCAAATTCCGAACGAATGACACAGACTTGTTGTACTTACACTTGCATCGTTTTCTTCTTCCCCTTCATCGTCTTTTTCTTCCCCTTCTTCTCCTTCATCGTTTTCTTCTTCCCCTTCATCGTCTTCTTCTTCCCCTTCTTCACCGTTTTCTTCTTCCACTTCATCTTTTTCTTCTTCCCCTTCATCGTTTCCTTCTTCCACTTCATCTTTTTCTTCTTCCCCTTCATCGTTTCCTTCTTCCACTTCATCTTTTTCTTCTTCCCCTTCATCGTTTCCTTCTTCCTCTTCATTGTTTCCTTCTTCTTCTCCATCGCTTGATTCCACAGAAGTAGATCTCTCGTTATCTCCTCCTTCTTCATCATCTTCTTCTCCATTACTTGATTCCAGAGTAGCGGATTTTGCTTTCTCTACTTCGTTCGCATTTTCTCTTCCGACCACCGGATTGGGTTCCTCCGAAACTCGACTTTCACTTTCTTCCGCCACCGTACTCAAAGCTCTCTCTCCTCCTACTATCGCCGGACTCAAACCCGACACACCTACTTCCGGCGAATCGGATTTTGCTTTCGAACCACCATCTCCTTCTGAGATCTTCTTCTCTTTCAAACGCTCACTCCTCCTCACACGACCCCCCTTGTTTTCACCATCTTCTTACTCGATTTTTGGTTGATTGAATGAAAACGAGAAAACCTAGTTCTACAGTTTCACCCAAATCGATTCGAATTTCCCGAAGAAAGAGAAGGAGTGAGTGAGAGAGAGAGCAGTTTTAATTTACAGTTTTTTTTTTAAAAAAACTGATTCAGTTTTTTGATTTTGGGTCTTAGATCCGATTCAGTTTTTTGGGTGGATACTACCCAGGTATTTTTTGTAAATATCTAAGTTTTCTTTGGACAAGAATGTAAAACAACACATTCTCGATTTAAAAAACAATCAAAAACAAAAGCCAAAAAAGAGATGGACTTATGAGATTGTCAGAAATGTTTTAGGGAGTTCTGAGACGAAAATTCGCTCTGTGGAGACATTGGTGTTTTGTCGGAGTTCCAACAGGATTTGAAGAAGGATGTGATTGATCATTATTGGGATGAGATTTTGGATGGCGAGAGATGACGTTGAGTTTTGGTGATGAAAATGAAGGATGACGTGATGATTTTTTTTTTTTTTTTTTTTTTTGTCAACCAAACATTAAATTAAAAGATAACTCCAAGATTGGTCGCCCAAACTGGAGGAAAAGTGTTTACAAAAGAAGAAGCTGTGAGTAACAATCTCGAAGAGCGAGCAAGGCAATCAGCCCGCACGTTAGAACTGCGCGAGATCCTCGAAAGCATGAAGGATGGGAAGGAGGAGCGAAGTAAACTGAACTCATCTAGTAGGGTGGAGAAAGCGGGCCAATCATCGGAAGACTGCACCATCGCCACTAGTTCAGCACAATCCGTCTCTAAATACTGACATTTAACACCTGAGGCTAAAATGGAAGCCATCGCCCAAATCAAAGCTTGAAGCTCCGAATGAAGAGGTGAAGGTCCACGACGCTGACTCTGTGCTCCCAATAACTGCGTTACTTCCTCACTATTGCAGAACCACCAGCCTAAGCCTTCCAAGGGATCTGATGCCTTCCAAGATCCATCAAACTGACATCGGGGAGCGGGGGTCTGATCCTCGAAGGTAAGAGGCTCAGTCAAAGTCGAAAGAGAGGATCTTGCTTCCTCCCATAAAAACTTATCAGTAGCCGCCTGGGTCAGAACATCACCCGGTTCTGCCTCAAAACCCTGATAGACTTTTTTATTCTTATCTTTCCAAATAGACCAGACAATCCATGGTTGGTGAAAACCAATATCCGGGACAGCCGACTGGGACGACGCCCTCCAAAAAAGAAAATCAAGATTTGAATAAATAGAAGCAAAGGGGAATCCATCGGAGCATAAATCTACCGGGGATAAATCCCAAATCCGCCGCGAACGGGAACATTCAAAAAGGCCATGATTGATAGTCTCCACCGCCAAGCCACAACGCGTACATAGAGGATCACACCGGACACCCCGATGAGCCAAACGCTCCAACACGGGAAGGGTGCCGGAGGCAATCTGCCAGAAAAAATGTTGAATCTTTGGGGGAACCTGAAGTTTCCAAACCTGAGCCCTAAGAGATGTGCACGTCGGCCCAATCTCAACCTCATTTATTAAATCACGGGCGAGACGGTAGCCTGATTTTACCGAATATTTCCCAGATTTAGTAAAATGCCAGATCAGTTTATCCGGTTTAAAAGATTTACTAATCTCCATAGATAAAATGATTTGAATATCCACCGGATCAAAAAACTCCTCTAGGATTGGCATATGCCATTCCTTCGTGTATGGGTTATTCAAATGGTTGACCATTAGACTGGGAAGTAATTGCCGACCTCGACCATTTGCTGATCTCGGTTGAATATCTGGAATCCACGGATCCCGCCACACTGAGACAGTACAACCCGACCCAATCACCCATCGAGAACCATGTTCTACCAAACTCTTAGTTGAGAAGATGCTCCGCCAAGCAAACAAGGGGGATAAGATTTCTTAGCCTGTAAAGGATGTAAATTCCGAAAATATCTACCTCGCAAAACTCGAGCCATCAGAGACGATGGATAATGAATTAACCGCCAATATTGTTTGGCCAGCATAGCATCATTGAATTGTTCCAGAGCGCGAAAGCCCAAGCCGCCTTCAATTTTGTCCTTACATAATTTATCCCACGCCACCCAGTGCAAACCTCGTTCCTTGTCATTAGAATTCCACCAAAACTTTGAGATAGCACTTGTTAAGCGAGACGTTAACTCTGATGGTAACTTGTAGCAAGACATAACATGAGTTGGCAGAGCCAAAGCTACCGACTTGATCATTACCTCCTTTCCTCCCTTAGATAGAATCTTTGTGGACCAACCATTCACACGATCATCCAAATGATCACTAACGTAACGGAAATCCTTTGTTTTAGAACCCTGGAGGTCCTCTGGAATACCCAAATACGAACCCATACCACCCTCACTGAAAATACCCATTACAACTTTCAATTGAGTCCTTACTTCAGCGGGTACTTTTTTGCCAAACATAATGGATGATTTCTCCAAATTTACCTCCTGGCCCGAAGCTCGCCCATAATCTCTTATAATATCCATAACCGTACTACATTCAGCAGGGTCAGCCTTACAGAAAAACAAACTATCATCAGCAAACAAGAGATGTGAGATAGTAGGACAATCCCGAGCTATCTTAATACCCGAAATCCTATGCTCCTGCTCGGCCTTTTTAATATTGGCAATTAAGACCTCAGTACACAGTATAAACAGACAAGGAGATAAAGGATCTCCCTGACGTAGACCCCTCTGAGGTTTGATATAACCTCTGGGTTGACCATTTAGGAGGACTTGATACGAGACTGAAGAAACACACCACATAATCCAAGAAATCCATTTCTTATCAAAACCCAGCTTAACCATTACCGCTTCCAAAAAATCCCACTCAACACGGTCGTATGCCTTACTCATGTCCGTCTTGAAAGCCAGAAACTCTGTTTTACATCGTGGATTAGTATTTAAGCCATGAAACATTTCCTGAGCCACCAGAATATTATCTGTAATTAAACGTCCAGAAACGAAGGCCGATTGGGTTTCAGAAACAAGGGATGGAAGAAACCGC
Source organism: Camelina laxa (assembly GCA_024034495.1). NCBI lineage: Eukaryota > Viridiplantae > Streptophyta > Magnoliopsida > Brassicales > Brassicaceae > Camelina > Camelina laxa. The sequence continues at coordinate 15,253,208 of CM043882.1, read as the reverse complement.
TTGAGTCTGAAACATAGAACCTTAGAAATAATCTTATAGCACACATTACAAAGACTAATTGGCCTAAACTCCGTCATCCGTTGAGCCATCTCCTTCTTAGGTATAAGGCATATATTCGTTTCGTTTAACCGAGGATCAAATCGGTCAGTGCGGAAAAAATCCTTCACCAAAGCTACCAAATCTCCTTTAATAATGGACCAGAAAAAATTTCGTTTTTGTTTTTTTTGTTTTTTTGTGATAGAAAGAGAACAAAAAGAATTAAGAAGACCAATAAATAAAATTTAAAAAGAAAATCAATTTGATTGTTAGATCAAAACTCATAATTGAAACCTGCTGTAATGCCATGTAAATAGACAAAAATAAGATTATATTATACTGTTGTTATGGTTTTATTGACTAAAACGGTAGAACTTATATATAATATAAATCATAATCAAATGGCATAATAAAAAGGATTATATAGAATAATATAATTAGATTAATATATAAAAAAGAGTAATCATAGGTGATATGATATTATTTCCTTAATATATATTTCTTGATCCACTTCATTTGTCTCTAAAAAGATTATTGTAGAATAAGATTTTTTTTTTTTTTTTTTTTTTTTTTGGTAAAAGGTTAAGTTTTATATCAATTTTCGTTTGTGACAGAAGTTTACAGAGAAATACACGTAGCAGAAAAAGACCAAAAAACTACAATGCAAAAAAGCAGAACAACAACAAGCAAACACACACAACAAAGCACGGTAAGATGAGACGAAAGAAACCACCATAGAGAAAGACAAATGCAGAGCGCAACATGAACTCGAAATTGCCGCGAGTGTACGCTATCAAGGCAGTCTTCAAACCTAGTACCTACAGCTTTCTCGATCACGAAAACGCTCGAAAACTGTGGTTAAAAACCACAGACCGGAACCACCATTGATCAATCAAGTGACAACACTAGCGGCTTGGGAAATGCTCATCAGAATCCAATGTTGCTGCTAGCACGAGAGATGAATAAGCCGGCTCCACCTTACTCACAACATCAGACTCCCCTACACACTTCCCCAGGGGAGACAAAAGCTAAAACCAAAGTGGCCGAGCAAATCGTCTTTCACGGTTTCAATCACCATGTCTCATAACTCCTCCACACTTCGACAAAGTCGCAGCCTGAACAAAAAAAAAAACAACAAACAACAAACAGCTACACACAAGGCAACATTAACTGAGCCACCAACAGAGCCACATAAAAGCCTCAAACGGATCCGCTCTGGAACATCCACAACACCACCGCCGCAGCCGCTCTGAACAGCTACGGAGAGACTCCCCACCATGAAGCTCCGCACCAGAAAGTTGCCACCACGAAGAGCCGCAGGAGAGAGATAAAATCGATCCATCCAGACCGAAATCGCGCCGGGAAAACCCAAGCCGAAGGCTAAAAGAAGAAGATCTGGAGCCGTCTTCAAGCTCCGTCATGTCCTCTTTTTCTGCCGACGACAACACAAAATCAGATCTGAGATCTCTTTGTCTCGAACTCAGCACTTTAGCGGAAAAGAAGAAAAAGCAAAAGAGAAAAGAGATATAGGGGAAGAAAGGGGAAGGGAGACCGGCGTTGGTGCTGTGGAAGCCACCAGACGCCGGTCACCGGCTGGTTTACGGAGTTAGGGGGCGGCTAGGGCAAACAGAATCGTGGAGAGAGAAGAGAGAGAAGAAAGAGAAAAATATTTATTTACGAAAGCTAGTTCTGTAGAATAAGATATAACACAACTTTTGTGACCATTGACACAAAAGAAAAAAAATTAGAAATAAAGGAAAATGTTTTGGATAGAAAAACTTTCAAAAGATCATTTGGAAAATCACTTGACCACCTACTAAAAAAGAAAAAGAATCATTTGACCCAAATAAACTAAATAAATAGTTTTTTTTTTAATATGTAATTGCATAAAATTTCAGTAGTAAAGATGGTAAATTTGGTTATCCATATCCAAGTTCGAACTACCAATATAACAAATAATTTTTTTTTTCCCTGTATTGGACCTTCCTAAATTGTTATCCACCCACTTGAAAGGTGAATTTTGGTTGATTTCCAATTGTGATCTCATGTGTCGGTTTTCAGTTTTATACGTACCAAATTTTTCACTAAATCAGTCAAGTTATGTGTTTTGGTTTAACGTTTTCTCAAAAAAAAAAAAAAAGAAGATCTCGTTGCCAAAAGGAACAAGATTAATAATATGAGACTTCAAACAAAGAAAATGACATTTGAAACATTCAATGAACGAGAGCAAGTGAAAGGATATATATATTGAATGATGACGATTGAAGAAATTTTAAAAAGCATAGTTTTATTTCATATATAAAGATACATAAAAATCATTAATATGGGGTTGCAGCTGAATTAACATTAATACAAGCACTTCTGAAGAAAGTCATTTCGACATTTAAGCCAGGCTGGATTATCAAGGTGCAATTATAAGGAAGTGTTGCGAATACTGCTTTGCAACACCCTGGGGTTAACCATCCAGGCCCGGCGCGTAGCTAAATCCCATGAAGTAAGGGCTTTAGGCAGCAGATGGTATAAGGAATTTTAGGGACATCATTTCATAAAAGTTTCATTGGCAATGTGGTCCGAGCCTATATACCTCCTTAGTAGGTGCAGAGTTCGATGTTCATGCTATGTGCTTTTTTACTAATTTTTTTTTAAATTATGTTTTAGATGGACAAAAAGTAATTTTTGCTTTAAGCAGCAATATATGTTGCGCCGGCCCTGTAACCATCTAATATCTTTGGTGCGTGCATAATATTGCAACTGAGTGTAACAAGATGGCACTTGGTCTAGCCACCTTTTCGAACAATAATCAACATCCTGGAGAGGATCTATTGCTGCTTTTGATGGTTGGCTAATCATTGCCAACATTAGGGCAAACAAGAAAATTATTACTTTGATTGCTTTTAGTTTCATTTTGAATTTGGTTTAAATGACTGGATGGAAGTTGAGATTTTTTTTTTTTGGTGTATAAATAGAAAAGAGTTTGGTATTTTATTAAATGATAAATTTTTGACTATAAAAACCATTTTGGAAAGTTCATTTATTTAAGTCATATAGATTTATTTATTATTGTATCTGTATTTTGAGTAATATAAGTAATCATTCAAAATGAAAAAAAAGCAATCATAAATTACATTTTCTATAATATATAATGATTTTTTATTGGCCCATTTAGTAATTTCTTTCTCATTTCTCAATTCTCTTTCTGTGTTTGAGCTTCTTCTTCCATGACGAAACTAGCAGAAGAGATGAATCCTGAAGGTTCACGATACCAGATTCTTTTCTCATGTCCTTTTGGGATCTTTCCATCATAGGTCTTTTTTCTCTTAACTCCCCTTTTTCTCTTTTCTTCTCTGTTAATCGAATGTATACAGTAACATATACATAATCATTTGATTGTGTTGTTTCAATGGTACTAAAGGTTTCGGTGGATTTCTCGAAATCGCACGATCGTAATCTCGAGGATTCTATTTCTCACTACTCGTGTTAGATCATACTTTTTTCAAGGCGTTTTGAAGTTGTTTTGTCCTTTGTCAGTAATTAGTGCAGCTACTTCACTTTGATGTTAAGTTGTTAAGATTATATGTTTCCTAGTTTTCTTTAGTTAAAACTTTTTTTTTCATTATGATTTTTACGTTTGTTAACCAATTCAACTTTCCTATGGTATTCAATTTCGATTATGTTTTGTAAAAACAATTAAGTTGCAAAAATGCAAGATTCGGTCACTTGATCTATCTATCTCCCCTGAAATCGTTTGAGAAGATTTCTTAGGCATGTACATTTGTGTAGATGATTTTTGGCTTGCTTATCTTCAAAAGCATTATTTCAGAATTCAAAGATTTTTAATCCTCTGCATGGACCACCTCACTCCATGCCATAAGAGCTTCTCCATTGCACATATTTAGAGAGGATGTTTAAATAAAAAATAATATATGAACAGAAAAAATGTCCAAACCCAAACTATTTGTCTCTGCCTGGACACAAAAGACACCTTGAAAACACGCGACGTGGCACTAATTTAAACTTAAGACACTCTAATGAGTATGACTAATGTGGATGCTCTAAAATGTTACATAAAGCATTACTGTTTTTGTATTTGTTTATTGTCTGTTTGCGTCCATGAATTGGAAACATACCAAACCAGTTTAGGTAACTGGTATTATTGCCATAACCGGTAATAAAGCAATTCATGTCTCTTCATGGCATTGGTGTATATTTGTTGATCCTTTTCAGTTGTCTCAAAAACGAATAAGATTAATACACAACTTGACCACTAACACAGAAAAAAATATAGAACTAGACGTTTTAGAGAGATAAAGCTTCAAAAAATCAACCGGAAGGTGGATTTTGGTTGATTTCCGTTCATGACCTCAACCCTGATCTCTACGTCGATTTTCAATCTTATATTTGCCAAAATTTACTAAATCAGTCAAACTATGTATCCTAGTTTAACGTTTTCTCAAATATTTGAGAGATTTACTCAGATGTATTCCAAATTAGGTGATATTACTAGAATTAACAAATCTTTTTTTTATTACTAGGATATTTCAGGTATTTTCAAAATATCCAGCTTGTGTTTGTTTTATGTTACAGGAAAAAACGTAATTACAAAAATATTATTGCCATATCAGACGCCACATAAGAAGTCGCTGACGTGTATTAAATAACTCAGCTCGTAATGTGTTGCAGAGGTAATCACGGCTGAGTTACAGTTCAGTTGCGGCTGATTTATGGAAAAAGCATTTGAATAAGAGCGAACGGCTGACTTAGAGCACAACTCACCCAAGCGTTACGGCTGACTTAATGAAATCTGGCTGAGTTATGCCATAACTCAGCCGTCCTTACGGCTGAGTTTTCACCCGATGGTTGAGTTGTCAAAATTTTGGGTGATTATCACTACGACACGGCTGAATATAATTAACTTTTTCCGGCTGGCTGAGTTATGAACAACGCCTGACTTATGAGATGTCGTTACGGCTGAGTTATGCTTAAACACTATAACTCAGCCGCCATAAGCTGACTTATCGGACAACTCGACCATTTTACGTCTGACTTAGTAGCAAAAGATTAATTACTAGAATATCATTCATTTACAGCTGTCTTATTAAACAATATGGTTGAGTTACAAATTTTCAGTTGATTAAGCGGCTGAATTTGGCAACCATTTTTTTCTTTTTAATTACTGTAATAGTGTTCATGTTGCGACTGAGTTATAATCTTGTTTGATGGCTGATTTAATTAGACTGATTTACATGTTCGTTTGGTGGCTGACTTGCCACTTTGGACGCATCATCCATGTCATCATCTTCTCCGGAAATACGAAATGTCGTTTTTTCGACTTCCATCTTCTTCACCTGGTTCAAAAGTGAAGTTCTTTACTTTCTTCTCCACCTTGTTCTTTACCTTGTTCTTCACCTTGTTCTTCACTTCTTAATTTTCCTCATTCTTATTAATTTTCCTCATTCTTCTTCATTTTCTTGCATGGATACAGTTCCGGTAATTGTTGTTTCTGATAATTGGGTAAAGAAACACAAATATGTATTTAACACCGATGATAGAGGGTGTAGAATTGTGCAGATAGATGCGGAAACAACGCAAGACAAGCTTGTGAAGCTTGTTCTCGATGATTACGGATTCAACACGAGGAGGGATGAAACGGCTGATAAGTCAGCCAGGAAGCATTATAACTCAGCCGTCATATGAATCTAAGGGAGTTTTCGTTTTTCCTTAAGTATTATAACTCAACCGTCAAGTAATAAAATTCAGCTATTTACTTTTATTTATTGTTGTAAGTCAGCCACGAAATATTTTAACTCAGCCTTCATATGAATCTATGAGAACTTTCGGTTTCCCTTAAGTATTATAACTCAACCGTGAAGTAATATAAATCGGATGTTTACTTTCAGCTTATTTATTGTTATAAGTCATTCACGAAGCATTATAACTCAACCGTCATATGAATCTACGAGACCTTTTGTTTTCCCTTAAGTATTATAACTCAGCCGTGAAATAACATAAATCAGACGTTCACTGTCAATAATGACGTGAAATCGTTTGCTGATGTATATTTTTTTAATATTTTCGGAATTAAAAATAAAAAACTAACCCAAAGGGTAAATTGTAATTACACACTAAGCACTAAATATCTGAGCAATTTTTAGAAAATTTATACATATTAGAAATAAACCAACTTTTGGAGTATATCTAAGTAATTCTTTTGAAAAATAAAAGATCTTGTGGCCAATAGGAACAAGATTTAGAAGATGAGACTTCAAACAAAGCAAAAGACATTGACACATTCAATAAGCGAGAGCAAGTCATAAAAATATATATATATATATATATATATATATATATATATATATTAGTTTTGAACAATATTTTTGAACCTGACCCATACTGTAATACCCCTCACCATGACTAAAGCCGAACAGAACAGCCTTTGCTACGACCGGCCAAGTAAAACCCATTATTCTATCAAGGAAGAACAATTTTGGCTCAGACATTCAAAGGACCACTACAAGGGAGAGATGAGGCACACCTAAATACCGAAAAGGAAATGCCATATCGAGAATGATTCTCCGTCAAATGGGAAAGTGGTATGGAAGGCCAGATTATCAGCAATGTCACTAAGTTCGTCGAGGAACCCGTAGGTAAGATTTTAGGACTAGTCTTATCTAGAAGGCCTCAGCTTGTCTTGGGAAAATTAGGAGGGGTCAAGGAAAGTTGGACTAAGGTAGGTTGGTACGGGTAAGTTCAGTGATTGGCCATGGTAGTACCAACGGACATAGGCTGCATTAGGCAAACCGGACAGTTGCGGTACATGCTAACGCGGGTCACTATCAGTGATCCAGACGATGGTAGTACTAGCTATCGTGAATTGTTATTAGTAGCCCGGACAATGGTGGCACCGGCCAGCGTAGAATGGCCATCGGTAAGGTGGATAGTGGTATCACCAGTCGATGCGGGTTGCCCTCGGTAATTTGCATGAATGAAAGACTGGTCTGGTATGTATCATTCTATTAGGCTGGTACACGAGCAGGTACCATTATGTATCACCCACCAGTTCGGTACCCGGTGGTCGGACATGGCTGTACCGGTACGCTAAAGGACGGACGGTCGTGATGCAAGAACGCTAGCTAAGGGAATGGACAGCCAGGATCGTCCCTAAGGTGATGATTATCCGATCAGCCTTCATCCCTATCCACAAGGACGTGGAGCTTATCTAGTAAGGTCGTCCCTATCCGTTCGCCATGTGTCACCACCGGAGCTGCAAAGAATTTCCGCCATGTGTTGCGTCAAGGGCCACCCAATGCCACGTTGAAAGAACTGACCCGTTTTTATTCTAATATAATAATAATATATAATTAAACATCCCATACTACTTAATTAAACCATCGACAATACAAAACCAAGGTATTATTGGTCGTCTCATTTATTTAAAAGTTACACGTCTGGAGCTCACTTATCCTATTCACATTTTGTCCCAGTTTATGAAAGCTCCCCGTGAAGCACATTAGGATGTTGCGTTACAGGTTGTTCGTTATCTCAATGGATCGGTTGGTCATGGTATTATCAACATCAATAACAATATAACCAACAACACACAACGAGACCCTAGATCATCCTTCTCCTCATGAGTATTGTTGAGATGCATGACTATTGTCATAAACACTCAGTGAGGCAATCCTCTCATCTACTGGGTTATAGATACAAATAACTGAGATTCCAATGTTAAGGCAAACAAACAAAACACAAATAACACATCAAACCAGGAAAACAAGTCTCGTTTAAGTCTGGTGACGACCGACACTAGGTCTGGTGTCGACCGACACATACACGACCATGGTGTCGACCGATAACTCACTGGTGTCGATCGACACCGCCTTTGCAGACACGATATGCACGAAGCCGAACGTCGAACCTCCGTTCCAAATCACCTCCAATCCGTTCCAAACTCTCCCAAACGCTTCAGGAACCTATGGAAACATGAAACCAACCATCCCATGCAAACAAAACACCACAAACAACAGCCAAAACAAAAGAGATCTCAGACTTAGATCAGCCATGGTCAAGCACTTACCTCTTTTGCAGGAAGATTTGGTTGAGAAATGGTGGAAAAAACACCTTAAGAAGCTTCTCCTTCGTTCCCAGCAACAACTCTCTCTTCCACAGCAACAAATCTCACCAAAAACACCAAGAACAATCCCAAAAGCTCTCAAAAACACTCTCAAACGCTTTTTCTCCTTTTTCTCTCTTTTCTCACTAAACGACAACCAAAAGCACTAAAACCCTCGACCTGGATTGCTTCTCTACTTAAATACTCGGTTTGGACAACCCAATTAAACCAAAACCAACCCAAAATCGTGAATTAAAATAACCTGGTAGAACCAGAAAAGCTGGTGTCGATCGACACCCATCCCCAAATCCCACTATTTGGTTCACAGATGTTATACACGTCCTGCTTCCTTAAAACGTATTTGGGAGGCTATATAAACCCCCGTCCATTTTCTCCTCAGACCCAAAAACCACTAGAAAAACTTTAGCGATTAGGAGGAGCGCGGAGAGAGCTGCGAAGCGTCGATGAAAGCTAGGTGAGTTCCCGATTGCGTGTAAGTAGCACGTGAATATGCTAGTTTAATATTTAGTATTATTGAATAGAGGTTATTCTTAATTATTTGATTAGTTTATAATTAAGCTAGTTAAGTAGGATTAAGTTATTTAATTAAGTTTAAGTTAGTTAATCATGGTTAAGTTAGATAATTATGATTAGGTTGAGTTAATTAGGATTAAGCTAGTTAATTAGGATTAAGTTGCTGATTATAATTAAGATAGTGATTAGCGCTTAAGTTAGAACTGCTTAGTGTTTAGCATTAGGAATGCTTGGCGGTTAGCATACTGTTTAGTAGTCATTAGCGCATAGCTATGGAATTACTTGGTCATTGTGGTGTGATTGAATAGTATGTGATTCCTTGTGTTACTTGATAATCTTGTTGGTGATATTGCTTGTTGGTGATATTGCTTGTTGAATGGTCATTGTGTGCATTATCTTAGGTACCACCTGCATTGTTCCATTAGTACATGATAATGGTTGCATTTTGTGATTGTTGATATAGCATCGCGATGGTATAGCCGTGATGCTAGACGTTTAGTCATATTGCAGTTATGCTGTCCGATTGTAATATTACTTACTTGCATGTTAGTTACTATCATGTAGGTAGCTACCATTAGGTGAATTATGAGGATCCCATCTGTCTGCTATGCGTTGCGTTTAACTCTGTAACGTTATGGCTTACGATGTTTGGAGCGGGTCATGCCCGACCAGACACTATAGGATGATGTAGTACGAAAGAATGTGGATCTCTTTTAGACTTTGTGTCAAGGGGTGTCGGGCATTTCCTTGGGATATCATGTATTCGTAGAAGGCCTTACTTAGGGTAGAAGCATGCATATTCATTATCTCCGCTGCATACTTAATTTTGAGTCTTCATGCATTGCATTTCATTGCTTGTTGCATTGTATCATTGCTTGCTGGTTTAATTCTTATTGCTTGTTGCTTGGGGATAGGTAAATGGATAGGATTTCCTTAGGTATTGTGGGGTAAAATTTGCTTAGATATCGGCCTTACTAAGTAATGCAAGATTACTTATGATTCTACTTCAATTTTTCTAGGAATCCTTAGCCGAAAGATCTCCGTAGTAGAAGCAACGTGAACTAGGCGAATCAAAGTAGGTTTTACAGCTTTTGTAAATTCTTACTATGTATATTATGTATGGTTTACAAAGAGGATCCAAAAGCTACATAAACATTTTGGTAACAATTTTCGCGTATACGATATATATGTAAAGACTCAAATTTTTCAAAAGCTAAATGGTTATTCCAACTGATATTAAGTCTAGTCCGGACTTAACACAACTCTCGCTCGCAGTATGGGTTGCAAAGCCTTGGTTGGCCTACTACGAGGGTCCTATGAGCAAGGCTTATGATCGGGTGGAATAGTCTTTCGTTGAACTCTTGCTCAGGCAGCTTGGTTTTTGTGAGAAATGGGTATCTTGGATTATATCATGTGTTACTTTGGTCCAATATAAGGTTTTGATCAACGGTCAAGCATATGGTTCCATTACTCCTGGTAGGGGACTGCGTCATGGGGATCCCTTATCGCCCTATCTTTTTACCCTTTGTACGAAGGTGCTTATTGCACATTTTCATAAAGCAGAGCAAATGAAGCTTATTACTTGTATCAAGGTTTCGACAGCTAGTCATGCTATTTCTCATCTTTTATATGCGGATAACAGTCTTTCTTTTGTCGGTCCACGAGGGAGCATTGTGAGGTGGTCCTCCGAATTCTTCAGAAGTATGAACGGGCTTCTGGTCAACAGATTAATTTTCAGAAATCTTTGGTACAATTGGGCATACGGTGGATCATGCTCTCTGCAAAGAGTTAAAAGGGGTTTTAGGGATTACTAATTTGGGTGGCATGGGTTCCTATTTAGGTATTCCGGAGAGCTTAGGTGGGGCTAAGACGCAAATCTTTTCGTTTGTTCATGATATACTGCAATCACGGGCAAGTAGGTAAGGCTAGGCTTTAATCAAAGGGTGGTAAGGAGGTGATGATCAAATATGTAGCTACGGCCATCCCAACCTTTGTGATGTCGTGCTTTCGGTTACCCAAGACGGTCACGCGGAAGTTAACTAGTGCGATTTCAGATTTTTGGTGGAGTTCTTCTGGACAGTCAAGGGGATTACACTGGGTGGCATGGGATAAATTGTGCAGAGGTAAATGTGAAGGAGGTTTGGTTTTCGGTGTTTGTACACTGGATTCGCTTTTTGCACGTGTGTTTAAAGGCCGATATTATAGGCACTCTGATAATTTGGATCCAATTAAATCTTATTCGCCATCTTATGGGTGGCGGAGTATCGTTTCTGCTCGCTCTCTGGTTAATAAAAAACTTATTAAGCGGGTAGGATCTGGTGCTTCCATCTCTTTATGGACTGACCCATGGATCTCTGAACAATCCCTGAGACCAGCATTGGGCACAGGATTATCGTCTGATCCTATATTCGCCGTTCAAAACCTTATTGACAAGAGTTCTAATTCCTGGGATATGGCATAGCTTACAGCTACTTTTGTACCAAAAGATGTTGCTCTAATTTCTGTCTTACCCTTGCAACAACTGGACAAACTGGATTCGTTAGGTTGGCGCTTTACTAAGTCAGGTAAATATTCGGTAAAGTCAGGGTACCATGTACTTCGGTCACAGTCCCCGGCTTTGGCTGACCCAAAAGTACTTGGACCGGACTTTGTACCTTTACAGGCCTTTGTGTGGAAGATCCAATGTCCACCAAAGTTTCGACACTTTATGTGGAAAGTGATTTCGGGTTGTGTAGCGGTCACGGCTAATTTACGGAAACGGGGTCTGAGCTGTGATCCCATGTGTGGTCTTTGTGGTTATCAGGAGGAGGCAATAAACATACTCTCTTTGAATGTCCGCCAGCTAGACAGGTTTGGGCCTTGTCGCTGTTCCCGACGGCTCAGGGAATTTTTCCTTTGGCCCTTGTTCTGACAAATATGGATTTTCTCTTTTGGCGGTTTAAGGATGTCCCATCATAGGATGGATTTCCATGGATTTTGTGGTATATTTGGAAAGCACGTTATGATAAATTGATTAGTAATCTAGTTTCGAAACCACTATCAATACTGCGTTTGGTGGAGGATGAGGCCAAAGCCTGGTTTTTGACACAAAAAGAGGCCATAGGGCCAGAGCCGGATTTTTCTCATGCGGGTGCAATATCCGGAGATGGGCGTCTCAGGGTTTCAAGATTTTTGTTGAGTTATCTTTGTTTTGTAGATGGCTCATGGAAAGCGACAGATCGGTTTGCTGGTAGAGGATGGTTTTGTATCTCGCTTAGGGGTGAAGACCCTACCATGGGAGCAGCCAACATTCGTCGAAGCCTATCACCTATTCATGCCGAGAATGAGGCTCTCATATGGGCAATGCGTTGCATGATTGGGGCTGACAATTAATCTGTCGTCTTTCTCACCGACTGCTCCGCTTTGGTGAAGATGGTGTCTTCACCTTCTGAATGGTCAACATTTACGCTTTATCTAGAGGACATAGAGGCGGATAAAGAGGAGTTTGCTTTATTTTCATTAGTTATACATTTCTCAATCTCAAAATGGTAAAATGGATAATCTAGCGCGGCGTGTTTACCTATGTAAATAATTTATTTTCGCGTTAGCTTGTTTGAACCAATTTTATAAGCTGTGGTAAAAGAAATAATAATAAATATATATATATAATATAGTGTATCATTGGAGATGATTTTACTTCCAATATATACAGTAAGATCGTTTAGTGGTTTTTTTCTCATTTTTCATTCTGTTTTCTGTGTTCGAGTTTCTTCTTCCATGGCCAAACTAGCAGAAGAGATGAATCCTGAAGGTTCACGATACCAGATTCTTCTCTCATGTCCTTCTGGGCTCTCTCCATCTCAGGTTTTATTCTCTTAACTCCCCTTCTTTCTTTTTTCTTCTCTGGTAATCGAACGTATACAGTAGCATATACGTAATCATCTGATTGTGTTGTTTCAATGGTACTAAAGGTCTCGGTGGATTTCTCGAAATCGCACGATCGGGTTCCTCATCCCGATCGTAATCTCGAAGATTCTATTTTTCAGGTGAGAACTCGAAATCTCAATCTCAATTTATCGTGTTAGATCATACTTTTTTTCATGGCGTGATTTGAATGTTTCGATTTTGATCCGCATTGGTGGTGTTTGATGGCTTTTGGTAATTAATGTTAGGTTTGGGAGAAGAGAACACAGGGCAATTCATCATTGTTCAATGGCCAAAAGTTCAGGGTATGATCTTTGAACTTGTTCTGTTACTACTTAGTCACTAATCAAATCAGTTACTTCATTATGATGTCTTTTAAGTTTCAGTATGGATCATATAGTTTAGATGGTGATGGTGGTAGTGGTGATACCAATGAAGTGCAACACGTTTGTCTTCGCCTTGGCCTGACTGATTACAGGTTTCTCATTTTATCTCTCTTCTTCAGTGTTTGCATAGGATTATCGATTTCTTCTGGTAATGCACTGTTTGGTTTTGTGGAGAAAATTGTTTAATCATGGACATGGTTTTACCAAGGACTTTTGTAGGAACTAATTTGAGTTCTCTGTGGGAGAAGTTCCTTGTTACATCACTAGGTATATCATTGTCTCTAGTTTTGTGTTGGGGGAACTGGAGAGCTTTTGATCAGGTTTCTTATAGTTAGAGTTTTGTTCTCTCACAGATGACTCAATAAAATGTAGACATACCTCAAGTCCATTGGGTAATGGAGCAGTTATCGAAACTTCCGACAAGAAGATTGTTGTGTTACGCCGGAGTAATAATGTTGGGGAGTTTCCAGGTCACTATGTATTCCCTGGGGGGCATCCAGAGGTATTCACATGAAGCATCTTGTGTTTACATAAAACATTTTGTCTCTGTTTCTAACTCTTTTGGTTGATCAATTTTGAACATTGTAGCCAACAGCAGTAGGTATTGATTACCACCAGCTTGAAAATGATGTCCAAACCGGCGAGCTTTTAAACAAGAAGGTGACTCAAGAAATGTTTGACAGCATTATCTGTGAAGTTGTTGAAGAAACTGGAATACCGGCATCATCACTTGTAAGCCAGAAGGATTTCTTTTGGTCTCTCACTTGGGGAATCCCAAGAGATAACTGATCGATCTTTGTATACTTTTATTACAGAGCCCTCCTCTGTTCATCGGAATATCTCGTAGGGAGTTGAATGTAAGACCTGCTATGTTTTTCTTCGTCAAGTGTAGTCATCATTCAGATGACATTCCAAGATTATACTCTAGCGCTGAAGATGGGTTCGAGTCAACACAGCTCCACACTGTCTCATTGGTTAGTTCTCTAATCCTGTAATCCATCAAGGTTTACTCTCTGAATGTTGTGATCCGATAACGAATAACTCTAGTTTTGCTTTAAATAATCGATCAGGATGAGCTGAAGATGATGACATCGAGAATGCCGGGTTGCCATCATGGTGGATACGCTCTCTACGAACTGATGCTTCAACGTCTCAAGAACATTAAGGAAACGTCTGTATTAGCCAAAGAGGACGATGCTTAAATCTTACAAATTAGTTGTGTGGTAGTTCATTGGTTCTTTTGTGTTTATGTTATTACTTGAATTTCAAGTAAATTTTATGATTGGTACAATAAATTTCTTTTGAAATCCATGGCGCTGAGTATATGTATATCATGTAATTCTGACATCAAAATCTTTAAAGTTAAAAAGGTTCATTTGTTCACATGTGTAACCACAATAGATTATAGCATTTAACTTATTACAAACATAAATGGAATTGGAGCTTATTACTAACATAAATGGTAAAGGTCCTATAGAATTACTAGTACATGGGAGATATGAAAGCATACAAATTCTAGCATGCAACTTCTGCAGATGCACTTGAAGAGAAGTTAATTATCCTAGTTGTGCATTTTATGCATTGTTTTTCTTAGTCTTTCAAACGATCCTCTTTGTTTATCCAAATAGATCATCAGTAGTAAAAGGCGAGCCCGTAGAGCATGAGATCAGATCACTATATATTTACATCAGTTACCTATGGAGTACTAAAAAAAAAAAAACTTGTAAATGCATTTAGTTTGTTTAATCATGCAAACCATCAGGTGTGGTAGGACTAGAGTCGGAACTCTTGCGTCGAGCAAAAGGAAACTTGCTTGAGCCCTAGATCCTCCATTTATTTTTTTAATTCAATCATACCTAATACTCAAAGGCTTTAATATTTTGTTTCTCAGTTTAAAAAATTTACTTGACATAAATGGTACTTGACATAAACAACCCGACTTTTTTTTTTTTAACATATAATATAATTCTCTAGTAGTCCCATACCCACTAACATCCTAACAACAATCAACAACAGCGGATAACTAAAGAAAGACAATTCCATTAATCCAATAAGAAATCCAACAATAACAAACCAATAACCAATAATGCAATAATCCAACCAACAATGAACAACAAGTTCCAACATCCTACAATGCTCTATCAACTCAATTCTAGCAACCTAACAAAAGCTAAACCACAATCAATCAAGCCTCTAGAACATCCTCCTCCTCATCGCCTCGATTCCACGATCACACTTTTCCTTTACCTGCACACCACAAACAACAATTGAGATGCGTAAGTATTATCATAAATACTTAGTGAGGCCGTCATCCCATCTACTAGGTTATACACACAATCATATGAGACCCTTATGTTTAAGCAAAACAAACAACACACAAAAATACATCAAACTAGGGAAAAAAGTCTCGGATGAGACTAGCGTCGACCGATGCCTCAGCGGTGTCGATCGATGCTATAAACAATGGTGTCGACCAATGCTATACGGTATCCACCGATGCCTCACAAAATGGTGTCGACCGATGATATACGGTATCGACCGATGCCTCACGAAATGGTGTCGACCGATGCTATACGGTATCGACCAATGCCTCACGAAATGGTGTCGACCGATGCTTCCTAGTGTCGATCGATGCATCCTCTGCAACCACGATCTGCGCGAACATGAACATCGATCTCTCCTTCCAAATCATCTCGAATCCGCCTCAAACTCACCCAATTACCTCAGAAACCTCTGGGAATCATGAAAACAATGAACCCAAGCAACAAAACAACACAAACAACAAAGAAAAACACCCAAACGAAGAGATCTCATGCTTAGATCAACCATGGTCAAGCTCTCACCTCAAACACAGGAAGATTGGACTGAGAAACAATGGAATCAACACCTCCAAAAGCTTCTCCTTCGCTCCCAGAAACAGCTATCACTTCTACAGCCCCAGATCTCTCCCAAATCACCAAGAACAAGCCCCAGAAAAAGTCACAGAAACGTTTTCTCTCCTTTCTATCTTTTTCTCACTTAACGGCGACCAAAAGAGACTTTCCAAAACCCTTAATCCGTCGTTTATCATTTATAAACACGATTAGGGATTCTAATTGAACCAAACCGGACCAAATAGCCAATAAAACAAACCCGACCAAACCAAAAACACATGGTGTCGATCGATGCACCAAGTGTGTCGATCGACACCCATACCAAAACCACAAAAATTGGTTCGCGGGTGTTACAATTCTCTCCCACCAATAAGGATTCGTCCCCGAATCCCGCAACACCGTCCATCCGTTAAGGACCTCTGTGCCACCGTCAACACGGCCTGCATGTCCCCGACCAGACTAATCACCGTCAGCCAAGGTTTCCCGTGCCACTGTCGCAACAGCCCGCACACCTCCGACTGAGCCATGAGGTCTCCCTCTAGCCAATATACTCACATCAAAGACACTATTTGCTCACAACTCAGTGCTTCCCCCGTCCGTGGTCGCAACTAACGAATCATGCCGGCTCGCTATCAGGCTAACCACCTTAAGCTACGGCATCCAGGAAGTCACTCACACCTCCCCCCCGCTCTAAGGTCGCAACCTTGGAGATATACCGGCTCACTGCCAGGCTATAGCCTACAGCTACGGTATCCAGGGAGTCTCACACGCCCACTCCCCCCGCTCTTGGGTCGCAACCCTCGAGACATACCGGCTCACTGCCGAGCCGCGGCTCACAGCTACGGGATCCAGGGAGTCTCTAAATCCCGCTCTAAGGTCGTCACCCTAAAGCGCGCTCACAGATCGTCATCCGAAGCAAACATACCTCTCCCACTCTCTGGCCACAAAGTCCATTGAGCTATCGGTATCACAAGAGTTGGGCCCACACAATCTTGAGCAAACAAGTCTGATGTCATCGAGTATCTCCCGACTAGATCTACCTCAACTCTTCCCACAAAAATTCTCCTTTTAGAAACTTTCTAATTCTGGAAATCTTCCTTTTGTGGAAACTTTCTATTTATGGAAACGTCCAAAAATAGAAACCCGAGCTATTTCTCTTTTTTCCATGACAACAACAGTCAACATAAAGAAAAAAAATACTCATCTTATTAATCTAAAGAAAATGTCATAATCGTTACAACCTCAACGAACATACTTAATGATAAAAAAAGAAACCAAAAGCTAAAACTAAACGCTGGAATGGACACCCGGTCCTCCCTTCGGCTGCACCGCAACCTCCATCATCTGCCTCCTCTTAAGAAAGAAAGGCCTGATATGCCCCTCCTCCCCACAATGATAACACACTCGACGGTACTCTTGCGAGTCACCTCCCCTGGGACCGCTTGCCGACACGTGATCCGTGCTCCCGCGCCCATAGCATCCCTGGCCACCTTGGTTTGCCACTGTCAACTCTTCCCTCTTCCTTTTACGCCTTTGCTCCAACTGCCTATCCTTGCTTGGAATGCTCTGCTCCAATGTCTCCTCTGACTTAGCCGCTGGACTGACCACCACTAACTGTGACCTCAAGTCATCGTCTATCCCAGCTGCAACCTCAACCAGCTCCGCCCTTGTAGCATAGTTCCTCACTCTGCACCGAGTCCTCAGATCGTCCCGCAGAGCCAACAAGAACCTCCGCACCTGAGATGACTCTGGCTCCCATGCCCGGCCTGCATACCCTACAAGCCGACTGAACTCTGCATCCAGCTCCCGCACAGTAAGGTCCCCCTGAGTCAACCCCAAGAACCGTGCCTCCATGCGATCAAGCGCCTCTTGTGGAAAATACTTGGAGTTAAACTCCCTCACAAAATCCCTCCAAGTCATATCCCTCTGCACCCTCCGTGCTGTCACCGACCTCCACCACACACGTGCATCACCTGACAAGTAGTGTACTGCCAAATCCACTCTATACCGGTCGGGACACCGAAGCGACTGAAAAATATCCTCCATCCGCTCCCTCCACTCATCAGCTACACTCGGATCGGTACCTCCTGAGAAATACCCCGCTCCCACTCGCCGCAGCTGCTCCATCATCTGCACATACTGAGCATCCACTACCTCAGCCCCTGCTGCACACCTGCCTGCAAACCCGCCACAGGCTGCACCACTGGAACATGCCCACCAACCACTGGCGGCACCACTGGATCCTGCCCACTAACCACTGGCGGCACCACTGAATCCTGCCCACCAACCACTGGCGGCACTACTGCTGGAAGTCGCTGCAAAACCTGAGCTAGCAAGTCCATCAAGACATCCTCCCTGCCCGGAGCACCCTCTGCTGCAACCCTCACACCCGGGGCAACACCGTGACCGACACCGGGCCCATCCGCCCTGCCGTCACTCAAACCAGCCTGGTCTCCAGACACACTAGGATGAACCAGTGACTCCGCTACCTCCTCACTGAAAATGCTCTGGGTCACACTCACACTGGCCTCAAGAATCTGACCTCGTCCCCGACCATGACCACGACCACGCCAACGACCACGACCACGACCTCGACCAACAGCAGCTTCACCTCTAACCATCTGTATCACCAAGAACAGAAGGCTAAGCAACAAATAATTCTAATAACACAAGAACACAACTTACTGTGGAATCACCAAACAGGCTCGAAGAGGATGTTCTAGGACCTCATGCCACACACAATTGACCAACTCACACAATCGCCTCGATTCCACGATCACACTTTTCCTTTACCTGCACACCACAAACAACAATTGAGATGCGTAAGTATTATCATAAATACTTAGTGAGGCCGTCCTCCCATCTACTAGGTTATACACACAAGCATATGAGACCCTTATGTTTAAGCAAAACAAACAACACACAACAATACATCAAACCAAGGAAAAAGTCTCGGATGAGACTAGCGTCGACCGATGCCTCAGCGGTGTCGATCGATGCTATAAACAATGGTGTCGATCGATGCTATAAACAATGGTGTCGATCGATGCTATACGGTATCGACCGATGCCTCATGAAATCGTGTCGACCGATGCTATACGGTATCGACCGATGCCTCACAAAATGATGTCGACCGATGCTATACGGTATCGACCGATGCCTCACAAAATGGTGTCGACCGATGCTTCCTAGTGTCGATCGATGCATCCTCTGCAACCACGATCTGCGCGAACACGAACATCAATCTCTTCTTCCAAATCATCTCGAATCCGCCTCAAACTCACCCAATTACCTCAGAAACCTCTGGGAATCATGAAAACAACGAACCCAAGCAACAAAACAACACAAACAACAAAGAAAAACACCCAAACAAAGAGATCTCATGCTTAGATCAACCATGGTCAAGCTCTCACCTCAAACACAGGAAGATTGGACTGAGAAACGATGGAATCAACACCTCCAAAAGCTTCTCCTTCGTTCCCAGAAACAGCTATCACTTCTACAGTCCCAGATCTCTCTCAAATCACCAAGAACAAGCCCAGAAAAAATCACAGAAACGTTTTCTCTCCTTTCTCTCTTTTTCTCACTTAACGGCGACCAAAAGAGACTTTCCAAAACCCTTAATCCGTCGTTTATCATTTATAAACACGATTAGGGATTCTAATTGAACCAAACCGGACCAAATAGCCAATAAAACAAACCCGACCAAACCAAAAACACATGGTGTCGATCGATGCACCAAGTGTGTCGATTGACACCCATACCAAAACCACAAAAATTGGTTCGCGGGTGTTACAATGTCCATATGCCAAAATCTCTCAAATCCGTTTTTACAGTAGCTAG
Source organism: Camelina laxa (assembly GCA_024034495.1). Classification (NCBI taxonomy): domain Eukaryota; kingdom Viridiplantae; phylum Streptophyta; class Magnoliopsida; order Brassicales; family Brassicaceae; genus Camelina; species Camelina laxa. The sequence continues at coordinate 15,233,523 of CM043882.1, read as the reverse complement.
GAAATGTTTACAAAAAAAAAAAAAAAAAAAAAAGAAATTATATCATTCCCCATGAGTGGTAATACATCTCATGACTTTAGAGAAAGTCATGTTACTCAAAATGGTGGAAATTTTTTTTTTTGGTTAATAAGATTTTTTTGTCATTTTTATAGTTGTATTACTTATAATTGATGCAAATTAATTTTACATCATTTAGTGAAGTGATTTTTATTTGGTGATGCAAATATTTTACATCAATTGACATAAATAATTGCGTCATTTTATAACTGATGTTAATATGCATCAATTCCAAAAAGTGATGTTAGTTTTATATCAATTAACATAAATGATGTTAAATATATGCATCAATTATAAATAAGTGATATAAAAGTTAGTGTCAGTTGAATTAAGTGATTCCAATAATTGTATCATTTACAAAAATTGATGTTAAATATTTATAAATAACTAGATTAGGACCCGCAGTACACCGCAGGACAAAATTATTTTAACTAAAATATTTAATAAATTCTATTTGTTGGTTAAATATACAATAATTATATAATAATTGTTAAATAAATCATATAATACCGCAATATAATTTATTTTTACATAATATTTATTTAATCAATTTAGTTAGATATGTCTATTTTCTGATATCGACATTGTTAACAAAGTAATGAAATGATGTTTTACCCGTGTAACACCGTATTAATGATATTTTTTAATTTATATAAATATCGATAAAACCCGTCCGGCTATATAACCCCGTCCCGAGATATTTTAACTCACACTATATCAACTTAATTTTTAATATTTAATATGTATCTACAGTATAATATTTATTATATTTAACTTTTTAGAAGTTTTAAATATTTTTCATATTAAACCTTTTAAAAATATTTAAAATAAAGAACCGAAATAAACCAAATAAAAGTTTTTAAAGTTTGAATGCCTTATAAAATCAAGCTTTCTACTCATTTATATTCAGAATCATGTTGGTCTCTTTTAAAGTATGATTCTAAATCATTGCACAATTTTTTTAGACGATGTGGTATATTGTACCCGTATTTTTTATCCATCTATTGAGTAATATATGTCCGTTTTTAAAACTTTGAATTACATCATATATAGGAAAAAATCACAATTTTTATTAACTAAATGTATCATAGAATAATTCAAGATAATTTAAATATAAATTCAAATAAAAATGAAAGGGAATCATATATTTATGTTTGAATAAGGTAGAAAGATTTCCTTATTTTTAAAAATCTTACCTATAATTAATTTTGAAGGTTTGGTAACTAATATTAAAGTCAATGCATTAAATATATAAACTTTCCAAAAAATATTTTGGAGCAAAAAATGCTGCAAAAATACTAGTATAGATTGATATTAAAATTATCGTCAATTTTTTAAAATAAAATTATTGTCAATTTTTAAAAATAATTATAATAATTGTATCAGTTCCTTCCAGTAATAACAAATAACAATAAATAAAAATAATATTTTATAAAATGATGTTAAAAGTCCTATATTTCATAGAAGAAAAGGAAAATGTGTACAATACATTACTCGAAATTCAAACCAAACCCCAAAACATGAATTTATAGAAAATTAAACCAATGTTCTTCTAAACTGCTACACAAACAAGTTTACTAGTGGCTCCACCAGAGATATACTAGCCTTGCAACCAAACATCCTTATGTTGTAGCCATAGGAAAAGAGTACTCATAAGGAAACGGAAGTATCAAATAGGATTTTCTGGATATTTGTACTTGATTTACTTAATTATAGGGAAATCTGAAAAGTAAATATTCTATTCCCAAAACAAAAAAAAATTAACCATGAAAAAGAAAATAGTTAAAAATGGAAAAAGAAAAATCATAAGAAAACTAAAAATAATAAATCGGTTATTTTCTTTTAGAAAAAGTAAAATTTTAAGGAATTTGGCATCAAATAAAAGACATGATACCAGTTTTTTTAAGAAGGGGTCGTCATATAACACTAAATGGAGGTTATTGGTTTAAGATTTGAATAAAGTTTTAAAATTTTTAAATGTTATGTAGAATCTATTGTTGTTAGATCAAAATTTTGTTTAACTCTGTTAAAGTTTAGTGCTATTAGTTTGTGATTTGTAAAAAGTTATCTTAACAAATTTGGGTTATTGGATTCAGACTTTTATAAATTCAGTAAAAGTTTTGTGTTATTCAATTAAAGCAAAAGAATCTTAGATTGTAAATGAGTTCAATTATTATGTTATTGGTTCATGATTTTAGACACAATTTTTACAAAATAAAGTCATGAAAAGTATCACAAAAATACATGGATTGTTTATAGGACTTTACAAGATTTTTAAAAACTAATCAACAAAAATCTCTAGCAATCTTTAACAATCTTTCACTTAATCACTTTTAATGATTTTATTGAACTCTTCAAAAATCTTCATAAATTAATATCCAATATCTTATATGTTTCGCATTAATTTTCTAGAAGCATGCATATAATATTTTATGTCAGTTCAACCTATTTTTGTCACGTATGTAATATGAATTAAAAATGGGTCGGTTATTATTTACAAATGAAACTATATATGTAGATTGTTTGTTAATGTATATTGGTTATGCTACTATATCAACGTTTTAACCTGATTCAAATTATAATCAAACTAGCAATTGACCCGCGCTACGTGGTAGTTAGATTAAGGTATATTCATCTTTACGTCTGTTTTTGTATTTGATTTGGGTGTTTGTGTTGTTTTGTTGGATATTTTTTTTAATAATAGGTTTTGCAGTAAGTATAATTTAGTTTTCTGTTTATTTTTTAAAAATTGAGATCATCTTGTGTGTTTTTTTAATGTTTTCTTTGACAATTATAATGAGAAGTTAATGTGTAGTTAAAGTTGGTCTATTGGGTAATTATTTATATGTTATTGAGTTGAGAAAGAATTAGTTCTTTTTCAGAATTTGATGTCCTTGTGAACAGATAGGAGAAGAGCAATGTTTGCGATCTAGAGGACAGTATGAGTATTGAACCTATTTCTTTTGATGCTCGTAATCGCTTTTCCAGTCATCCCTTTCATATTTCCATTTTTTTTTTGGTTTGTGTATTTGGTTGATTTTCTGCTCGCTTCGCATTTGTAGGGGTTATTTGGTTATCCCCTGTTGATTTCGGTAAACATAAGTGTTAATTGGTATGCAAATTCGTTTATATGAAAGTGTGTTGTCTTCCTTAGATTTCCTAATTAAGTTGTGAGTTTTTTTGTGTTCTTAATTGTAATTTTTTTTTCCGTTTGTCCCCTGAGTGATTTTTTGGATTTGATGTGAGTTGTGTTTTGGGAAAAATTAATTTTCATGTTTATCTTGCTGTTATTTTATACAATCCGGGTTATTTTTGTTGGCTCGGTTTTCATTTTCATATTATTTTAGTGCTACGGTTATCTGATTGTGGTACTCGTATTTCTGAATCTCTTTAGTTTACTAAAGGTGTGTGCATCTCTTACCTTCTTTGTCTTTGGTGATGGTTTTGTCAAGTGTTGCCACATAATGTTAATTGATTTTTAGTTGTGTTTCCTGATCCTCCGAAAGTGTTGCTTGTGTTGCCTTGCTTTCATTTGGTTATTCTTTTTGTTTTGTATGGCCCAGTTTTTCTAAGCCGAGTTTTTCTATGATGTAGTTGTCCTTCAAGGTAAAGACCTCTTTGCATATATCTATGTCCTGTTGGTCGTAATACTTGGAGACTGTTTTCTTGAGATGGATTGTGGGAAGTTTTTTCAACATATTTTGATCTTCTATGTTCTGATTTTGATGTGATGGTACGCGGCGGACTTTAATTTTGTTTTCCATCTTTTCTTTACTTGCTATACTTTCAGGTTTGTTCCTTGTTTCTCTTGTTTTAATTATTTTGGAGTCGTTGCTATTGTTTAAGAAGGAGAAAAACAGAGAATTCTATTTCGAACTGTGGAATTGATTTAAGGTTGATAACATTGGTAAACCATATTGTTGTTCTTTAAGCTAAATGCAAAAGAAAAACTTGAGCATTTGTTTGTAGTAGTAGCAGTGTGCGCATCTATTTTCCATGTCATTCACGGTACAGTTGATAGTTGGTCCGATTGCTGCCAATGTAGTGTAGTAGCATTGTAGGCTTTGTACATTGACTCTGTGTAACGCCTAATTGATATCTTTCCAGCATTGATCACCCTTTACTTTGTTTTGTTTCCAGCCTAGCTTGTCGAGCAAAACTTCTCCTTCTGATGTGTCATCCCTTCACAACTTCACAAATTTGTAAAGGTAAATACCATTCTCGTAACTACCTTTTGCCGCCTTTTTCAAGTGTTCCAGCCCTGTCTCTGTGTTGTTTTTTTGAAAATACTCATGGATCCCTTTGATGTAGTGATGCTCGACACTTCCACTTGCAATGCATTTTTCCATGAGGTCTTGGTATTTCGTTAGTGCTGCTAGTGGATTCATGGCTAGGGGCCTTAGGTTGATATTCTTGTAAACTCTGTGATCTTGGGCTGCCTTGGCTAGATGTGGTGATGCTTGCATAACATGTCTCACGGTTGTGCGTGAAAGCTAGCAACTCGAGAGATTACGGCCCTGATTGGTGATGACTTTTAAGACTTTAAAATCATTTAAAAGTCTTAAAAGCATTTTATTTGCCAATCAAGTTTTAATGACTTTTTTATTTTTTAAAGTTTCTACAGCCACTTCAATTTTTTCATTCTTTATTTTCCTTCTTTTTTTAAAGCTTCAAAATGAAGCTGTAAAACTTTTAAAACCAACAAATTTAAAAACTTTTTTTTTCTTTCTCCGTCATAATTAAAAACTCTATATAATTATATATATATTTTTATACAAACATTTTTTATAGATTAATTATCAGTATTTTTTTCTCTTTTTTTTTTTATATCCACTTCTCTTCACAAATTTATTACTTTTATCATCACCTTTGTATTTTCTTATAATTTTGTTTTTAATAAAATTACAGTCACAGTTTTAAAAGTTTGTTTTTTAACAATCATATTTTAACAGTGAAAGTATCTACAGCCAAAATCTCTACAGCCAAATTTTTACAGTCAAAGTCTCTACAGCCACAAATAACAGCCGTTACCAATCGGGGCCATATCTCCGAGGACGTCGTTTGGTAGTTCTTCAAGGGAGTAGGGTGTGTTTCACAACATTTTTTGCAAGTTGTGTGTTATTTTTATGTTCAGACTTTTTCCTAGTGTTATTAATAGGCTGGACGTGTGTTGCAGTTACGTTTGTGTGTGTTGTAATATTTACTGTTGGCCTCCCATTACAAACAATATTTTTATTGATAAAAAAATTTAAATAAAATCCCACGTAAATATATATAACAAAGAAATATTATTTTCAACAATATATATGTTGTCTATCATTTATTAAAGTAAGTTTAGTGTTTATATAGATTTATACTCAAAAGTTGGTATGATTATGGTCCCGATTGGTAACGGCTGTTACTTATGGCTGTAAAGACTTAAACTTTAAAATTTTAGTTGTAGAGAATTTGGTTGTAGATGTTTTGACTGTAGAAACTTTAACCGTTAAAATTAAATTGGTAACAAATACTTTTAAAACTAAAGTTGTTACTTTTATTATTAAAATATATTAAAATGATGATAATGAAAATAAAAATAATTATTATTGTAATTGATCTTAAAAGAAGGTGAAAAAAAATAAGAATAATTAATGTGTAAAAATATATAAAATTTATATATAAACTTTTGGAGAGTATTTAAGTATAATGGGGAGAGAAAATTTTTTTTATATATTTGTTTAATTTTAAAGTCTGGTTTTGACGTTTTAAAAAATCTGAGAAAACGAAGAAGAAAAACAAAAAAGTAACTTACAAAGCTTTAAAAACAATAAAAGTAAAAAAAAGTATGATTGACAAATACATGGCTGTAAAGGCTTTAATTTTTTAAAAAATTTTAAAAGTTTTGTACCAATTAGGATTTGAGGTCAACAATTTATATTGATAAAAAAATTTAATTAAAACCCTGCGCGTGCGCTGGTACAAATTTTAGTTTTCTTAATCATTACACCTTTAATTCTAGTTTTCTTAATCATTACACCTTTAGTTGCAGTTTAATTCACTAATCATAACATCTCGGCTCCAGATACGTATGTCTGTAACATGTAAATGAGAGGATCAAGTCTCAAGCTTCTCCATCGTTGGATACAAAGCAGCATCCACTTCTGCTGTAAGCTTGTCCAAGATCTCTCTATATATATGTCAAGAATCTGCACGTAAAACTCGATTTAGTGAATCAGATCATGTGATGTTGAGGTTAAGAATGTAATTTAAAAGGCTTATAATACCTGCCACACTTTTTTATTACGGTTCAAATTTTAGAAACAAACTTTTATAAGTAATGATCAGATAGTATTAAATTAGAACATAAACCAATCTAATCAAGTTTATTAGACAGATTAAACTTCTTTGTCTTGTTCTTCTGTGTCAATTTCTTCCTCGTTTTTGAAGTATCAAATCTCTATGTTTCTTAATTCGTTTTGGTACGTCCTGGTTTTCACGCTTAGGACTCTGTCTCAGACTCAGTAGTCTTCTCCACAACATCACCATTGAACTTCAAGCCATACATGTGACCCATCTTGGTTCGCTTTGTCTCCAAGTATCGCTTATTCTCCTTTGTGATGAGACTTAAGAGAGGGACTCCCCCAACAATGGCTAATCCATATCCCTTCAGGCCAACATATTTAGCTGGATTATTCGTCATCAGCTTCATCGTCGTCACGCCTAAATCCCTCAGTATCTGCATATCCAAGAAGAGAACTAGTGAAATACCCATGACATACATGTTTTTTTTATTGGTTGGTAATAGGAGCTTGGTCAATTTACCTGTGCACCAATCCCATACTCTCTAGAATCAACAGGAAGTCCTAATTCCTCATTAGCTTCAACCGTGTCTCGACCAGCATCTTTCAGATTGTAAGCTTGAAGCTTGTGTCCTAAACCAATCCCTCTTCCTTCATGTCCGCGAACTACATTCTGCCGCCTTTTTCAAGTGTTCCAGCCCTGTCTCTGTGTTGTTTTTTTTTTGAAAATACTCTTGGATCTCTTTGATGTAGTGATGCTCGACACTTCCACTTGAAATGCATTTTTCCATGAGGTCTTGGTATTTCGTTAGTGCTGCTAGTGGATTCATGGCTAGGGGCCTTAGGTTGATATTTTTGTAAACTCTGTGATCTTGGGCTGCCTTGGCTAGATGTGGTGATGCTTGCATAACATGTCTCACGGTTGTGCGTGAAAGCTAGCAACTTGAGAGATTATATCTCCGAGAACGTCGTTTGGTAGTTATTCAAGGGAGTAGGGTGTGTTTCACAACATTTTTTGCATGTTATGTGTTATTTTTATGTTCAGAATTTTTCCTAGTGTTATTAATAGGCTGGACGTGTGTTGCAGTTACGTTTGTGTGTGTTATAATTTTTATTGTTGGCCTCCCATTACAAACAATATTTTTATTGATAAAACATTTAAATAAAATCCCACGTAAATATATATAACAAAGAAATATTATTTTCAACAATATATATGTTATCTATCATTTATTAAAGTAAGTTTAGTGTTTATATAGATTTATACTCAAAAGTTGGTATGATTATGATCCCGATTGGTAACGGCTGTTACTTATGGCTGTAAAGACTTTAACTTTAAAATTTTAGTTGTAGAGAATTTGGTTGTAGATGCTTTGACTGTAGAAACTTTAACCGTTAAAATTAAATTGGTAACAAATACTTTTAAAACTAAAGTTGTTACTTTATTATTAAAATATATTAAAATGATGATAATGAAAATAAAAATAATTATTATTGTAATTGATATTAAAAGAAGGTGAAAAAAAATAAGAATAATTAATGTGTAAAAATATATAAAATTTATATATACACTTTTGGAGAGTATTTAAGTATAATGGGGAGAGAAAACTTTTTTTTATATTTGTTTAATTTTAAAGCCTGGTTTTGACGCTTTAAAAAATCTGAGAAACCAAAGAAGGAAAACAAAAAAGTAACTTACAAAGCTTTAAAAATAATAAAAGTAAAAAAAAAATATGATATTTTTTAAAAAATTTTAAAAGTCTTGTACGAATCAGGATTTGAAGTCAACAATTTATATTGATAAAAATATTTAATTAAAACCCTGCGCGTGTCCTGGTACAAATTCTAGTTTTCTTAATCATTACACCTTTAGTTGCAGTTTAATTCTCTAATCATAACATCTCGGCTCCATATACGTATGTCTGTAACATGTAAATGAGAGGATCAAGTCTCAAGCTTCTCCATCGTTGGATACAAAGCAGCATCCACTTCTGCTGTAAGCTCGTCCAAGATCTCTCTATATATATGTCAAGAATCTGCACGTAAAACTCGGTTTAGTGAATCAGATCATGTGATGTTGAGGTTAAGAATGTAATTTAAAAGGCTTATAATACCTGCCACACTTTTTTATTACGGTTCAAATGTTAGAAACAAACTTTTATAAGTAATTATCAGATAGTATTAAATTAGAACATAAACCAATCTAATCAAGTTTATTAGACAGATTAAACTTCTTTGTCTTGTTCTTCTGTGTCAATTTCTTCCTCTTTTTTGAAGTATCAAATCTCTATGTTTCTTAATTCGTTTTGGTACGTCCTGGTTTTCACGCTTAGGACTCTGTTTCAGACTCAGTACTCTTCTCCACAACATCACCATTGAACTTCAAGCCATACATGTGACCCATCTTGGTTCGCTTTGTCTCCAAGTATCGCTTATTCTCCTTTGTGATGAGACTTAAGAGAGGGACTCTCCAAACAATGGCTAATCTATATCCCTTCAGGACAACATATTTAGCTGGATTATTCGTCATCAGCTTCATCGTTGTCACGCCTAAATCCCTCAGTATCTGCATATCCAAGAAGAGAATTAGTGAAATACCCATGACATACATGTTTTCTTTATTGGTTGGTAATAGGAGCTTGGTCAATTTACCTGTGCACCAATCCCATACTCTCTAGAATCAACAGGAAGTCCTAATTCCTCATTAGCTTCAACCGTGTCTCGACCAGCATCTTGCAGATTGTAAGCTTGAAGCTTGTGTCCTAAACCAATCCCTCTTCTTCATGTCCGCGAAGGTAAACCAAAACACCGCGACCAGTAGACTCGATCTGCTGCATCGCAAGAGCTAGCTGGTTCCCGCAATCGCACCTTGCAGACCCAAATATGTCTCCTGTGAGACATTCGGAATGAACCCTCACGAGAATCTCTTGACCGTCACTAATCTCACCCTGCCACAATTTTCAGACAAATGGATATTGGCTAAAATCTCATAGGACGTCCTGAAATCAATTCTGTATTTCCAAGGAGGGAAGTTTCTAAACATTGTTCTAACCTTAAATCCAGAGTCAATAAATACTTTGATACCTTTTACATTTACACTTACTGTTACATTTACCTTTTAATAAGTTTGAATATTCAAGTGTTCATGGTGGAATCTTTTAATTAATGTGTGTATGTAGACAAATGTTGAAGTTATTAGTTACTCACTCCTATATAATAAAAATATATATTTAATTTGTAATTAATCACTAGTGGTTTTTTAAATAGCATATTCTTATCTCTAATATTTTATAATATTTTAATAATCTAAACTTTTATTTATTTATTTATTTTAATTATCGTTTAGATAAAAATGACTCAAGTCATAAGCCATACCATACCACAAGATAATGCTAATATTATCCACTATCAATTAGAAAGTTAATATTATCCACAGTTATTTCTGATACTGTAATCTGCTATCTGATACAAGATCCTCCTATACGATGGTACTTCATTGATTGATGATGTTAAAGATTCACCATTTTATCGTTAAATATACTATGATATAGTAACAACTGATGGAACCGGGACACAATTTAACCAAAACTAAACCAAACCGAACTTAAACCGGAACATCTCCTCAGTAGTAGTCAAATTATATATTTACCGAAGCTAAAGAAGGTATCAAAGACAGATACACACGCTTTACCATTAACAACACTTTGAGGTTTTCAATTCATTTGCAACTATGCAAAAACCAGGATAAGGCAGTGAACAAAATTACCACTGCTCTTTTCGTTTTTGCCAAAATTTACCAAGCACCCAGCCATAATTTAAAGCATCAATGGACTAAATGTACGTATATGTTATTTCAGCGTTAGTAAAGAAAGGGTTTCCGTAAGAAAAAACGTCAGTTCCTGAATACTAACATACCCATGGGTGTTGAAAGAACAACCATGGAAACATATGAATTATTTCTCATATCTAGATCCTTAACTAATTCTTTTTGAACAAAAAAGAGAACGTTGCATAAGCTTTTAAATACACATCAGCTATATTCAAGCAACTATGATCACTCTTAAAATTTGCTCCACATTAATACATGACTGGCAATAAGGTCTGTCGCAGCTGATGGGGATACACCTTCTCCTATTCCCACCTGGAGTTACAAATCTCTGTGTTAAGACAAATACATATTGTAAGGCTAGAGCAGGGTGGGGGGAACGGGAAGGAAAGAGTTTAAGAGTGTAGTCAAGTTTGACGAACTATGGATTAAGTAACAAAAGAATGCCTCTAAAATCAGAGTGATTGCCTTAATAAGTGATGCGATAAAGATGTAAACAGGCTTACCAAAATCCGAGAAAAGATTAAACCAGGCATGAATCCAGCAAGCATGCTTGCTGCAAACAGGCTTACTGCGCAGTGGAACAAGATCTGTAGCAAAGGACCATGTAAGTACACCAATCTCAAGCACTTTTCTGCATTCGGAAAAGAAAAAAAAATGAAGGAAACATTGAGCCAAAAATCAGTTCTTACAGCAAAACTTGGAAGAGCCTAAATATTATTAATTGGGCCGGGAATGAGATTCCTTTAGTGGGCTACAACCTTATTTCAAGCTTGTTTGATGTTACTCCAACTATTATTAATTTATGGCCATCACCATCCTTCAATTTAGGGAGAGTTTCTCCTCCAATTTCCTCCTATATGGAGAGCTTTAAATACATAATTTTAAGCAAACCTCGAACCAAATTAATCCTTTTTTGTAAGGAGAGTTCAAAAGCTTTTAAATATCCAAAAACCATTTCGTGGGAGTCAGATTTGAAAGTCTTTGAAAACACAATTTATTTCCCTCATAATGAGGTGGTTCTATTACCAAAGGTTGAGCTCTTTGGAACTAATGTTAGCACGGTGGGGTTTCATTCTTCCTCCAGAACTAACAAATGAAGACAATTGCTGGAACTGTCAAGCGGCGGGAGCCAAGTTGACTCACCATCGACAGCGTGAGATGTGTTGGATGTACTCATCAAGTTTTTTATTCTTATCAGAAACTAAGAATGATAAATTTTATCTTCAAGATGTGTAAGTGGATTTAAGATTTGATAATCTTCAAACCGTTGAGCCAGAGGGCACTAGCGGCGGTTTAGCTCTAATGTATTCGAATGATCTTCCCATCAAGTTTTTGTTGCTAGATGACTGGTTAATCGATATCGAAACCATTATTGATGGAAATCGGGTCTTTATGACATTTATTTATGGTGACCCTGTTCCTGCGAATCGCGATTATGTGTGGGAAACACTAATGCGTATTGGAGTTGATAGATCTGAGCCCTGGTTTATTATCGGTGATTTCAACAAAATAACAGGAAATCATGAAAAGATAGGAGGTAAAAAGAGATCGGAGTCTTCCTTTCTACCTTTCCGTGCTATGATTGATTCATGTGGTTTATTTTCCTTACCAAGGAAATCAATTCTCATAGATTGGAAAACGGTCAAATGGTAAGATTCGTTGTCGCTTGGACAGAGCCATGGGAAATGAAGAGTGGCACAATATTTTTTCCCACACTAATGTGGAGTATATGAAGATGTGGGGATCGGATCATCGTCCCCTCCTTGCATCAATTCAAACACGTCCAAAAAAGTTTTTGAGAAGGTTTATATTTGACAAGCGTTGGATAGACAAGTCAGGCCTCAAAGAGGCGGTGATAGATGGATAGGGAGGGGACGACAATTCTGTCGAACGATCCATCTTGAAAAAAATCTAAAACTGTAAAAGAGCAGTCTCCATTTGGAAGAAAAATAATCAAACAAACTCCAAAAAGCTTATTAAGGAACTTCAAGAAAAGATTGATGAGACATATGGAGATGATCAAGCATCGTCGAAGACTCTCCTCAACCTAAAATGGCGACTCTGTGAAGCTTATAGGGAAGAGGAAGCATATTGGCACCAAAAAGGCAGAGAACTGTGGCTTGCAGAAGGAGACCAAAATACAAAATTCTTCCACGCTTCCACAAAACAAAGAAGGGCAAGGAACAAGATAATTGGCATCCTTAATCAACTTGGAGTTTGGGTTGATACAGAAGAGGGAATAGAAAGAGTTGCAGTATAGTATTTTGACAATCTCTTTTCATCCTCGAGTGCTAGTGACCCTACTCTGGCCATTAAGGATGTACCTATATTGGTCACACCTGCCATGAATGAGAATCTCACAAAAGAAATCTCAGAAGAGGAGGTCAAACGAGCTTTGTTCTCCCTGAATCCGGGAAAGGATCCAGGACCGGACGGGATGACTGCTTTGTTCTTCCAAAAATTTTGGGAAACCATAAAAGGCGATCTCACTAAGATGGTGAAGAACTTCTTTAGCTCAGGAATTTTTGATGGCAAGCTAAATGAGACAAATATATGTTTAATCCCGAAAGGAGAACGACCTCATGAAATGTCAAGATTTCGCCATATTAGCTTGTGCAATGTGAGCTATAAGGTGATCTCAAAAATTCTGAGCTTACGTCTCAAGAAGTTTTTGCCGAAACTTATATCCGAGACCCAATCTGCCTTTGTGTCAGGAAGATTAATCACAGATAATATCCTCATTGCTCAAGAAAACTTCCATGCCCTCCGTTCTAATCAGGCCAACCGGAAAAAAATTTATGGTAATAAAAACGGACATGAGTAAAGCTTATGATAGGGTGGAATGGAATTTCTTAAGAGCTTTGATGGAAAAAATGGGATTTGATTAAAAATGGGTGGGTTGGATAATGCAATGCATTACCTCCGTCTCCTACCGTATTTTGATCAATGGAGATCCCAAGGTACGAATTAGGCCAACACGTGGGATTCGTCAGGGGGATCCAATCTCTCCATACATATTTATACTTTGTACTGAGGCCTTAATTGCTTAGATTAGGAACGCAGAAAGAGAAGGAAAGATCCAGGGTTTACGTTTTTCAAACGCAAGCCCACATGTTTCCCACTTACTTTTTGCAGACGACAGTTTATTCTTCTGCAGAGCCGATCCTCAGCAATGCAAGAAAATTATCGATATAATCCGCTTTTATGGCGAGGCGTCTGGACAAGAAATTAACTTCTCCAAATCTTCCATCATGTTTGGAACCGAGGTCTCGTCTCATATACGTCAAGAGATCAAATCTATTGTTGGGATATCACAAGAAGGAGGCATGGGTACATACTTGGGTCTCCCTGAGAAGATTCATGGGTCAAAAGCACAAGTCTTTGTATTCGTGAGGGATAGACTCCATAAGAAGGTAAACTTATGGACTTCGAAATCTCTATCCAAGGGAGGCAAGGAAGTCCTGATCAAATCAGTGGTGCAAGCAATTCTGACATATGTAATGTCGTGTTTTCTCTTACCAAAAGCTATATGCTCAAAATTAACTAGCGCTATAGCCAATTTTTGGTGGAGCAATAAAGCAGACAGTAAAGGACTACATTGGATATCATGGGAGAAAATGTGTACTCAACTTTCGGAAGGTGGGTTAGGCTTTAGAACACTAGAAGAAATTAATCTTGCCCTTTTGGCAAAGCAACTATGGAGATTGCTGAGATATTCAGATTCGCTTCTTAGCCGAGTTCTTAAAGGGAGATATTTTCAATATTGTAGTCCATTAGAGATACAAGTATCAAATCGACCTTCTTATGGCTGGAGGAGCATGTTGGCAGCAAAGCTTTTTCGTACGGAATTCGTAAGACCATAAGCTCGGGTTTTAATACGTGCATCTGGACTGAACCATGGATCCCAGATATGCCAGCACGGCCACCCCAAAGTTTAAGTAATGAGAGGAATCCCTTGATTTGTGTTAACACCTTGATAGATTTTAAAACAAAAAAGTGGAAAATTGAACGTCTTTGGGAACTCTTCCCCCCAAAAGAAATTACCCTTATTTGGGGATTAAACCGAGCTTGAAGGCCTCGAGGGACGGCTATTCTTAGACTCTAACAAAGTATGAAAATTATACCGTTAAATCTGGATACGAAGTCGCGAAAGCTATCTCTCGCCCTGCTTGCGACCTCCCTTCTCAGGGACCTAGTGTTACGACACTTAAGGCGCAAGCATGGAAGTTAAAAACATTACGGAAGCTTAAGCATTTTGTGTGGCAATTTGTGACTGGGTGCTTGGCAACATGTCAACACCTGCATTATCGCCATATTGGTAGAAATAAAGATTGTCCTAGATGTGGAGCGGAGGAGGAAACTATAAACCATATGCTATTTGAATGCCCCCCAGCACGTCAAGTATGGGCTTTATCAACAATCCCTTCCCATCCTATGGTGTTTCCTTCATCTTCCCTATATAGCAACCTCGATTTTCTATATGGGCGTGGTAGAGACTCTAGTGCATCTGATCAAGACTTGAGAACCTTCCCGTGGATGATGTGGTACATTTGGAAGGCAAGAAATAAGTTTGGAGAAGAGCCATTAACAAAGACTTGGCACCAGCGGTAGTAGAAGCATGCATACCTTCGATCCCAATTCCTCAAGAATCTCTTGTATGCTTTATAGATGGATCTTGGCATAAAGAGGTGGATAGGAGTGGGCATGGCTGGATTGCGTCTATCGGTGATAGAATCCTGCACATGGGGCTAAAAGGATCGCGCAGAAGCTTATCCCCATTACATGCAGAGTTAGATACCCTTATTTGGGCTATGGAGTGCTTACTAGGGTTGGACTTGGATAAAGCTCTTTTTGCTACGGATTGTTCAGACCTCCTAAAGATGACGTCTAATATCGAGGATTTGCCAACCTTTTCATCAGAATTGAAAGATTTTATTCATTTCAGAGATAGATTTGCTAATTTTAGTATTAGATATATTTCCCTAGAGGATAATATTCGTGCCGATAAACTTGCGAAATGTGCAAGAGCACGAGGTTTCTGTTTTTCCCATGTAAGCTCGTCAGTACCTAATTAGCTCTCTCTCGAAGAGAATCTCTCCGATAACGTAATATAAGGGGTTTGATCGTCAAAAGAAAAAGAAAAAAAAAAAAGATAGACACTTTAGCCACAGTTTCAACTTCAGAGAAAGCTCGACCGGAGAAAATAAGTTTGTTCCTCCTGTCCATGCCACTTGCTAATCCTTTAGGAGAGACATTTACTCGACGTTTTACACCGTTAAAGGTTACAGTATCCCTAAAACCAGGTCCTCCAGCATTTTTTGCCTTATATATCTTTGATGGTATGGAAAATTCACTCCTATACATGTTTCTTAGTTCTCATTCATGTTAAAACTTACACAAAACATAAGGCACCATATATTGCAAGACTACCCTAAAAAAAATAGAGATAGCAAAAATATTCCAGAAGTCACTAAACCAAAACAACTGCCCAAATCATTGGAAGATACTGCAACTCTTGTGCAAATCCACCAATACTGAACCTACCGAACGTAGCCGCTTCACTTTTCTCAATAAGTGGTGAAGTTCGTTAGATCAGGCTTACACACAATCATCTAGAACACTGTTTGCACATCTCCCCATTACCGTACATGCCTGAGCCTCAAAAGAGACCACTATATCAACCCCTACTCATATGCCACACTACTACCTTATCTGTTCCACCTCCATAAATTGCTAACCCATTTCCGGAGTTACCTAGATTCCAACCCTAGCTTATGTGATGTACAGCGCAATTTGTCCTGTTTAGAATAAAATAACTAGGAAAATTACATCACCATGCATCATCATCAAGACACAAACACTTACATTCATAAGTGCTACCACAATTTTGTTTGTTCCAAAGGTGTAGAACTGATTCCAACAAACCACTGGTACATGAATGAGAACTGCATAGCACAACTTCTTATAGTTTCAAGTCAAAACAACAGATACTTGTTCCAATCCTAGACATAAACGTATGGTCAGTGATACTAAAAAATGCTATATGATACTAAAAATGAACATAAACGTATGTTCCATTATTCACAAGTTAGTGAATAAACTGTATAGTTTTGATTTAACCCATGTCTCCTTTCATTCCTACCGTTCCTGCCTCTTTCCTTGCCTTAACCACTGGTTTGGCAAGTTAAGGATGGACAATAAGTAGCTTTCTTGAAGCCTGACTACCATAGAAAGTAAGAGTCAAAATCGAACTCTTTATTAGATGATACATAGAAAAACACAAACTAATCAACAATCTTTTGCCTGATTTTCCTTTTGAAAGTAAAAGTAAATGAATGCAGCAAAACACATTAATAATCTCTAATTTTCCTTTTGCCTGGTTGGTTGACGTGCAGTTGCACTAAGCTTGGAACATAAGAAGAGCACACAACTGGGTAACAGTATTCCTTACAAACATATTCCTTCCAAACATATTCAAGCATGTATGATTTTTAAGGTTTTATAAGATTAGGAGCTTCTCCAAAATCCACAGATTTGTAGTATCCACCTTCCCTAAAGTTGTGAGCTGTTTGGTAACGAGTCTGTTTATATTTGTAATGAAGATTGAAAACCACAACAACTTTCTCCTCCTCGACAATGAAAAAACTCCCAGCTCCAATGACAACATGAGAACCACGGAACGATCTCAAAAACTTGCTCCAAGACACTGCATTGGGATCAGTGTTATTCGTAACCCAAAACTCATGTACACTAGATATACTCCGGAGGTAAATAAACACAGCAAGCTTCTCTTTTCCAACACAAGACAAAGTCAAAGTCTGTGAACGATAAGAGTGAAACTGCAGAGGTAGAGGCAGACGCGGTCCAAATCTCTCACTTGTAAAATCAAAACAGAGTAAACTATCTTCAATCTTTCTTCTCCATCCTTCTCCTCCACTCACTTTAATCCTCTTTAGACCCAAGAAAATAACTATTCCCTTTCAAAGACACACCACGTTGATGAGAAGGTATCTCCCAATCGTGAGTAACAAAGTAAACCTTCCATGAATCATAGCTTAAATCATATATTTCGTAACCAAAACAGCAAATCCTCAGAATCTTGTGGTTACGGTTCTTGTCATAACCAAGAGCATACCTGTCTGAGCTGTGGAAACTGTTTCTTGGTTGGATCCACTTCGTTTGACATAGATACGGGTTCCAAACCACAAGCCTTGTGTTGTCCTTAACAACACATAACAACAAGCCGTCACAGTGAAACAATTTAGATATCTTCACTTGATCAAGTAAAGCTACCTGCTTCATTGATGGATCGACCAAGTCTTCTTCGTTTTGGATTCAGTTGAGATTGAATCTCACTGAACAAACTCTATAATCCATCAATGAATCCCAAAAACTGCTGCTTCTCTGTTTTACCAAAAATCATACTTTTCGATAAAGCATTGCACTTTTTGCAAGTAAACCGTATAGCTTTCAGAGATGTTACCGGAACACTTGAGTATCTCCTCTACCAATTCATCCCACAGATCCGACATTGTCATCATTCTCTCAAACTTCTACAGTGTATCTCTCAAATCTCAACTTTTTCAAGTTAAATCTGCCTACTGAATCAACCGAACCGACCGAACACAACTTTGTTAATCGGGCTTGTTATTAGGTTTTGTATTAGAATGTTTTAGTCCATTTTCTTTATTTTTGGTCGAATTTGGGTTTTAATTAACTAACTGAATTAGAAGAAAACAATTTGGTTTTATCTTGGAATTGATTTTAAACTTTACAACCGAACCGAATCAAATTGTTTCGGTTCAATACGGTACAACTGTAGAAACAAAAAGAGAAAAAAGGGAAATTGGAAAAATAAAAAAGGAAATTTTGTAAATTTTTTTTTTTTTACCAAGGAAATTTTGTAACTTTTACTTATGTATATCCGAATGTTGGAACTCTCAAATGTTAAGTGGTATTGGTTGAATATTTTGTTATGTGGTTTTTCTCGACTCTTGCACCGAAATGTCCTCAAAGATAATAATAAAAAGGGTGAAAGAGTATTATCAAACTGTATCCCCACACGACTCATTAATTAGTTGGACCAATTTGTCATTGTGCAAACGTCACTATCAACATATTTTGGACTTTTGTATCCCTATGACTTCGCTCCTCTCTTTTCTTTTTTTTTTTCTTTTTTTTCCTGTGGCAATTTTTTTTTAGACAACAGTACACCACAATATGAATAATGGCAACATAAAGATAAAATCGAGACCACAAGATTAACAATTGAAACATGAAATAAAATTGAATAAAAATCATAGTTATCAGAAGCTGACCCAAGAAGTAAATCGGTGAATTGTGCGATTCACTTGTGACGACGGTGGTGGTTTACGGACACAAGGCCATGACAATATAACGGTTAAGTTTTCCCACAAAGTAATGGATTAACTTCCTGTAGCAAAAGTGATTGTGAGTGATAGTGATAATTCCAACTGTAATGATGAATCTATCGGCGGTGATGTTGAAAATATCGGTTGCGATATTTACGATCGAGAAATAACTGGTACGGACTAACGGTGATGTGAGTGTTTGATGGGCTGAAACGGAGATGGAGAAAAAAGAGGCGACGTGAATTAAAGTTTTGATGTGGTTAATCGATCAAAAAGAGGAATCCTTGATGGCAAAGATTATTGTCACATTTTTGTGTGTTCAATGTTGATGCATAGATAACAAATTAATTAACAACGTATATAAAATGTTAGCATATAAGTTAAACCTAACAATTAAATTGTCAGGTAAATATATATATACTAATGTGTAAAGTAACGTAATAACTAAACTATAAAAATATACAAACATATTAATAGTATATTTTAGCTGATACCATATATATAATAACTGATTTAACATGATACATATAAATTTACCAAAATATTTATAAAATTATCGCGATAATATGAGATTTATTGTATTAATCAAATAATTATAATTGATCATTCTTACATTGATATACGATAATCCTGTTAAGTGCTAACTATATAATAATTGTGTTATCGATATAACTGGA
Organism: Camelina laxa; assembly: GCA_024034495.1. Classification (NCBI taxonomy): domain Eukaryota; kingdom Viridiplantae; phylum Streptophyta; class Magnoliopsida; order Brassicales; family Brassicaceae; genus Camelina; species Camelina laxa. The sequence goes on along the minus strand of CM043882.1, from coordinate 15,214,310 downwards.
TTATCGATATAAATCAATAAGTTGATCGCCGTTACTTGTTTTCCTTTGCGTTTGTCAATATATATATTGCATGATAACTTTTTTATTATATACTATAATAAGTTAAATCAATTTTGGTATCGATATATTCCGATATACATTGTATGATAAATTTGTTATCATACACTATAATAAGTTATATCAACTTTGATTTCGATATCACTTGGTTATCAATATAACTAAGTTATATAGTTAACAAGATTATCATATAGTTAACAAGTTCGTCTACTGTAGTCAACTTATTAACTTAAATCGATAACAAACTTATAGAGACAATAAGGTTATTATCAATTACCAATCCTATGCTGCATGTGCCGGAAGATTTTGCGAAGTTTGGTGCATTTAAACTTTTATTGTATGAGATAGAAATAATCTTTAGGTGTGTAGGGATTATTTGGTCTTTTTAAACCTATGACAATAGAGAGAACTTATAATAAGATTATGGAGGCTACAGATTTTATTATTTGATCTTTGAGGGGTACAGATATTAGTGGAAGTAACCGGGTTTTAATATCACCCTGTAAGCATATGAATATTAGTGGAAGTAACCGGGTTGTTGCTGAAAAATGATGGATTTCAAATAGGCCCGTCATAGGGCATAGGCAACATAGGCATTTTTCCAGGGTCTAAATAAATTTCAAATTTTTTATTTTTAAGGAAAAAAGGGTCTATTTTTATATATAAAAAAAATTAGTAAGAGATTTTAATTTTTTATTTGTTTTTCCAAAGGTCCTCAAATTTAATGAGACGGCACTGACTTCAAACGATCCATATCACACTGTCTACTTCATACCCTTACATCCGGGAAAACAGCTAAAATATACCCCAACAATTTCTCGTTAGCTTTTTCATACCCCAATTTTGATACCCTGCAAATTACAGCCCCAACTCAAAATTAATACAAATTTCCTATCTAAACATCATCAAATGTTTCGGTTTCGACATCCCTCCAAACAGTGTTAAGAGAAATCTTAACGGTTGACTAGTCAGCTTTGACGTGGCACTTCGGCTTGACAAAACGACGTCGTTTTGTCATTTTGGCGTGCGTTGAGCACCGAAACAAAACAACGTCATCTTACAATTGGGAGATTAAAATCGATTTTTTCCCCAAATCAATTTTAGGGTTCATATCGTTTGCTCGAAAGGAAAGAGAGAGTGATTGAGTGTAGAGATGGGTGATCAAGGAAGAGGGTTCCCAACGAGATGCAGATGCGGTGAGTTCATCTAAATTTTTCGGGTTCAACATCTCTACACTCAATCACTCTCTCTTTCCTTTCGAGCAAACAATATGAACCCTAAAATCGATTTGAGGAAGAAATCGATTTTTATCCCCCAATTGTAAGACGACGTCGTTTTACATCAGTGCTCAACACACGCCAAAATGACAAAACGACGTCGTTTTGTCAAACCGAAGTGCTACATCAAAGCTGACTAGTCAACCGTTAAGTTTTCGCTTAACACCGTTTGGACGGATGTCGAAACCGAAAAATTTGATGGAGTTTAGATAGGAAATTTGAATTAATTTTGAGTTGAGGTTGTAATTTGCAGGGTATTAAAATTGGGGTATAAAAAAACTAACGAGAAATTATTGGGGTATATTTTGACCGTTTTCCCCCCTTACGTCCAAATATAGTTCGAGTTTGGGTAGATGTTGTGAAGATCAACAATAGTGCAGCAGTGTGGAGGAAAACTTTTGAAATCGAGACAATAGAAGATGTGTTTAGTATTTTTAGTGCATGACCAGAGAACAAAGTGATTATGTGCACTCAAAATTGAAGTCGTTTGAAACTTTCCAACTTGTTCTTCTCCTTCTGTTTCTATTGACTTTATTATGAATATTTTCAGACATGGTTTTTAAGTTTATGTACGAATTTGAACTTGGGTTTGTCAAGATCTTTAAGTATTATGTATGCATTATTTCCGCAATTTGCAATACAATATTATATAAATATTAATAATACCATATAATTAAAATACAATGGCTAAAATGGCACATATAACATTATAACAAACCTTTACTGCAAAAACATAACACTACTACCAACATTATTATAGCTAAAAAACGATGATATAAAGTATAAAACAGCGCTACTATATTGTCACCATAAATTTTATAGTTACACAGAAAAAAACTGCCATAATAACCTGTCACATGGCACAAATTCGACGCTACTATAAATAATACTATGGCATCAATATTTGTGCTATCGTATATTGATTTATCATAGCACGCAATATTAGATGGAGGTCTAAGATAACAGCAGCAAAGATAATATTTATAGAAACGCTACTTTATGCCAATAATAGTGTTTTGTGGTGCTATCAATAAACATATTTGTTGTAGTGTTCTAAATCAGTGTTAGGAGAATGTATGAAGTCGCATAATGATATACAGAATCATTGGGTTGATGTAGAGATCATATGGGTCACAAAATATCGTCATAATTGGTTCCATAAAGTATTTATGATCTAAGCGCTTATATGCATTTAAACAATTATTGTTAATAGATATCTACAAATTTATTTTATTGGTAATTATTATTTGATAATTAATTGTTACATAAACTAAATTAGGATCCGTGCTAGAGCACGGATTGAAATTATTTTTATTTATATGATAAAAATAAATAATATGGTTAATTTATAGTGTCCTATACATGGTTAAAGTATGGTTATGCTAGATTAGGATCCGTGCTTGTATAATAAAAAATTATTCTTAATCTCGCGGAAGAGTTATTAATTTTTGAGATTTTGTTGTCTATATATAGTTAATTAAATATTATTTAAAGATTTTAATTTATTTTTTGGAATATTCTTTTTAAGAAGATTTGAAATCGAGATTTAACTAATAGTTACAACTCATATAACTTATAATCTATCAAATAATCAAATAAGTAATCTTATAACCCATATTATATAGTCTACAAAAAAAAGTTGTGTACTTAGGTAAGCAAAACTTTTAGTATTGCCAAATATTTTTTTTTAATGACATATCTATTCGTCTTCAAGATGAACGCGGGCATAGTAGTAACTATACGACGCTAAATGAACTGATATCTGTCTTACTTGAGAACAACAAGAGAAGATTTATAGTTTATGTGAAAAAGGCGTTTACAAGGAAACAATTGAAAGTGGGGAAATGAAAACAAATTTAACGCTCATAGGCGACCGTAGAGACATAACCATTCGCACTTGCAGTTTAAACGCCAAGGATGGATAACTCCATGAAGAAATATGTCATGCATGGTAAAATATATGTTTTCTCTATTAGTAGAATATTATTTGTTATTGTTCTTTATATATCATGGTGAAATAGAAATTTTTTGATACAAATCACAGCCACTAACGCCATGGGATTTATGGCGCTAGACATTTGGTTCCAAAACACGTTTGGGCACGCTAAGGAACATGCGGTTGCTCTCCGTGTGACTGTCGATGTTTCGGTCATATATAGATGTCGAATAGATGGCTATCAGGAAACATTTTTTGCTGACAAGCATCAATAGTTCTATCGTGATTGTTACATCACAGAAACCGTTGACTTTATCTTTGGAGATGTTGCAATGTTTCAAAACTGTGAGATTGTAGGTTATGATATAATTTTATTTAAATTTGCAAAAATATAAAATTTGAAAATTAAATTAAATCATCCATACAAATATATGAAATAATATTGAATACGCTATCAAATCATTCACCAATTTAAAAGCTTAAAAAATTATATTAATTTCTTATTTTGATTCTCTTATTTTTTATATTATGTTAATTACTAATTTTAACACATCAAAATTTGTATACTTTAATCAATTTTCTTTGTAAATTTATTTTTACTACATGTTTACAATAATTAATAATTTCAATTAAATTGCATATGTTTTCCCTATTAGTTGCATATATTTTTCCTATTAGTTGCACATATTTTTCTATTAAAATTAGTAACTCAATAAATTAATTTCCTATTAAAATTATTAAATTATTATCTTACTTTTCATTTTATATAATTTTCATATTTTTTTTTCATATAAAAATTTTAATAGAACCTTTTACTCGTGTCAAAATATTATCGATATATTTGACACTTTGACACGTGTCACTATTATATGACTATATGAGTTACCACTTTGAATAAGCTTTTATATAATAAGATTAGCATTTATCCTTTTTTCTGTTCAAAGACTACATTGAAAACTCATCTTACTATGTATATCAGTATATATAATCTAGTTGCATTAAAATATGAAGATATCGTTTAGCCAATATAATTCTCGGCTAAGTTCTCAAACATGTGAAACAGAAAAATAGTTATATCCTTATATAGAAAAAATTGTATTGACTTTTTGTTGTATTACTTCTTGACTCATTATATGCAAGATTAAATATTATGATTACAAAAAGAGAGATCAACTACATTGCACCAAAAGAAAAGAACTGTCTTCACTCTGTTTTGAGGTTATAAAACCAATAGCTGAAATTACAACATTAAATCTTTTTGTCTCACCAAATTGTTTTCAATTATCAATTTCGAAATATATCATATAAGCTAAAACAATTGAAATTGTTCACGGACAACACAATAGATTTTTTTTTTATATAATAATGTTAATATCATTAATAAAAATGAACAGAGTATATACATGAAGGATAACCTAAAATTTGAAACCCTGCCAAAAAAAAAGAAGAAGAAAAAAACAAGGAAACAAAAGCTGGGATATAGAATCATCGTAGCCAAAGTGACATTAAAGTGGTGAATCGGCGTCAGCGTCTTCGAGCAGTGATTATGTTACAAACTTCTCGATCTCAAAATGTGTAAGTAAGTTGCATTGAAAATTATGACCACACATAACAAAAGCATAAGAGTTTAGCCATCTTTATAGGGAGAAGATGAGGGGTGTTCTTAGCCTAAAAAAAATAGAAAAATAATGAATAATGGCTTAGAACACATTTTTTAGTTTTTGATGTAGAACTGATCTTGGCTTAGTTCTAAGCTGACGTGGCAAGCTGTGAATGGATACAATTTTTTGCAAACAATTTTTCACAAATTAAAAGAGGATTTGATTGATAAATATGGAATAAATTTGGACATTAAACTATATATTAATTAAATAAAATGTTTGTGTGTTTTAATTAAGTAATATATTTTTTTATCTTTATTGTTTTTGTTGTTTCATAAAAATTTGGTATTGTATTTGAATTTTAGTAAAAATTTTATAAGTTTGCAACTTAAATGATATTTTATAAGTTTTTATAATTGTAATATGTTTAAGAATATTATATTATTAAATCTTATGATCTTAAACATGTTTTACCAATAACTAATTTTTTAACAAAAGATCTTAACTACTGATTTTACATTATTTTCATAATATTTTTACTCTAAGAACACCTAAAATAGTTCCCCTTAATGTAAAGATGCCCTCATATAATATATAGTTGACAAAACATAAATTGATAAATGAAATTAATTTATTTTGTTCAAGGAATCACTAACTCGTATTTTTAATTTCAATACTTTTTACTAAAACACGGATATACTTAGCTTCAGCTCATGGACAGTCTCCACACCACAAGCCCTGTGTTATCCTCCATACCAAAGTCTTCGCCGTCGTCTTCGTTTTGTTGATATTGAACCTCACAGAACAAACTCTATAATTCATCATCATGTACAAGCTACATGGCAATCAAAGACGAAAACATCAGATACAACTAAAATTGATAAACTGGGACTTTTACAAGGCAGTTAAAATATTACAAGGGAGCTACCTTATTGAGATGGATGACAAATGAAAATTGTATATACATCTTTGAATAGCAACAATGTTCCAGAAGTCTCTAAATCAAAAGAAATCCTCAAATCATGGGAAGATACTGCAACTCACGGGCTCTATTTGGGTGTGCGAATCCACCAATAGCGAACTTACCAAACGTAGCCGCTTCACTTTCCTCAATAAGAGGTGAAGTTATTAAGATCAGGCTTACAAACAATCATCTAAAACACTGTTTGCACATCTCACCATTACCGTACATGCCTGAACCTCAAAAGAGACCACTATATCAACCCCTACTCATATGCCACACTACTTACTACCTTATATGTTCATATTTGTAATCAAGATCGAAAACCACAGAAAATTTCTCCTCCTCGTCAAGGAAAAAACTCCCAGCTCCAACGAAACATGAAAACCACGGAACGATCTCAAAAACTTGCTCCAAGACAGCGCATTGGGATCAATTCTTATTCGTAACCCAAAACTCATATACACTAAATGTTATTCGGTGGTAACTAAACACAGCGAGCTTCTCTTCTCCAACACAAGACAGAGTCAAAGTCTGTGAACGATAAGAGTGAAACTGCAGACGCAGAGGCAGACACGGTCCAAATCTCTCACTTGTAAAATCAAAACAGAGCTAACTATCTTCAATCTTTCTTCTCCCTCCTTCTCCTTCTCCTCTAAACTTCTCTAAACCAAAAAAATAACTATTCCCTTTCAAAGACACACCACGTTGATGAGAAGGTATCTCCCAATCGTGGGTAACACAATCAGAGCTTAAATCATATATCCCAAAACAGCAAAGCCTCAGAATTTTGTGGTTACAGTTCTTGTCATAACCAAGAGCATACCTGTCTGAGCTGTGGAAACTGTTTCTTGGTTGGATCCACTTCGTTTGACCCAAATACGGGTTCCATACCAAAAGCCCTTAACAACAAATAGCAACAAGCCATCACAGTGAAACACTTTAGATATCTTCACTTGATCAGGTAAAGCTACCTGCTTTATTGATGGGTCAACCAAGTCTTCGTTTTGGATTCCTTGCAGCTTAAATTTTACAGAACAAACTCTATAATCCCAGAAACTGCTGCTTCTCTGTTTTACCAAAAATCTGATTTTTCGACAAAGCATTCCACTTTTTGCAAGTTTTAGAGATGTTACCGTAGAGAGTATCTCCTCTAGCAATTCCTCCGACAGATCCGACATTGTCGTCATTCTCTCAAACTTCAACAGTGAGTCTTTCAAGTCACAATTATTCGAAGATAAGTCCAGCCTACTGAAATAACCGAACCGAACCGGCCGAACACAACTGTGTTAAGTTGGCTTTGTTACTAGGTTTTGTATTCTTTATTTTGGTCGAATTTGGTTTTAATTAACTTACTGAATTAGAAGAAAACAATTTGGTTTACAACCGAACCGAATCAAACTTTTTCGGTTCAATACGGTAGAATTATGCAAAATCGGAAAGTGGAAACAAAAGAGCAAAAAGGAAAATATGAAAAAAGAAAAAAAAAGAAAAAGGAAAATTTGTAACTTTTAATCGTGACTGCTGAAAGTTAGATGATGATCATCTTAAACCGTCATTATTTTAGGGATTTTAATCTAAAATACCACATTCTCTTAACAACTTTTCGATTCTACCACATTCAAAATCATATTTTCTGTTATACCACAAGATTTACTGAAAAGTCAAAAATGCCCTTGAATTTATGAGTGAGACTTTAAATTTAATAAATATTGTCTTTTTCTGACACATCATACACATATAACGACAATATATCTGCTACTGACAACACTGACATTTAATATACATTTGATTTTTTTGACAATAGAAATAAGCATTAATTGTTTGTACTATGGAGACAAGTGAGCCCGTAATGGACAAAATCTGTGTGATTAAATTATGTCCATTAGCTGGAACTTGTCCATTTGGTAAGTATGTTGAATATTATACAAATTATAAAAGAAACATTTCAAATTAAGAGAAGTTAATCAAAGAAACATTTCAAACATTTCAAATATTAGACAAACATTACAAACATTTCAAATAATATTTATTACTCATAAGTTGTCTATAAAATATCATTATACATTTGAAATATCTTTAATTAACAAAAAAGATAAATGTTGAAAATATTGTTATTGTAGACAATATATATATATATATATTTTCGTGGACATGATTCCAAATGATGGACAACATTATAACAGTGGACAACAAATATGGTGGACCAAAAACATAATGTTGTGGACCAATGTAACATTATAGACAAAAAAAAAATTCAAAAGATAAGTTTCGACTTGTCCATAATTTGGAAATAAATGTAATTGAAAAAGTTTTTTTCCTACTTCTCATACTCATCTTCTTCATTTTGAATTTAAAAGTAGAAGCAACACCCAAAAAACTAAGGAAGAATTTTTATTTAGAAGAGATCTACATCAACTCATTCACATCCAACAGAATTTCTTCTTTTTCCAACCTTTTTACTTAGTTGATTTGTTAAAACTGGTATTTCTTCTTTTTCTTAGACTGTAAACATTTATAAAAATGACAAGAGAAAGAAAGAAATGAGAGAGAGTAGGAGAGAGAAAGAAAAGAGACTTACTTTATATTTTTATTTATGTTTTACAAGATATAGTTGAGTTTAGATTTGAGTTGAGATGAAGGGTATTATGGTTATTTTGAAATAAGTTGTGGTAGAATGATAAAGAGTATTAAAATGTGGCAGAAGAGAAAAGAATTGTTTTATAAAGTGGTACTTTTCTTAGTTTTCTCATTATTTTAGCTCCGTCTATAAATAAAACAATAATGCTTTCCATCTTGTTAATAATTCTCCAACCCTAAAAACTCAATTTTGTGTCTTGAACTTGAAGGATGGTTCACAATTGTTTCCCAAGGGGATTGTCTTCGTTCTATGTCAGAGTCTATCAGGTTGTTGATGATCCTTCAACGGATTCAATCATCTCGTGGAGTAGGAACAACAGTTTCATTATCTGGAACGTGGGAGAGTTTCGCAGAAAGATTATGCCGACGTGTGTTGAATTTGGTTTCGACTTCTCAAGTTTTGTCGCCAAGCTTCGTTCTCATGGCTTTAAACGAGTTAAAGGGCCTGGACAGTTGGAATTTGGAGACGAGTATTTTGTCGTAGATCAACCGCAGCTTTTGAAGTTGATGATGGTCGAAGCTTTGAGGACTAAACGTAATGCAAAGAAAGCTAAAGCCAGAGCCAAGAAAGATCGAGTGCAAGTAGAGGGTCTCTTGAAACACTTGCAAATTTGATCATAATAAAATCGTAACTTCTTGTATAAGATTAGTAGTAATGAATAATGTATGTTTTGTATAAACCGTTTTTTGTGTCTCTTATCGAGAGTGTTTAATCAAATAGGTCAATTTGTATCTTTTAAGCTTGCTACTTTTATCTACCGTATGTATCTTGGATAATTGAAATCAATTGCTTTATTGTTTAGAAACTTACAATAAAGTTACAATTTACGCCGAACCATGAAGATGAGTAAATTGCTAATTCCTAGCCAAATTAGAGTTGGGTGCTTTGATTTAAAGAAAGAATGTCACGAGATGATGATAGTTAGGAAACAAAGTAATTCAGATTCAGACATCATTAGCTCTGACCATGGCTGCCATTTGTATTAAAGATACGAGGTTCATCTGTTCGCAACACATCTAACGATACAAGATCCTAGGCCTCTAGCATTTCATGTTTAATACACATCGACGATATGAGTTCTATAAACGCTACAAAAGTAGAATTATGAAACCGTTCAAAATCTCATGGAAACCATTATGGATTCGTGCTTTTACCCGGCTTTGGATGAATCTCTTTGGCTTTGTTGGAAGTTCTTTCTAAAAAATGCAGATAAACTAGCCGCAGCAGCGCAACCATTCTCTACACACAGGAAATAATCGTCCACTGAAACAACACAGAAAAAAAGGAATTCAGAATTACACATGATGCAATGATTGATAGATAAGTTCTCATACACATGAACGGTATAGTGAATTATATTCAAGAAAGAGAAGTTAAAACAGTACCAGACATTACTCCATGGGTAACTGATGTAATGATCCCATGCTCTACTGGCTCGCCTTCCGCTACTGATGATCCTTCCGGAAGAACAGAGAGAGTTGTATTTGGAAAGACTAAATACGCAAAGGCCGACATTTTCTGTCCATTGCAGTTCAAGTAAGTACAACCAATACCCCAAAAGAAAAGGTCACAGTAATGGACAACAGGGTTTTTGAAATAACCTTTTCTTCAAGCTTGTTTGGATCGAGTACAACGTATCCATTATCAGCCAGGCAACAGCATATAGCAACTGAAAAGTAGAAACGCCGATAAAATAGTAAGAAGAAAACACACAAAGTTCACAAAGTCAATTAGAGAAGAGTATAAAGATGCGAAGAAGTACCAGCAAGATGCTTCATAGGGATTCCTGCATCAACAAGCGCTGCACATGCTGCATTTATCGCACACGGTAGAAGCTACACAGAATTGAATCAAGGAAAAAGCAGCCAAAACTGTCTTTTATTTTAATGCACCAATTATTTCACTAAAACATATTCACACTCCTAGGATTACAAGCTTTCACTACTAAAAACTCTATAATTGTTATGTGTTTGACACAGCATCAGTAAATAATTACCAAGGGGCAAGGATCAGAAAAAGGATACAGAACCATCATCATGTACAACCTACACCGGAATCAAAAAATGAAAACATCAGAGACAACTCAAATTGATAAATTGAGAATCTAACAAGACAGGACAAGGGAGTGGCGGTACTGAAAGTACACAACATTGAATAGCTACTCACCTGAATTATCACTGAGGTGGTGGTATTTGGATTGACTGTCAAAACACAAATACTATGTATTGTCCTTTTCAGTATCATCTCATACTCCTTTTCTACTTTCCCTATAATTATGCAAAGTAAAAGTCAATCAGAATCTAAAAGCCAAGAATCACATGTACCACATACTCAAGCAAAAAAGCAACATCAAGATATGATTGAACTAAAACTGCATTTACGATTTACCAATTTGCCCAGTTTTAGGCTTCCATATGACTTCAAAACAAGCTTTCTCAGCATTTTCGTTCTTCTTTGTTCCTGCTTTAGGTCCGTAAACTGCAGCCAGAACTTTCGTATCTCCTGAAATAAAAACGAGAAGCATAACCATTATAAAGTTCCATCAATCCCATTCAAAAAGTACCCATCTGAGAGATACTGAGAAAGCTAATATATGTAATCAAACAACTAAGAAATAACAAGCACCTTGCGACCAGCTAGCAGAGCCATGAGGACGATGAAGGATGTTACGGGAACACGCAAGTGGTCTCAACTGATTCGGTGTTCTTCCGTCTTCTCTATCAATCTCCATTGCTCCAAATACTTACTTCACACAAAAAGGGTTTCATAAAGTAAGCATCTTTGGTCACAAATTGAAATTCTCATAAACCATAACTACGAATTGTAGCACTGAAAACAAAAACTCGTTCTTTCAATCCTACAATACTCGTTACACAACGTATAAACAAATAAGAAACAACGACGCAACACGAATCAACACAGAGCTAGAGTAAAAAAACTAATTTCGAGGTAGCTAGAAGACGAGACACGATTCCTTATCAAACAAGAAGACTAACCAAATAGAGAATACACAGCTACACGGAACTGGAAGCTGGACGAAGAACTCAAGACTACTAAACCAGAGGAGAGTAGTTTCTGAAGAATCGTTCTGAAGACTTAGGGTTTATTTGGTTTAAGTTGCAAAACTCTCAATTTCAAATCAATTATAGTGTACCAAGGTAAACCGTCGGTCCGGTTATTAAATCATTGGTTTAACTTTAACCAGTAAACTCGATGAGGAAAGATACTCAATGCGGCGTTTGAACATACAACAATCGTCCGGAGAAAAAAATCTTGAGTTATAACTGACGATTGATTCCTTGAATCGACGATATTCAAATTTTGATCTGAGATTAAAATTCCGGCGATAAACCGAAGAAGATGGATGATGAATTGTTGGAATTGCAGCGTCAGTTCGAGTTCGCTCAACAGGTGAAGTCAAGCGTGAGATTATCCGATCGAAATGTTGTTGAATTGGTTCAGAAGCTTCAGGAGCTTGGCGTTATAGACTTCGATCTGCTTCATACCGTCACCGGAAAAGAATACATCACTCAGGTACTTGATTCTATTTCGTTTCCTGTGTAAATTTAGACTCTACGAGAATCTACAAATGGTTTTGCGTACAGTTTTGGTATCATTATGTGAGTTATGTGTTGATGGAGTGAGAAAACGATAGCTCTGCTTGTTGCATGAGGAATTTAATCGGAAAAAAAATGAAGTTAAATTGCTTGATCGAGGATTTGCTGAACATTGCCAAGGTTTTGGTTTGTAAATTGTGTCTTGATTTGTTGCAGGAGCAATTGAGGAATGAAATTACTCGTGAGATTAGTAAACTGGGACGTGTATCTGTTATTGATCTGGCAGATACGATTGGGGTTGATTTGTATCATGTGGAGAAGCAAGCACAAGATGTGGTGTTGAGTGATCCAGGGCTAATGCTTGTCCAGGGAGAAATCATATCACAGAATTATTGGGATTCGATTGCTGAAGAAATTAACGAGAGGCTTCAAGAATGCAGTCAAATTGCTGTTGCCGAACTTGCTGGTCAGTTACAGGTTGGCTCTGAGTTGGTGCAATCAGTTTTGGAGCCTCGACTTGGAACTTTGGTAATTGTGCTTTCTTCTACTCTTGAGCTTTCCAGTTTTTTTTTAAGTGAATGTGAGTTTTTAGATTTTTGGATTTTTATTTATTTTATGTTTTAATATTTTTAAGGTGAACGCTAAGCTAGAAGGTGGACAGTTATATACGCCTGCTTATGTAGCACGTGTGACTGCTATGGTTCGAGGTGCTTCCAGGGGTATATTTGTTCCCTCCAGCTTGTCGGCATTGTGGGCACCATTGCAACAGTTGGTACAAGAAATGAATGGAGCCAGTGGAGTTGCTGTTGAGAATTCATTTTTCCAGTCTATATTTAACCGACTGTTGAAGGAAGAGGAGATGCTTGGATCACTACGTGCTGGAACCCATTGGACTACTAGCGTATGTTTTAAAAATTCTTTATTTTGGGATTCTGGCACTAATGGATTTACAACTCTGTCACTAAATAACGACAGTCTTTAGAATTTCATTAGAGCACTCTTGTCTATGCTTGCTGTTTTCCTTGTTCAGTAACCATTTATTAGAGTAACTTGTTTGATTTTTGTGGCAGGCTTTTGCAATTGCTCAAAAAGAATGCGTAGACTCTTCTTTTTCACAGGTTTGATCATCATTTTTTCTGAAATGTCCTCAGTCCGTTTATTTATCAGTTGGGTTTTGGACAGAACTAAAATTTAAAATTCATCAGACTGCAGTTTTAGTATGTTCTGTACATTATTATTTCTTGAAAAAATGGTGAATCAACAATTTTATGGTTTCTTTTGTCCGTATTCCTGCAGAATTCCTACATCTCCTATGAGACTATGCAGAAGCTTGGGATTTCTCAAGCTGTACAGTTCTTACAGGTATACCATGTTTAGCGTGATTTTTCAATAGTTTGAGGAAATTGAAGTTATGGAATGATAGCTAGAATAATTATTATGTTGCCTCCTTTACTTTTTTTCTCATTATAAGTTGTGTTTTATGACATGTATAGTCTAGATATCCAGATGGTTCACCTTTAGCTGCTGTATTTATTCATTCCTCAATGATTGAGATGCTGGATTCTGCAACCGAGGATGCTATTGAGCAAAACAGCTGGTGAGATTAAATTTCTCGTACTCTTCTTCCCTTCATCTATGATGTTTGTTTTCTTTCTCCTGCTTATATCACTAAATCCGTTTTACTGAAACCCTTGATACTGGGTTCAGGATTGATTCCCTCTCTGTATTACCTTCATCATTCACGTCACAGGATGCAAACAAGATGTTGCTTCTTTGTCGCTCTGTCCAGTCAGCTCTCAAGGTGGGATTTTGATCAAATTTGCTAACTAGTCAACCCTCTTTTGTAATAAATTGCTGATTTATTTAGCCTTTCAGGCTGACAAAGCACTTATCTTGGGCGAATCCTACGTCCTAAGCAGTGGGTTTATCAAGGTAAACAGATGAAATGTGGGCGAATCCTACATTAGTAGTTTCTTTATGAGCTGCTGTCTTTTTCTTTTGGTTTTCTCCATCTGAACTATGCTTTGGTTGACCTACTAATGTTTAGGGCATATATGATCAAATTGAGAAAGAGGCAGAAGCTTTTAGCATCCAAGCTTCTACTGCTAGTTTGATAGATTCTTCAAGCAAATCCTCAGAGTCGACAGAAAGCATACCTGCTAATACAGATAAAGGGTCAAGGAAGAAAAAAGGAAAGTCTGCTAGCATGAAGGCAGCTACCGTAGAAACTGTTCCAGATGATGAAGAGGACGCCCGTCCAAAATCTAAGAGAAACCAGAAGAAAGGCAGGGATTCATCGTCATCACAGAAGGTGGATTCAAAAGCAGGAGGCAAGAAAGAGTCGGTTAAGGCACAAGAAAGTAATAATATTATTCCGCCAGACGAATGGGTGATGAAAAAGATTGTTGACTCTGTGCCTGAATTTGATGATGATGGTACACCTGAGAACTTTTTCTTTATGTATGCATAATTAAAGTTATTTAGCTATGAATTTTGAGTGCATGTGACATAAATTCTGTGGTTTCTTGCAGGTATGGAGAACCCAGATTCGATTCTTAAGCATTTAGCTGATCATATGAAACCTATGCTTATTAATTCACTAAAGGAGAGAAGAAAGAAAATCTTCACAGAAAATGCAGATAGATTGAGACGCTTGATTGATGATCTGCAGAAAAAGCTTGATGAGGTTGAAACCAACTGCTTCAATTATAGTTTTATCTTTTGCTTGACTACTCACCACCCAGCATGATAGTATTTTGTGACTTTATTTATCGTGGATTTCCTTTTGGCAGTCTTTCCTAAATATGCAGCTGTACGAAAAAGCGCTAGAGCTTTTCGAAGATGACCAATCAACTTCAGTAAGTACTTTCAATCATTTTGCAAGCAGCGCTCTTACTACTCAAAGACGCTAGTGTGTAACACTTTCTTGTCTTCTGTTCCTAGGTTGTTTTACATAGGCATCTGCTGAGAACAACAGGAGCTACAATTGCTGATACACTTCTTCATGGGTTGGTAGGTCAAAAATAAAATCGTGTTTCTAAGTTCATCTTCGTATTTTTGATTTAACTAATCAAGCTTCGATTATCAACCCAGGACACCCACAACAAACTGAAGAATGGTACTGAAGTTGGAGAATCCAAAACACAAGATCCAGTTTTGCTTGATTCTTCTGAGAGAACTGCCCTTGTAATGCAATTTGAGCACTAATCTAACTTAGTACTGTATTGTTGCACTTTTTCTTATTGTCTATATTGCTAGCCGATGTTTGACTCTCCCATGTTTCCTTTTCTTTTGGGGCAGGCTAAGAATCTCAACGGTTCTCTTTCGAAAAAGGCTTTTGCATTAGTTGAGGCGTTGGAGGGAAAGGTTAGACCTTCCTTAATGGATAGATTTCTTTTTTCCTTATTTGTTAAAAACATAACGCCTGGCATGTTGAAAAAGTGGTTGCCTGTTTCTTTTTTGTTCTGCCATCTCGATTCCTCTTCTCCTGTGACAAACCATGTTTATGTACAGCCAAAGTTTCTGCTCTGATAAAATTTTAATGGGAGTCAGGGATCTTTACAAAAATATGGTGGTGCACATAGCCATAGCTATAGACTCTATAGAAAAATCTATATTATAAGTTTATAACTTAGGCCTGATCTATTTTCCGCTACCTAGTTAATAATCCTCTTAAATGGTGGTTTCACTTTGGCTCTTCTAGTGAATACATTCTAAGCGCCATTTGACGGGATTATTTTTGTTTCAGCGTGTAGACACTTTCATGATCACCTTCAGAGACCTGGCAGAAGAAAGGTATTATAATTCTTATTTTTTGAGAAATCTCTGAAGCAAGTCTGCTTAATTGGTTTTCACTTTTCACTGGATTTGAACTGCATGTTAACTATATTTGTGCAGTGGATTAGTCTTGAAGAAGCTTGATAAAAAACTGGAAAGGACACTCCTACATTCATATCGTAAGGTATGTACCACACCATATCGTTTTTTCTAATTTTAGGATCTCCGATCACTGCTTTTTATCCCTTCAGTGATGATGTTATCTGTGCTTGCAGGATCTGACATCTCAAGTTTCTACCGAATCAGACCCTGTTGCACTTCTCGCTAAAGTTGTCTCTCTCCTTTTTATTAAGGTACATATCCACGTTTGTGTAACTACTCTGTGCTTTAAATCCGGAATTAACTTATGGTTGAAATTCGACAGATTCACAGTAAAGCTCTACAAGCCCCTGGTAGAGCCATTGCTGCGGCTATTTCTCACTTGAAGGTATTACATCTTACGAGAGATTCACACGAACCCTATAATCTTCTCTCTCGATCATTCCTTTTTTCTTCCGCAGTCACAGGTGTCTGGTTGGTTATATCGTGGTCTTATTTTTTCGTGGCCAACATGTCTATTTCAATCCTTGTAGGATAAACTTGATGAATCTGCATACAAGACTTTGACAGATTACCAAACAGCAACTGTAACTCTTCTTGCTCTAATGTCAGCTTCATCCGGCGAGGTTCATATACTTCTCTTATTTCGTGGGCTGCAAATTTTCATTTGAAATGCAACCGATAAATCTAAGTAGCGAATGATCTCTTAAAGCTGTTCATTCACATGTACAGGAACACGACTGCTCCTCAGATAGAATCTTGACCAAACGGGAATTTCTCGAGAGCCAGATGCCATTGCTTAGAACCCTCGTCCTTGGCGAGTCACAGCCACAACAACAATCCTAATCCAACAGAGTCAGGCCGGAAAGTTCCCTTAGAAATCTGCTGTTAAGACCTAGGTCACTCCGCTAAAACTTATTAGGAGTAGGGAAAATCGACTCATGTTTGGAGAATTCGGTTGAAACTTCAATATACAAAAGATTTGCATGGTTTGACCTTAACTATCTATAAATGAAGGCTTATATATTTCAAGACACTCTTTTATTAAGATTTACTTATATTATCATGATACAACGAGATTGATGATTACAAGAAAATCAAGGATAAAGGAAAGTCACACCGTTTATATTTTACACGATCACACGTTATTATTGTCTTTCAACTTCCCAAGTCACGTTTAACCAGAGATATCAATAGACTTGACCTCGGGCTTCCTCTCAGGAACTTTTGGCACCGTGACGGACAACACACCATTCTCCATACATGCCTTCACTTCCTCCACCTTGGCATTCTCTGGCAGCCTAAACCTCCTCATAAACTTCCCACTCGACCTCTCCACACGGTGCCACTTGTCACTCTTCTCTTCGTTCTCACTGCTCCTCTCTCCGCTGATCTGAAGTATGTTCCCATCTTCAACCTCTACCTTCACCTCTTCCTTCTTAAGCCCCGGCAAGTCCGCCTTGAACACGTGCGCCTCAGGTGTCTCCCTCCAGTCCACTTTGGCGTTTGTGAACGCGGCAACGTCCTTGGCCGGTGCGTTTGCCAACCCTGACGGCGTCATGAAACCTTCGAACGGATCCCATACGTCTAGCGAGAATGGGTCGAACACGTTTGTTCTTCGGCCTCCTAAAATGCTCGGAATTAGAGACATTGTTTCACTTACTCTTGACGATTTGCTCTGTTTTGTTTTGCTTAGCTATGGAAACTCTTTTAACTCTTTGTTGATGCAAACACCGATATGTGTCGTGGCATATTTATAGGAAGAAAATATGGGAGGGTAGAGGATAAGAGAGAGAGAAAGTTCTGTAAGGTTCTTGAAAATTCAGGTTTTGTCTTTTCTTTTCTTTATAACGTTCGTCTTCGCTACCAGAATTCTCAGGTGCTTTCAAGAAGTTTCGATGCTGAGAGGGTTTAGACGACTTGCAATTCAGTAGCTCAGCCAGTGAACGCTATGCCGTTTTGTTGTACATGGGCTTCGTTAATGGGCCTTAACTACAATTAGTGAGACGTATAGTAATACGCAATTAAATCCATCCCAATTCAACCTATCCATTTTACTTTAAACCCATTTAAACTAATATATATTTGAAACCTATTTAACTATATCCACTTAAATATACATTACCCTATTTAACTTATTGAATCCATTTAACTATACCCTCTTTGAACACATGTTTTCTTGATATGGTCTATGTTTGAAAATGTACTATCTTTGATAAGCTAAGTAGCAGAATACAAATCTGAAACATATGTTATGTTTTTGAAACAAATGGAAAATGAGAATATTCTATGACAAAAGCTTCAAATAACAAGTATTATTTGACTCATATGAGGCTATAGTAGAAACTCTCTTATCATCTTCCGCCGTTAACACCATGACTTATGGCACACTTGAACCTTCAGATCTTGAATCATGTACTCCAGAAGCGGTTCTAGCACCTTCATAGTCAATGTGATCGTTATCTTCTGTTGTACCTACACATAATCTCAAGGATCAAGCCTACACATAATCTCAAATCTCAAGTCTAAAGTCTCAACTTTTACCTACACATAATCTTCAGTCTCAAGTCTAAAGTTGAGACATTTACCTTCATAGTCTGAAAATCCTCTTAACCAATTACGCGTACAAAGTAAAGCCTGAACCTTCTCTGGCAGCAGACGATTTCTGTAAGGAGTCAACACCCTGGCTCCAATGCTGAACGTCGATTCTGAGGCTATAGTAGTAATGGGGATGCTGAGAACATCAAGGGCCATCGAGGCTAAGTCCCCAAGTCGACCTTGGTTACTTTTCCAGTAGCTTAAAACATCTAAACTGGGAAATGCTTTCCACTCTAGCCTCGGCTCAGCCAAATAGATATCTAATTGTGTCTGCGTCTTGTTCACACCAGATTCAATGCATCTTTCAAGCTCAAAGAGATCTTGGTTAAAAAAAATTCACATCAAATTAGCAACATTATGATTCTAAATTTCTGTTAATAGAATTCTATGTATAAGAAAGTACTTACATTATCAAAATCATCTTCAAGTGGAGATTCGGTAAGCAGGTCATGTGGAGTGGCTGAAACACTTGAAGATCCCGTCTGATAATAACTGAAAACCATCTCCAAATTCTTCTTTAGTTTTGCAATTTTCCCCTCAGCACTAATAGCATCCACTTTCTTATAAGCTACCTCAAGCATCTCCACTTTAAGTCTTGGATCCAAAACAGCTACAATAGCCAAAATAAATCCAAAACAACATCATCAGAATCACCTTGGGTCATGGATTAGGAGTGAGGAACCTCAGCTAAATAAAATCCAGAATTTAGGAGTGAAGTTGGAATCCAAGAAAGAGAGAGAATAAAACACATCAAAGAACGACCTCATGAACATAACAATCGAACAATCGTCTTGATTCAAAAAGACAACAGAAATAGAGACAACTTACAGAGTCTTCACAAGCATAAACAATACAACAACCAAATCAACACAACTCAACACAAAGCTGAAACTAACGATAAACAATACAACAACCAAATCAGTCAAAAGCATCATATTCTAAAGTAGCTTAGGGGAGCGTTTTCATGTTACTTTTCAAATCTCTCATTCTCATTAGAATCAGACTAAAACATCAAAGCAATAGACTTTAAGAGATAAACTTCAAAACCCAGATGTAGAAAACTGACGATTATCTCAATCAGTCTCAATTTTTTAAAAATCCTCCTATCCTAATGTAAGAACTCATACCTAGATCCGTAATCTCGCGACAACCACGAAGCTTGACTCGAGTCAGATTCGAGCAACGAACCAAGATCATAACCAAAGCTTCATCCTCAAGCTAAAAGACCTCCGATCACAGCGAAGAGCGAGCTTCGTCACGGAATCAAACCGATCAAACATACAAGGCAAGAAAGAGAGGATCTCAGCTTTGGCGTCGAATTGGGGAAAATTTTGTTTAACCCCAAGACAAAACGGCAACGTTTTATTTTATGTAACAAAAAAGAAAAGCTTAATGGATACCCGTATAATTATGTAAAAGCCCATTTACTAACTGGGTTTAGTTGGTAAACCCATTTTATTCCATTTAAATTATTTTTGATATATGGATTTATATGGATAAAATTTTTTACACATACTCATATATTAAATGGAGGTTTTACACCCAAACTAGGATATATCCCGTGCTTAAAGCACGGATGAACATTTAAAAAAATAAAATAATATAATAATAAAAAATATATTTTTTTTTTTTTTTTAAAAAAATTATAAGTGTTATATGAAAAATCTAAACAATTTGTAAATAAAATAAAATAAAGATGATAGGATAATCATAATTTAAAATCTTAACAAAATCTTCAAATTTAGTTATTAAAAATAATTGTATTGTATATTTGGATATAAAATCTTAGTTTTTAAAATTCTGATTGGTTTTAATATTTTTTTAAAAAATAATTAGTAATTTCGTCCATAATTTATTAGAGAGAGAAAATATTTTTTTAGATTTTTTAATATTTGATATGTGAGTGTTTTTTATTTTTAATTTAATTATATTTATTTAAATTAGTTAATTAAGCTTAATTAATTTTTTCTAATGGCAATTGAATGTAATTTTTTACACATTTTAAAGTTAGTTTTATATTTGTACTTCTCAATTAATATAGTAGGATTAACATCCCTATCTATTACGTACCATGAACACGTGTGTTTTGATGCTAAAGGAAAATGTGTTTATTAAACCGAAGGATCGATCATAGGAAGAAGATGAAAAGGAATAGAGATAATCAATAGACCTCTACGTACGTAGCGTGGAATCGGTGCCGCCGTGGTTAAATTCGTATATCTTAATTAGGAGGAGTTTTCTAAATTTGTTTCTGAATGCATTAGAAAAGGATTAGTTTTGGGACAACAACCACAAAATATGGTTCTTGCAAAAACGATTAGAACTAAAATTGCTAACAAAAATACACGATCCATAAGTTAAAACAATAATCTTCAGAGTCAATATTTTTATAAAATCTAATATTTCGATGAGTCTCTTTTGCTACGAAAGCCACACAGACTCAAAATTATAACATACAAAGACGTAAATATTATGATTCATATGAGAAGTATATATATACGTAAGTTGAAGAAACAGAAGTTTTTGAAGAAAGAGAAATTGATCAAATTATAAAACTTTGTGGGCGGCGTAGTTTGATGTGCTTTAAGTGACGACCAATTAGCCTATGTTGATTTATTTATTGTATAAAAACCACCGCTGGCCATTGCTCCTCTGACCTGGACTTGCCAAGTCAAATGCCAACAAGTACTATAAATTTTAATTGTCAACTCAACCGTAATTTTTCATCTAAATTTAAACAATCCAACATCCAAAACACTCTTTATTATGTTTATAATTTTTTACTAGTGGAGAATAACTTAGGTTAACACAATAACTGCGGATACATGACCAATCAAGATCAGAAGAATCATAATCCTACACGAAAAAAATCAATTATTGGAAACCTATACAATTCAAGGCACAAACAATTATTTCACATGATGTTCAATGTCGTTGCGCTACATAAGATTGGTTCACTAACCACTCCAATCAGATCGTCGATCTCTCCCATGTCTGCGCTTCATTTGTAAGCTGGTTTGTGTCGTTGCCCATCTGTTGTCCTATCAGAGTTGACACTCCAGTCCCCATATTAGGCACTATCATCAAAACATTCTACTTGTCACATCTCTAAAGTAGATAGGATTAGCCATGACCAAAACTTTATGAAAGGATCAAAATATAATCTATATATATATATATATATACAAATTATACCAAACACATCAAGAGACTTAATGTATATAATATACCTGTGGACGTAGGCATAGCCAAGGCTTGCAGCCTCGCTTTGCGACGATTCGCTAAGATTATAGCGATGAACACATATGCACCAAGAACAAACGCTGCCGCAGATACCACACCGATTATAATTGGCAGTTTACGGCTCTTATCGTTAGTTGAACCACCTGATCCGATATCAAATATAAAATTTTAAGTTACATAATACGCATAAACAAGTGTTTAATTTGTTATTTCGGCATAATATCGCATGTTGTGATCACTGTGAGCTTTCATCAAATTAATAAAGAAAACAAGTTAAAAATGAATTAATTAAAAATCTAAATACTAACCTGAGCTCACTTCATTGCTCCCTCCAGTTCCTTCTTTGCTAGTTCCACCGGAGCCTTAACACACACAAAAAAATATGTATATCACGTTACATAAGTGATTAATAATCCAAGTTTATGCTTTTTGGTAATTCTTGATTATACACAAATATAGACTAATCACAAAAGAATGCATTTCAAAAAACAAACCAGATCCACTGCTCCCAGATCCTCCTCCACTTCCACCTGATCCTGATCCGCCTCCGTCTTCGCTTGTACCCTTACTTATCATATAAAGCTCGGCTGCATTTATCATTGGCGGTAAAAGCGCACTAGCGGTGGAGTGGTGTTAAGAAAAAGACTCTCTTCTTTTTATTAACTCTCTGTGAATGAATGATACAACTTGTAACTACTCGTAACGGAAACCCAGAAGAACTCTAGACGCAGCTAGATCATATTCTTCCCCCACGAAGACACATAAGTCTCGTTTACTCTCACAAACAACATACTCTCTATCCATTTACAACCAAGGCTTTTATATGTTCATCTAATTCACTCGCACGTGTCTCCCTCCTCGTCCGCACGTGCTGCCAATCCTTTGTTCTTCCTCCTTGTATATACTTGCATTGGCTTATCAATACCCCCCCCTTCGAAATGAAGCTTGTCCTCAAGCGCTAGTCCTGGAAACTGTTTCTTCAACTCCTTGAACAATTCCCACGAATTCTCATTCTCTGGTAAACCTTTCCACCGAACCAAGGCTTCTAATGTACCATCAGCATTGTAACGTGTTCCCAACACTTCTTCTGGTTCCAAAATCAACTCTTCCGCATCATTAAGAACATCCGGAAGAGATATAACCTGATGGTGCTCCCCCAAGACTCGCTTCAGTTGTGAAACGTGAAATACCGGATGGATTTTCGAGCCTTCTGGAAGCTTAAGACGATAGGCGGCTTTCCCAATTCTCTCAAGTATCTCAAATGGACCATAATACTTCGCTGCTAATTTCTGATAAGCCCTCTTTGTTACTGATTTTTGTCTGTACGGTCGAAGCTTCAGAAACACTCGTGTACCCACTTCGAACTCCACATCTCTTCGGTGCTTATCTGCATTGTTTTTCATCAGCTGTTGTGCATGAATCAGATGCTTCTTGATCTGTGACAGCATCAGATCACGTTCCCTCATCAATCGATCTAATTCCAATATCTTAGTTGACTGTTCTTCAAAACGCATAATCGCCGGAGGATCTCTCCCATACAGTACGCGAAATGGTGTTGCCTTCAGTGATGTATGATAAGAAGAGTTATACCACAACTCGGCCCACGACAAATATTGGTGCCACGTCTTGGGGTGTGCTGATGCGAAACATCTTAGATACGTTTCCAAGCTTCGGTTCAATACCTCTGTTTGACCATCGGTCTGTGGGTGGAATGCCGTGCTGTATTTGAGTGTTGTACCCGAGAGTTTGAAAGCATCCTTCCAGAATTTGCTAAGGAATGTGCTTCCTCTGTCAGAGACAATGGTAGCAGGGTAACCGTGAAGTTTCACGATTTCCTTGACAAACAATTTGGCCACATCTGCTGCTTCAAAAGGATGTTTCAGGCTCAAGAAATGTCCATATTTACTCAGTCTATCCACAATAACCAGAATCACATTTTTTCCTTGGGACATTGGTAATCCTTCAATGAAATCCATTGTTATATCTTCCCATACATTCTGTGGTATTGGTAAAGGTTGTAGGAGTCCTGCAGGTGATAGTGTAGAATATTTATGCCTCTGACATATATCACACTCAGCTACAAACTTTTGCACATCGTTAAACAACCCATCCCAATGAAACGATTGCTGTATCCTCTTCACTGTTTTTAATACTCCTGAGTGACCACCAATTACACTGCCGTGACACTCCTCCAAAATCATAGGAATTGAACTCGAATCCTTGGGAATGACCAGTCTGTTTTTAAACCATAACCTGCCTTCTCGCACTGTAAACTTCTTATTCTCATTCTTCTTCTCCAGACAAGATTGAATCTCCTTCTGAATCTTTTCATCTTTATCAATTGCCTCATATATATCCTGTAATTGGAGAACTGATGGAACAGTCAAGGCCATTAGCATTTGTGAAAGTAACACACCCTGAGGTTGTACCATTCTAGATAATCCATCGGCTGCTTTGTTTTCTACACCCGGTTTATACAGGATCTCGAAATCGTAGTTCAGGAGTTTAATGAGCCATTTCTGATAATCCATGGTAACTTCTCTCTGTTCCAATAAAAACTTCAAACTTTTCTGGTCAGTGTGTACTATAAAATGTCTGCCAAAGAGGTAGTGTTTCCATTTTTGAACTGCTAGCACAATGGCCATAAGCTCCCTTTCATAAACTGGCTTCAGTTGCTCTTTAGCAGTCAAACCATGGCTAAAATATGCGATTGGTTGTCTGTTCTGCATCAGTACTGCACCCAGTCCAAACCCCGATGCATCCGCCTCTACTACAAACGTTTCCTCAAAATTTGGTAGTGATAGAACCGGAGTTGTAGACATAGCAACTTTAAGTTTGTCAAAAGCATTTTGCGCTTGTGGAGTCCACTCGAAACTATCCTTCCTCAATAGGTCTGTTAGAGGTTTTGCTAACATTCCATACCCTCTGATAAACCTTCTGTAATACCCTGTTAATCCAAGGAATCCTCTCAATTCTTTAACAGATTTCGGTGTACTCCATTTTGTCATTGCTAACGTCTTAACTGGGTCAGTCGAAACTCCTTCTCTCGAGATAATGTGACCCAGATATTCAATCTGGTTTTGAGCAAAGGAACACTTCTTTTGATTCGCGAATAATCTATTCTCTCTTAGTATCTTCATCACAACTTCCAAGTGTTGGTGGTGTTCTTCTAATGAGTTGCTATAGACCAATATATCGTCAAAGAATACTAGTATAAACCTCCGTAAATATGGCCTGAAGATTTCATTCATTAGAGACTGAAATGTCGCTGGAGCGTTTGTTAGTCCAAAGGGCATGACTAAGAATTCGTATTGTCCATCATGAGTCCTGAAGGCAGTTTTCTCAATGTCTTGTTCCCTCATTCTGATTTGATGGTAGCCTGCTCGAAGGTCCAGTTTTGAAAACACAATAGCTCCATTCAACTCATCCAGCAGCTGGTCTATCATTGGTATAGGAAACTTATCGGGCTTTGTCACCCTGTTTAGTGCTCTATAATCAATGCAAAACCTCCAAGAGTTATCCTTCTTCTTGACTAGCAACACTGGGCTTGAGAAAGGACTATGGCTAGGTCTGATGATTCCTGCATCTAGCATCTCCTTGACCATCTTCTCCATTACTTCTTTCTGTGCATGAGGGTACCTATAAGGTCTCACGCTAATTGCATTATGCCCTGGCAATAGGGTGATTGCATGTTCTCTTCCTCTAAGTGGCGGTAATCCAGAAGGAACCTCAAATACGTCTTCAAAGGAGTTCAAAACCGCTTGTGTTCCTGAGTCAAGTTGAGCAATAGAAGGTTGAACCAACTGATGATTACACAAAGCCACTTCTACACCTCCTTTCTGAATCTTATATCCACTCGATAATGATTTCAATGACATCTTCGAAATGAGTAGGTCAGATTCTCCCCTTATAGACACTATCTGACCATTGTGGATAAATGACATCTCATTCCTCTCCCAATTAACTCTACAATCCCCCAAGGTTCTCAACCAATAAACTCCAAGGATAACATCAATCTGTCCTAACTCCAGGACAATAAAGTCTGTTGTAAACTCCAATCCTTGAACTGAGAATGTGACTTTCTCACAGACGCCCAATCCGTTCACCAAAATGCCTGTCCCTAACGTCACGTTTAAGTTGGGATCTTCTCTACACTTCAATTTTAACTTCTTAGCTGCAGCAGGTGAAATGTAATTATGTGTTGCCCCACTGTCTAGCATTATCACAATGCTATCCTTGCCCACTGATCCTCTCACTTTAGTGGTTGATGGTCCAGAAATGCCCCTGAACGATTGAAAGGATAAGGACATACACTCCCCTATTGGTTCTTCGAACACTTGCTCATCTCGATTATCATCTACTATCTCCACTTCAAAACCATTAAAAACAGTCATCACTCTCAACTCCTTGTTTGGGCATTTGTGGTCTTTTGACCATGGACCATCACATTTAAAACACAAGCCCTTTCTTCTCTTTTCGTCAAGTTCCGCATTTGTGTTATGTCTTCGAGGTCTTGTTTCTACTCTTTGTAACGGCTTCTCTACGTTTTGTGTATGATCCGACAACACCGTTTTCATCTTCCACGCATTCGTAGTTTGATTAGCATTCCCTCTATACTCTTGGACATGAGGCTCTTTATTCTCCTTATTAGCCAACATCAGTTCCTTCTTCACCACTCTTCTCATAATGCTAGATTCCATGGCTCTAGCTTCGGCCACCATCTCATCTAAATTGCGAGGCTTTTGCATATGAACGAGTTCTTGCATTTCTTGAGTCAGGCCATTCAAAAATATGCCTTCTAGCTTCTGTTCATCCAGTCCGGTAACTTGTGAAGACAGATCTTCGAACCTTTGAACGTAATCAGCAATGGAACCCGTTTGTTTTATACAGAACAAGCTTTGGCTAGGTCCCCTGATCTTCAAATTCCCAAATCGCAACATCAAAGCGGATTTAAACTGACCCCAACTGTTGAACTGTCTTGTGTTTATAACCCAATTGTACCAGCTAAGTGCTTCCTCACACAAACTTACGGAAACCAGTGCTAGCTTCTCTTCGTCATTGTAACCCCCCAGTCGAAAGAAACGTTCAACTCTAGCAACCCATCCATACACTCCATTGCCATCAAAAACCGCCATTTCTACATTTTTCATCAAATTCTCTCGCAACCCTGGCCTAATGTTACTACGGCTTGGTTCCAGAGGAGAGATACGTACCTGATTTTGGTGTTCTTGGAATCGCGATTGATCTGATTGACTTGAGCAACCCACCTCTCGAACAGTATCAATGCCGGGTAAAGAACTCAAGACTAAGTCCAATTTTCTTCCAAGATCTTCCAATTTTCGATCGCGAACTCTCAATTCGTTTCCCAATAGCTCGATTCTTGATCCCATTTGAGATCCCAATGCTTCGATTCGATCTTTCATCGCGCCTCCTGAGATTCGCATTTCCCCTAATTGATCGTAGACATCCGCTAATGAAGCTTCGTGTTGTTCTTCCTCCGTTAATTCCCTCACTGGTGATAACCCCATCGTCGTTCGCGAATCGCCAAAATAAAACCCTATCTCCGCGGATTTGATTACTTCTTGCGTTTGATTCGATCGCAGATCACAAGCGCACCATTTGTTAAGAAAAAGACTCTCTTCTTTTTATTAACTCTCTGTGAATGAATGATACAACTTGTAACTACTCGTAACGGAAACCCAGAAGAACTCTAGACGCAGCTAGATCATATTCTTCCCCCACGAAGACACATAAGTCTCGTTTACTCTCACAAACAACATACTCTCTATCCATTTACAACCAAGGCTTTTATATGTTCATCTAATTCACTCGCACGTGTCTCCCTCCTCGTCCGCACGTGCTGCCAATCCTTTGTTCTTCCTCCTTGTATATACTTGCATTGGCTTATCAAGTGGAGCACCAGTAGGGTGCTTGAGCTGGCCAACACATCTCTCACGACCACTTGCGTAGTTTTTCCAAACACAGGCACAACTGGACCCTTTCCAACTTGCTTACCACCAAAGAAAATGTTGAACGATCGTATACTCGACTGGAGAGGCTCCGAGAAATACATAGCCAAGTAAACCGGAACTCCTTCTGAAGGGAGAGTGGGGTCGACTAATGCTAAGCCTTCTCCGGTCCAAGAGTTACGGAGGACGGACTCAGGCGGCTTGTTTGATGCACCAGATGTATCTATCGTTACAGCCGTGGACGGTATTCCTGTGACCAATAAGTTTATCTCGGTCGGAAGCCAAAACCTACCTTGAAGATCCGATCTAGCAAAAATAGTAATAATGTAATAACAATTCGATATGGTCTTAATTGACTGTAGCTAGTTAAAATTTCGCATTTATGTTTGTGTTTAGGTAACATAGTACAAAAAAATTGTGAAGATAAGGTGAAACCGTGATGACCAAGCTATGACAAGGCAAGACAAACACACTCCCAAGCTTAACTCAAGACCTAATCATGGTTGTTGTAAACTAAACAATGGTTAGGTATGCTTTTGGGACCACACTTTGAGGAAACGGACACATTGCAGAACAGAGCATTGTACGGTTTGTCCTCTAGTGATTCCAAACGTTGCAGTGGTGTTTGTTTCCTTGTGCAACCGCGTCTTTGGTGAGCTGGACTAGCAACCAAAGGTTGTTGCAGACTGCTTTAGGTCAGGACACGAGGTCTGAAGATGTCGCCTATAAAAGGAACATTTAAGAGAGATCCGCATGTGGTGTGAGCGTGAGAGAGTGTAAAGAGAGAAAGCTTGTAATAGTATAAACTCATTCTAGTTTACAGAGTGT
Organism: Camelina laxa; assembly: GCA_024034495.1. Classification (NCBI taxonomy): domain Eukaryota; kingdom Viridiplantae; phylum Streptophyta; class Magnoliopsida; order Brassicales; family Brassicaceae; genus Camelina; species Camelina laxa. The sequence goes on along the minus strand of CM043882.1, from coordinate 15,185,766 downwards.
GCTCTAAGTGCTAGTGAAGGGCATTAGGGTGGATCACTTGTAGTTCCTATTGTGTCCTCTGTCTGAAACTAGTGGATTCCGAGTCACCGACTCGGCCAGACGTAGCTCCCTCGTTAACGGGAGTGACCTGGATAAATTTCGTGTGTGTGCTCCTGCTTTTATTCCAACTCTCTGTTCTCTCTCTCTCTCTCTCTGTTTCTCAAGAACTCTCTTTCGTTCTTTTTTACACAACTCTGTTCTTGGTTGTTCGGTCTTTCTCTCCCAAGGAAAGTCGACACCTTTGGCTTGAGAAGTCCTAACAAGTGGTATCAGAGCTTTGGTTCGTTGTTCACGGTTCTGTAGAGTCCATCAACACGGAGAACCATGTCATCAGCGAGGATAGAGGTTGAAAAGTTCGATGGTCGTGGTGACTACACCATGTGGAAAGAGAAACTCTTAGCTCACCTAGATATTTTGGGTTTGAGTGTTGCTCTTAAAGAAGAAGAAGAAGCAACGGTTGAAAAAGCTTCAGGTGAGAAGCTATCAGAGGAAGAAACTAAAGAAGAGAAACAAAAGTCAGAAGCTCTAGAAGAGAAGAGGAGAAAGGCTCGCTGTACCATTGTTCTAAGTGTATCTGGCAGAGTCCTGAGGAAGATCAAGAAGGAGCAGACTGCAGCTGCTATGATAAACGCTCTGGACAAGTTGTACATGTCCAAAGCTCTTCCCAACCGGATCTATCTTAAGCAAAAGCTATACGGCTTCAAGATGTCAGAAAACCTGAGTATTGAAGGTAACATCGATGAATTCCTTCATACTGTAGCAGACTTAGAACACACCAACGTGATAGTTTCTGATGAGGATCAAGCCATACTATTGTTGATGTCGCTACCAAAGCCTTTTGATCAGTTAAGAGATACACTGAAATATGGTTCTGGTAGGACCACATTGACGTTAGATGAAGTTATTGCAGCTACTTACTCAATAAAACTTGAGTTTGGGTCTAACAAGAAAAGCATCAAGGGTCAGGCTGAGGGTCTCTATGTCAATGAGAAGGCAGAGACAAGAGGAAGAACTGAGCAGAAAGAGAAGAACTCAAAATCTCAAAGGTCTAGATCTAAGTCTAAGACCAGGAAGGGATGTTGGATTTGTGGAGAGGAGGGACATTTCAAAAATTCATGTCCCAACAAGAACAAAGCTCAATCTCAGCCCAAAAATCAAAACGGCAACAAAGGTGGCTCATCGAGTGGGAAAGGGAACCTGGCTGAAGCTTCGGCTCTCTATGTTTCAGAAGCTTTGTCGTCAACTGATATACATCTAGAAGACGAATGGATTATGGATACTAGCTGCAGTTACCATATGACTCATAAGCGAGAATGGTTTGAAGACTTAAATGAAGAAGTTGGAGGATCAGTAAGAATGGGAAACAAGACGATGTCCAAAGTAAAGGGAATTGGCTCTGTGAGAGTCAAGAATGAAGATGGTCAGACGGTTCTGCTTGCGAATGTGAGATACATTCCGGACATGGACAGAAACCTCTTGTCACTGGGAACGTTCGAGAAAGCTGGAAACAAATTTGAATCAGATAATGGAATTATGAAAGTCAAGGCTGGGAACAATGTCCTACTCACAGGAAGGAGATACGACACTCTCTACTTGCTGCAATGGAGACCTGCAACTGTAGAATCACTTACCGTAGAGAGGAGATCAGATGACACTGTTCTTTGGCATCGAAGATTGGGGCACATGAGTCAGAAAAACATGAACCTCTTACTGAGGAAAGGTCTTCTCGACAAGAAAAAGGTTTCCACACTTGAAACCTGCGATGACTGCATATACGGTCGATCAAAGAGAGTGGGGTTCACGCTGGCTCAGCATGATACAAGAGAGAAGCTGGAATATGTTCACTCCGACTTATGGGGAGCTCCATCAGTGCCACTTTCTCTTGGTAAATGTCAATATTTTATCTCATTTATTGATGATTACACAAGGAAAGTGTGGGTTTATTTTCTGAAAACGAAAGATGAAGCTTTTGAAAAGTTCACTGAGTGGATTAACTTGGTGAAGAACCAAAGTGACAAGAAAGTGAAGACATTAAGAACCGATAATGGACTTGAGTTTTGCAACAGGCTGTTTGATGAGTATTGCATGACTAAGGGGATTCAACGGCATCGGACGTGTGCCTACTACACACCGCAACAAAATGGTGTTGCATAGCGCATGAACCGAACCATCATGGAGAAAGTCAGGAGCATGCTCAGTAACTCTGGTCTCCCAAAGAAATTCTGGGCAGAGGCAACACATACGGCAGCCATTCTCATCAACAAGACACCATCATCAGCTCTGAACTTCGACATACTAGACAAGAGGTGGTATGGTAAGCAACCTGTGTACAGTTATTTGAGAAGATTTGGGTGCATTGCATTTGCACACACTGATGATGGAAAACTAAGTCCTAGAGCGAAGAAAGGCATTCTTGTGGGATATCCTATAGGTGTTAAAGGTTACAAGGTTTGGCTACTCGAAGATAAGAAGTGTGTGGTGAGCAGAAATATTGTTTTTCAAGAGAATGCATCATACAAAGATGTAGCAATGAGGAAGGAAACCGAAATTGAAGAAGGAGATGCACCCCCCATCTCTTATCTAGACCTTGATCTTGACAGTGAAGAGGTTGTCACCTCAGGTGGAGCTTCTACGACTCCTCGAGACGTTCAGTCACCTGCAAGATCGAACCCTGCAACTCCAATACAGCATGATACAATTGAAGACGTGGAGGCTGAAATAGATCAGTCACCACTGAGTTATCATTTGGTGAGAGACCGAGCTAGGAGAGTGGTCCATACTCCTAGACGCTTTGATGATGAAGATGATCTAGCAGAGGCTCTCTACACTACTGAGGATGGTGATGAAGTAGAACCATCAAATTATAGCGAAGCTAAAAGAGACTTAAACTGGGAAGAGTGGAAGCGTGCAATGAATGAAGAAATGGAGTCGCAAACCAAGAATCACACTTGGACAGTGGTCAAGAGACCAATCAATCATAGAATTATCGGGAGCAGATGGATTTACAAGTATAAACTTGGAATCCCTGGGGTTGAAGAACCAAGGTTTAAAGCAAGATTGGTCGCCAAGGGTTACACTCAAAGAGAAGGAATTGACTACAATGAAATCTTTGCTCCCGTAGTCAAGCACGTTACAATCAGGGTCTTACTCTCCATAGTTGCTCAAGAGGATCTTGAACTAGAGCAACTTGACGTTAAAACAGTGTTCCTCCACGGAGAACTGAAAATCTATATGACTCCTCCTGAGGATTTCGAGTCAATGTTTCAAGAAGATGAAGTTTGTCTTCTCAATAAGTCATTGTATGGGTTGAAGCAAGCTCTCAAACAGTGGAATGAGAAATTTGACATGTATATGTCAGAAATCGGTTTTGTGCGAAGTGAGTATGACTACTGCGCATATGTAAAGGAGCTGGAAGATCAGTCGTTGATCTACTTACTCATCTATGTAGATGATATGTTGGTGGCATCCAAGAACAAAGAGGCCATCGTTCAGCTGAAAAAGGAACTAAGTCTGAAATTCGAAATGAAGGACTTAGGAGCTGCTAAGAAGGTTCTGAGGATGGAAATTGTCAGAAACAGAACAGAAGGAACACTGTGGTTGTCTCAGGAAGGTTATTTGAACAAGATTCTGGAGACATTCAACATGAAAGAAGCCAAGCACGTATTGACTCCACTGGGAGCTGAGGTCAAGATGCATGATGCAACAGAAGAAAAACTGGCCCGGGACGAAGACTACATGAAGTCAGTTCCCTACTGCAGTGCAGTTGGAAGCATCATGTACGCCATGATAGGTACACGTCCCGACCTTGCTTATCATGTTGGAGTTATAAGTCGTTTCATGAGCAAACCCATTCGTGATCACTGGCATGGGGTCAAGTGGGTTTTAAGATATATCAAGGGCTCATTGAAAACAAAGCTGCTCTATAAGAAGAGCTCAGATTTCAAGATTATTGGCTACTGTGATGCCGATTATGCTGGTGACTTTGACAAGAGAAGATCAACCACGGGTCTAGTGTTTACTCTTGGAAGAAACACCATCAGTTGGAAATCTGGATTGCAGAGAGTCGTCACTCTTTCAACAACAGAATCAGAGTACATGGCACTCACCGAAGCTGTCAAGGAAGCTATTTGGCTTAAAGGCTTGTTGAAAGAGTTTGGTTATGAGCAAAAGAGCGTGGATATCTTTTGTGACTCTGAAAGTGCTATTGCACTCTCCAAGAACAGTGTGCATCATGAAAAAACGAAGCACATTAATGTCAGGCTTCACTATATCCGAGAAGTGATTGCAAATGGTGATGTTGATGTGGTGAAGATTTCTACAGAAAAGAACCCTGCAGATATCTTCACTAAGACACTGGCTGTAGGCAAGTTTCAAGCTGCTTTGAACTTGCTACAGATCAGGCCTGAGTAATAAAACTCAGGGTAACCGGGTCGGGAATCCTGCAACTAGTTTCAGAAGGTACTCTCTCTATACTACTCGTGCAATTTTACTTTGGTCATCATGATTTCAGGTGGAGATTTGTGAAGATAAGGTGAAACCGTGATGACCAAGCTATGACAAGGCAAGACAAACACACTCCCAAGCTTAACTCAAGACCTAATCATGGTTGGTGTAAACTAAACAATGGTTAGGTATGCTTTTGGGACCACACTTTGAGGAAACAGACACATTGCAGAACAGAGCATTGTACGGTTTGTCCTCTAGTGATTCCAAACGTTGCAGTGGTGTTTGTTCCCTTGTGCAACCGCGTCTTTTGGTGAGCTGGACTAGCAACCAAAGGTTGTTGCAGACTGCTTTAGGTCAGGACACGAGGTCTGAAGATGTCGCCTATAAAAGGAACATTTAAGAGAGATCGCATGTGGTGTGAGCGTGAGAGAGTGTAAAGAGAGAAAGCTTGTAATAGTATAAACTCATTCTAGTTTTCTGAGAGAAAGCTTGTAATAGTATAAACTCATTCTAGTTTTCTCTAAGTATAGGATATTACAGAGTGTGCTCTAAGTGCTAGTGAAGGGCATTAGGGTGGATCACTTGTAGTTTCTATTGTGTCCTCTGTCTGAAACTAGTGGATTCCGAGTCACCGACTCGGCCAGACGTAGCTCCCTCGTTAACAGGAGTGAACTGGATAAATTTCGTGTGTGTGCTCCTGCTTTTATTCCAACTTCCTTACATCTCTCTGTTCTCTCTCTCTCTGTTTCTCAAGAACTCTCTTTCGTTCTTTTTTACACAACTCTGTTCTTGGTTGTTCGGTCTTTCTCTCCCAAGGAAAGTCGACACCTTTGGCTTGAGAAGTCCTAACAAAAATTATTGCAAACCAAACGGAATTTTTTCCTTTCATTAACAATTAAGTGATTGACCAATTTTCCTGATTTAAACGCTAAATTGCTGTTTCATACGCATTCTATTACTCTAATCTTGAACACCAAAAGTAAATATACTAAGTGATTGGGTATCGATGGTTACCTTAGAACTTCTGTTGCACCATACGCACGTCGTTGTTGGTAAAATAAACCTTCACCTGGACCAAGCTCATCATACATGCCAGTGGCCAAATCAACAACTTCAATGGATGATACAAAAGGGTTCGATGAGGAAGACGTACGCACAAAGCAAACGCTGATCTCTCCGCTGGCCGGAGAAAATATCAGCTCCAAAATGTACGGTTCAAATGCCGAGGATATTGATACGGTGCCTCGATGTTTCCCTTCAAACACTACGCTGAAGGTTGGAGTTGAGGGCTTCCCGTCGTAGTTCCCGTAGTAATACATCGTTCTCACTAGAACTTTTCCACCTTTTGTAACCGGAATGGCGGAGTAGCAATTGGTGTCGCCAGTAGGAAAGTACCGGAGTGTGGTGAGAGATTTCTCGACCGTGGTGGACGAAATGGTGGCCGACTCTCCGGATGTGATGAAGTCGTTGTCTCCAACCCATTTTAGGTTGTTGTTGTCTACGCCCGGCAGTGACGTTCCACAGTCTATGTTTACGCCTGTAATAATTGATTTTGCATGCATGAATCATGATGGTTATGATAGCTAAGCATTAAAGATATGAAGTCCGTTTTTTTGTTCCTAAAGTTAGTTTTAGTCATCCAACTTTACCCCCAGTTAATGTTGCATACTATTACTGACATAAAGCATCGTATAATTCAAAATATTTACCCCCATTTGATAAATACAACTTATTGATATCTTGAACAATTGTTATGTATCCATTTAGTTGCTATGAATTTCCATTGTGGATCATGTGATTTTACAACAGTAAACAAAACTCATTTGACTCGATCCACATGATTAATGGACACTTTTTTAACGCTTGATGTGTGAAGGTTTTTGGTAAAACCACATTATAGGCCGCAATGAATTTTCTGACCAACCAGAGGACAAGAAAAGTCATTTCCTAACGTTTTGTATGCATCCTCGTCACATAGAAAACACGAAGCAAAAACTTTGAAAATTTTGAAAAAACCTATAAACAGAATCCCTTAATTATGTGAATCGATCCGGACCAAGATGCTAGAGTACGGCCAAATCCAAGACCCTTCCTGCGGCTACTAAAGAATGAAAAAATTGAATTATGTGCTAATCAAAAATACTTACTGGCTAGAGAGAGGTTTATGGTGCAAAGAAAGAAGGTAAGATAAAGCAAGTCAGCAGCCATGCCCGGAGCTACTTTTTCAACTAATGTTCTATACAAAATTTATACAGACACCCGGATATATACATCATCTGTGTATTAGTATCTAGTTGAGCTGTCAATTAGTATTTTAAAACCAAGTTGAAATCGACCAAACTATATAAAACATGAGAACAAGTTCCTTGAGTTGGTTCTTCAAGAACGGCCAATTACAAAATATTCCAACATGGATTTGATTTTTGACAATTCCTGTTCATGCAACCATGTAAGAAAATTTAGTTTCAATGTAATATAGAAATATTAGTTTTAATATGTGACATTGAAAACAATTATTTGCAATTTGAGGTCTTATTTTACCAAAAATAAAAATAAAAATAATAACAACTTGAAGCCTTGTGGTTAGTTGACTTGTGTGATCGCTAATGTGAGCAACTTATTTCCAACATTTGTTTTTTTACTTCTTTAGTCGCATGCTTCTTCTACCATGTGGTGTTGACGAGTTGTGTACCTATCCCCAACATTCCATCAAGCAACTGCCGTTGATTCAGTTTCACCTCATAGTTTCCAACCTCCCATTCATCGAGGAGTTCAGTCAGAATCTTGACAACTTCAAATTCTGGTCCCATTAGCTCGGAAGAACCAGCGATATCAAAATATCACACTTATAAAACTCTCTCTGTATCTCCCTTTAGATGGATTGTCCCTTCTGTATGACTTTGCAATTTGGTATCTTTTGAATGATGTGAGTCCATTCATAGCCACATACTGTGCAAATGGAACATATAATCATATCGTAAAGAGCAAAATAAACCAGTTTGGAATCTTCTCCGTACTTACCCCATAAGGGTCCCTTTCAACTCAAAAAAAGATGTATCCAGTGAAGTTGCACCATATATTCCTCTTGAAAACCTTCTTTATGATTGGAAATGTTTTTTCTCGTACAACCATTTTTGTTCTTTAAAAAAAATCTCTAGTCTCTGCCCATGTCATAGAAATCAAACAACAAAATGTGAATTTTGACTTGAGGCTAAAGTTACAACTACAACACTAATCACATCTTTGTACTGAAGCCGGAGACGGTTCCTTATTAAACAAGAAGACTAACCAAAGAGAGAATACACAGCTACGGAACTGAACGCTTGGAAGAAGAACTGAAAACAAAAACAGAATCAACACTGAAAAAACTCTTCTAAAACAGAACTTAAGACAGGAAAAACAACCACTTCTAGCTCAATACTAAGTGTAATGGAATAAAAAGTTCATGCTTTTTATATATTTCAAAACACTCTTTTATTAAGATTTATTAAAAGAAAAAAGGAAAATCACACCATTTATTTTACACAATCACACATTTCTTAAACTATAAGGTTACGCGCTTAACCGGAGATATCAATGGACTTGACCTCAGGCTTCTTCTCCGGCACTTTCGGCACCGTAACAGACAACACACCATTCTCCATACTGGCCTTCACTTCCTCCACCTTAGCATTCTCCGGCAGCCTAAACCTCCTCATAAACTTCCCACTCGACCTCTCCACACGATGCCACTTGTCACTCTTCTCTTCATTCTCACTGCTCCTCTCTCCGCTGATCTGAAGTATGTTCCCATCTTCAACCTCCACTTTCACCTCTTCCTTCTTAATCCCCGGCAAGTCCGCCTTGAACACGTGCGCCTCAGGTGTCTCCCTCCAATCCACTTTAGCGTTTGTGAACGCTGCCACGTCCTCATTAGCCTGTGCGTTTGCCTGCGACAAGAACCCTTCGAACGGATCCCATACGTCTAGCGAGAATGGGTCGAACACGTTTGTTCTTCGGCCTCCAAAACTGCTCGGAATTAGAGACATTGCTTGACTTCCTTAACTCTGTTTTGATAGTGTTCTGTTTTCAGATTTTGCTTTGCTTTAAACTCTTTGCTCTTGTGTTGATTCAAACACATTCGTGCCCTAGTGTATATATAGGGAGAGAGGAGAGAGAGAGAGAGAGAGAGAGAGAGAGAGAGAGAGAGAGAGAGAGAGAGAGAGAGAGAGAGAGATGAAGAGGGCAGAGTGAAATGCTCCGCAAGTTCCTTCAAAAATCAAGAATCTTCTTTACTCTTTAGAAGCCTACAACTACAATGAGTCAAGAATTGTCAGGTGCTTTCAAGAAGTTTCGGTGCTGAGGGTTGAGCCGGCGTGCAATTCATCAAGTAGACAGCTAAACGCCATGCCGTTTTTGTTTACATGCGCCTTGTTAATGGGTTTTACTATTGTGGCCCATTTAAGATCTCTTGCAAGCATATGTAACTGAATTTTTAGAACATGATACCGATTTTTTTTTTTCTTTTTTAAACACTCAAGATACCGATTTAAAAAGCAAATTTTTTTCAAAGTTTATAGAATATCAACTAAAATTGGAACGTTTGCTACTTTTTATTTTTCTTCTGATGATGACATAATCATTCTTATTATTCTGGTAAGTACAAAATTTGAAGTAAAAGATAGTGAAGTCGACAAGGCTATTTTTTGGACATCGAGTACCTAAAAGTTTAAAGGAAAAAAATACCTCATTTGATTATGTGGTTTTAAAATACCTCGTCTTTAAACTAAAAGTAGATTTAAACCTACAACATAACAGCCATTAACACGGAATACAAGATTGCTAACGGATTATAAAATTCCAAGACAATTGAGGAAAAAAATAAACATTTATCAAATATTATCTCAAATCAGTATCAAAATTTATCCTCTAGTAATCTTTATATACCCGTCAGCTCTTTCTTGACTCCATTTGACTCTTGCGCCTCCCAAAATTTGTTTGGCGTTTCAATTGTGTCAATACGAGCACTTTTATATTGTGTTTGGATAACAAACTATCTTTCTCACAATGGTCTCCTAATTTCCAGTGATGATTATACTTGCAGCTGTTAGTGATTTAAATTATGTTGGCTTTTGGCATAAGCTACACAAACGTTTTCATGGCCATTTTTGGAAACATAAAGTTATTTTTAAAAATATTGGTGGTTTGGTGTGTATATTTTGTACATTTTATAATCATTTGAATGCAAATATTTCCCTAATTTGTGTCTTTGTCATGTATTTAGTCTGCAATTCAGAAAAATGCAAACAAGAAATGTGGAGATGTCATTGAGTATTGTCACTGGGAAAGTAGTTGTTGATTTGAGGAGGCTACCAATTGATGCTCAGGTTACATATTTTCAGTGCCTCTATATGCTATCATATTTCACATTGACAACTAAGTATGGCAGCAATTGATAACAAGGCCATAGAAAGAGAGTTTTTACAAGATTACAAAAGATTGGAAACAGTCCATCATGTCCTATGCTCTAATTCAAATGAGATTAAACACAGTTCATCATGGTTGCAGGTCGTTGCAACAAAAGTTTCTTATCTAGTGAAGTTTCTGGTTGAGTTTCTATGTAGTGATGTTATACATGGCTTTTGGTTGCAGCAACTGTAGACAAGAGATGCTACTTTTCAGTATGGCATCCTGGAGAAAGAAGAAACTGCAAAAGTTTTTAACAAGTAATGTCAAATGCCAACAAGTCAATGTCAATTTTAATTCTCATCACGCATTTTTTCCAGTTCAAATTAAAAATTCCAACATGAGCATTATTTGGATGACAAAAAATAGTCCTTATATATTTTATTGTTTTGGTCCTTTTATCAATTATTTATATTTATGTTTTGACCTTTCAGATTTCATATTTTGTTATTTTTAAAGGCTTTTCCTATTTAATTAATTTTAATATAAGTTTATACTATTTTCAAAAAAAAAAAATCCAAAATATACAGCAGAATTATTCTTTTTAACATAAATCTAAGGGAACTTGAAATGCATACTAAAAGAGGATCCCTACGATATTATCGTAACACGACGGCCACTGAGCTGCATAATGGAACTCTGCATAATGTTTATTATAGAAAAAACGGTTTTTACATACCTGGACAATTACGATATGTTCGATTCATACATTGGACTATTGACTGTACTCAAACATACATAAACTTTTAAAATAATTGAATTTAATACCCGAACTTATGATTTTGTACGTACATATACAAAAACCTGATTAATTACTAACTCCGTTAATTTTTCTATTAGAGCAATCCAACGTAGGATCCACGTGTGTTAGAAAAGATTCAAACAACGTTGTTTTAGCAGTTTGGAAAAAAAGAAACAAAATGGTGTCACAACCTGGACTCGAACCCGCAAATGTGATGAAGTCTTTGTCTCCGACCCATTTTATTAGCATTTTATGTTGTTCTTGTCTATCCCCGGCAATGATGTTCCGCAGTCTATGTTTACGCCTGAAATCGATCATGCATGCATGAATCATGATTCATGATGGTTAATTATGATATGATAATAATTAATAATGATAATGATAGACAGGTTATTTTTGTTTCTTATCTAGTTTTACGTATACAACTTTGAGACCAACGAGTTAAGATAAACTAATCGATTAGAGAGAGGAATATGATGGAAAGAAAGAAGAGAATAGAAAGCAAAACAGCAGCCATGACGGGAGCTAACCTCAACTAATGCTCTATACACACACCCTATATATATACGTCATCTGTGACTGTGTATGTGAATATGAATGTTATATGTATCGAGTTTAATTAGCTGTCTAGTAGTATCTTGAAACCAAGTTGGAATCGAACATGAGAACATTCCTTTAGAGTTTGACCTTCAACTAATTGATTCTTAAAACAATGGGCAAGTACAAAAAATTCCAATAACATGCATAATTAAACTGTTAATTGCATATTAATATTTTCTTTTATCATTCAACTGCAGATTGGTATTGGATCTAATCATTTTAAATGCCGATATTATTAAGAAATTTTTGTTTTGCCTTTTATCAGTCAATGAATTTTGATAACAATTATACAGTACAAAAAAAAAAAAAAACAACTTTAGACACGAATGTTAGTGCGGTAAGGCGCAAACCATTTATAACCACTTGATCAGATTATAAATTTATGTGTATTCCGTTTTCTTCTTTTTTATTTTTATTTTTTATTTTAGTCAAATGCTTCATTTATACCACATTATTTCATCTTCCATGTTAGGTACTCGACTATGTAACAAAGACTGGATAAACCATTTAGCTTAAGATCATATGGACTAATTCCATTGCTAAAAAGTGAAAATATTGTCATGTTAAACTACGTATCGGCCAAAACTAGATGTGAAGCTTTATGGCCTGAAAAGATTAAATGTTTAATATATATCGGTTTGCCATTGATAATACAAGTCTAATTTCGGCTAGTTATTTAAAAAAAAAAAATTAAACCAGTAAAATTAGTTGAGAATAAATTTTCAGGATTTATTTTTCTCCGTATTAAATTGAGAGACTCCATATTTTCAAAAATACCCCTTTTTAAAAATATCTTTCATGGTATTCATTTTCAAAAATACTCCTTTTAATATATAAAATGAAAAAATTATAAACTCCAAATCCTAAATACTAAACCCTATCCCTTAAAAACTATATACTAAATGTAAATTTGGAACCCAAACCTTAAAAAAAAAATTCTAAAAATTAATTTAACATAGTGTAATTGTGTAAAAGAGTGCAAAAATAAAAATATTTTTAAAAGGGGGCATTTTTGAAAAAGGGTATGCCAAAAAAGGTATTTCTAACAAATTCCCAAAATGTGTAAATTAAATTAATTTTGGTTCAAGTCTAATTTCGGCTTGTTGATTGTAGTATTTTCCGATCAAAACCACATAAGTAATCTTTGTTTAGACCTTGTACACTTTACAAAATCACTATTCAGATAAGGTTTTTGATTTGGCATTTATATGTTACTACCATTTCCTACTAGTGAATTATAACAATTGTTGGTCGGATATAAGATTGAAAAGAATTTTTATTTATAAAATAAATAAAAATCATAAATAAGAAAAGAAATGTAGAAAAAAAAAAATAGCTTGTCGCGACTAGGGTCCATGTCAATGATGTTCATCTTGAACAACATAGGAATCATTCGCGTCGCTGACGAACTGCTGTTCAACTAGTGGTGACATCCCCGTGCCTGTTCCATGCCTTTGAAAAGATACCAGCGACCAAACACCAATATTATTTGTCATCTGTATTCCAATATTCAATTTCATTATACACAGTGATTAAGCAACAATATAGTTATACCTGTGGACATAGTCGGTGTTGTGTTGGAGTTGGTCTTGCGTTTTGACGCTTCCTCAAGAAATTAGCCCCAAAACCGGATAAGAGAATTGCAAACGCAGAGGCAAACGTAACACCAAAAATGAGTGGTAATTTGTTTTTCTTCTTCTTTCCTCCCTTTGTTTTTGTCCCATCTAAAGGTTCTATATATAGAAAAGGTGTCAAATTATTTTCTTTGATACTATGGTAATAACTTAAGGCATTCGTTTCTTTTTTTTTAATCTATATTACGAGGTTTAACTTTTTAAAACGTAATTATTATAGATTTAATATAATAGCCTATATAAAATAAAATACATACACTTTTAGTAACTTCTAAAAATAGTAAAAAGGCTATGTATACAAAATTAATAAATTTGTTAATTAAGTTTTAATGATATCTTATGGGGCTGCAATAATTTTCCAAATAATTAGATGGTTAGACTCACCGATAATTCAAAGAGTTTTCTAACATCTCTACCACATTTGCTAACTCATTTTAAGAAATACCACAAGCATAATAGATAAATACTAAAATAACCTTCTCATCATTTCCTTCATTTTATCATAACAAAAATAATTTGTTTTTTTTTTTATTTTGTTTTGGTGTATTATCTTTTCAACTTTCTCATCTCTTTCTTCTTCCATTAATTGTCTCCATATTGTATATTGTATATGAGTTTTCAGTTCAAAAACATATAATGTACTAGAAACAAGTATTGTATATGGTAATAATAAATAACCATATATATTCTGATAAAAATGACTAAGCGCTTTCCTTTCCTTTCAACATAATAATAATTTATTTTTTTAAGATAATAAGAAAATTTAAATTTGTGTTTGCATTAAGCAAAAAATGCAACAATAATTTTTTTTTTTTTTTTGTCAAACAACTTGATTTCATTCACATAATATCAAGTACACAGGAGAGATACAAGGATCCAAAGTTTACAATAAAAGTAAGCAAAGGCATTACCCAATGCCGAACAAAGATAGATAAAATACATCGACCATTAATCCAAGAGAGCTTTGAGTCACTAACTGCGAAGCAAATGACACATGAGAGATCATGGTATGTTGATAACTCTTCCACAAGAATTTCAATGGAAGGTGAGATGGTCCCTGTCAAACAAAGACTAGGAGACGTTGAAAATGTAGTCATGGCAAAGCGTCTCACCGGCGTGAGCAGAGCTACTTGAGATTGTACAAGGGCCATAACAAGAGGCTTCATGAGCTTGGGAGTAAAAGAACTCACCAATGAAGCTATTAGAAAGATGCGCCAAAAATAAGTGAAAGGCCGTAACATAACAGGTGGAGTCTCTCTCGCATAAGAGCCTTGGCTATGAAGATAGCCTTGGATATGGAGATTAAGGCTTCCACAAAAAGTTTGTAGCCGGCGTAACACAGACAAGTAATAGCTCAAATGTACTGGTGATTGGTGAATGGTGGTTGCTAATGGTATCATAAAGAAAAAGTAGATAAGCTTGGTTACCATTGGATGATGGCTTAGGTCGCTAGCTAGGATTGACAACGGGTGACTATTGGCTAAGGATCTACCAAAGACATAATCAAGCTGTTGGCAATATAATTTCAGAACTACTTCGCCTAAACACTTTTGAGCCAAGGGAGAAGGGATGATTACCATATAAGGAGCATATACCAGGGTTCTATCTAACTGATTAAACAAGTATAGCAGTCCAATCAGTGTATTCCGCAGAAGGAGTCTTCGGCCTAAGCGGATATACTCACGATATGGACCTTGATACAAGCTATGACTTGTTAAAGAGAAAGAATAGGTTGACCTGGTTTTTTGGACGATGGGCTTAGGATAAGAAACTGCTAATGGGCCGGCTTCATGGATCAGGCCCACCAAGAGAACACTAGGGTTATCGGGTGATGGCCAACAATATACCAAACGGCGGCGGCTGGTCGGAGTGGGTGAATGAACTGGAAGTGAAAGGAGCATCTCCGGTGAACACAACAACATCCTTGCCAAACTCGGATGGTGGCGAGTGGTTAGAGCGGAGATCCAAACGTTCGGTGAAACCATGACCCTGAAGAAGAAAGCGTCGTGCGCCGTCGACGTCTTCCCTCGGAAAGGCGCATTTGATAGCTCAAATAGAGTTTTTCTGCCATCAACAAAGCCGAGGTGAAGGCTTCTTCAGGTGAGAGTAGGAGTCCGAGATTTGAACTGTATAGAGCAGTGGACAATCGATCCGCTATAGCAGACACTGGGATTATGTATAGAAAGGTGGAGTTCGCCGGAAGACCCCTTCTGTCTTTGAGATAGAACCAGCCCAGATCTGGAATTTGCATGCTTATAAGTAGTTGCCAAAAGGTTAAAAAATGGGGAAAAACTGCAAAAGAGGAAGAAGAAACAAAGAGGTATTGAAGCAGGGAAGAAATAAAGCAGAGGGCCTCCCGACGTCGGCGAGCCGAAGCTCCACCGACGCTGGAAAAAGTCTGAAAGAAGGTTACTTCGATGTTCGTGCCTGGGAGAGAAAAGGATTTGTAAAGACTACTAGTTGTTTTTGCAACAATAATTTATTACCCCAAAAAATAGAAAGAAAGAAATGGGTACAGATTGTGAGTACTGAGTACACTTCTACGGCATTGTTTTTGTGTGGTTCCGTAGCTCCGGGACCTTAATCAAATACCAAATGGAATTAAATGATATCATTCAAAACATTTCATATTATGATACATTTCCTATTGATTAACATCAATCATTCATTCAATATACTCAATGTCAATTGAATCTTAAGTTGGAAGCAATGAAATTTAAATTCCATAAACCAGAGTTCGAAGTGTTCAGACGTAAACGCATGGTCAAGTTTGGTTATTTACTTAAAAGTAGATGAATTTTTTTATTTTGTTATTTGTTAATATTATTTTTATGTTGTATCATTTATTTACATGTTATATAATATAATACTATACGGTGAGTTTTGATTCATATTAAACTACTAATAGGTAGGCCTGGAAACTACTACTGATACCCGTATTAGACCTGTTTTTCGGTTTGTATCTGTCCCAAAAAAGGTATCCGCAGCTTTAGGGTCGAGTGAAGGGTATAATAATTATATTATCCATAAATAATAATCGAGTATCAGATATTAATTTAATTTTTGAGCGTCTCGTTACCCGTCTCATTACCCGTTTTATTACCGAATCATAAATACACGTTAATATTTTGTAGAATAATGTTACCAGCGTGAGGAAATATTTATGTAAATTTGTATTTGTTTGTTACAAAATAATACTCCCTCTGTTTCATATTAAATGTCATTTTAGACTGATTATTTTGTTACAAAATAAGTGTCATTTTGTATTTCCAAGGTAGATGTTTGGTAAATTTTCCAATTTTATCCCTACTAATTTAATGTATTGACCAATAGGAAAATTGAATAATATATTAATAAGGGATAAAATAGAACATTTAATGATTTTCTTAATATGTGTGAAAAATTCTAAAATGACACTTAATATGAAACAGAGGGAGTAGTAGAAAATTTACTAATTCTATACATTTTATAAAATCATATATTTAATTTACTTAAGGTCATACTCTGATTTCGACCCGTAGTTGGTACTACTATTTTGGTTTGGTGCAATATCAAATTCGTGAATTATACATTCGGTAAAGCCAAAAAAATCAACAAAATATGTATTGACTCGTGATTTGGTATTACAAATTGATGTGATCGTATTTAGAGATCTTAATATACCAAATTTACAAATTGAAGTTATTGGTATAACATGTTGTATATTAATTTTATAGATGAAAATAACAATTAGGTTATGTATATTATCAACATTATACACTTAGTATTGTTTATATAGTGAATATTGTGTATAAACAATTAAGTTTTAGCCAATTAAATAGTTTGTTATTATTTTCTAAGATTTATGAAACAATAAATAGAATTTTATTATTTTGTAAACAAAATCTAAACTTTTCTTTTGTTAGTTATTAGAATAATTAAAATATAATAGTATTTTCATAATATGTCACATCAGAACTGGTTAAATTTTTAACAACATAGCTTAAATAAGTATATAGATATATTTTTAAAATATAAACAATATTGTATCCTAATTTAATATATATTTGTTATTATTAAATGATTTAGATATGTAAATATTTAATCTTAGTTTTATAAATAAATTTAAGTTTTATAAATTTCTAAATAGTTTGTTATTGTTTCCTAAGATTTTTGAAATAATAAATAGAATCTGTTTAATTATTGTAATACATAATTTCGTAATAATTTTATTGTTATTTTATTAAATAATTTCAAAATTATTTTATTAATGATTTCTTGTAATCTAATAAATTGATAATTACTATTTTTTTGGATAATCATTTTCAGGTTACAATAAATTAATATTAAGATTCTGTAATAATATTTTGTATTAAAATATAATGGCATTTTGTGTAATATTTTACATGGAGTAAGGTAAATTTTTAACAAAATAGCTTAAATAAGTATATAGATATATTTTTAAAATATAAACAATATTGTATCCTAATTTTAATATATATTTGTTATTATTAAATGATTTAGATATGTAAATATTTAATCTTAGTTTTATAAATAAATTTAATTTTTATAATTTTGTAAATAGTTTGTTATTGTTTCCTAAGTTTTCTGAAACAATAATAGAATCTGTTTAATTATTTTATTACATAATTTCGTAATAATTTTATTATTATTTTATTAAATAATTTTGAAATTATTTTATTAATGATTTCTTGTAATCTAATAAATTAATAATTAGTATTTTTTTGGATAATCATTTTCAGATTACAATAAATTAATATTAAGATTCTGTTATTATATTTTGTATTAAAATATAATGGCATTTTGTGTAATATTTTACATGGAGTAGGATTATTTGTTTAAAGAGTTGCTTAAATAAGTATATAGACTAGATAATGACCCGCGCTGGTAGCGCGGAAAATTTTTTTTTCTATATTTTGTTATTTGTTAATAATATTTTTATGTTGTATTATTCATTTACATATTATATAATATAATACTAAATGGTGAGTTTTGATTCATATTAAACTACTAAAAGGTAGGCCTGAAACTACTACCGATACCCGTATTCGACCCATTTTTCGGTTTGTATCCGCCCTGAAAAAAGGTACCCGCAGCTTTAAGGTCGAGTGAAAGGTATAATAATTATATTATCCGTGAATAATGATCGAGTATCGGATATTAATTTAGTTTTTGAGCGTCCGTTACCCGTCTCATTACCCTTTTATTACCTGACTCATAAATACACGTTAATATTTTGTAGAATAATGTTACCAGCATAAGAAAATATTTATGTAAATTTAGATTTCTTTGTTACAAATTAATAGTAGAAAAATGATTAGTTCTATACATTTTATAAAATCATATATAAATTATTTTGCTTAAGGTCATACTCTGATTTCGATCCGTAGTTGGTACTACTATTTTGGTTTGGTGCAATATCAAATTCGTTAATTATACATTCGGTAAAGCTAAAAAAAACCCAACAAAACATGTATTGACCCGTGATTTGGTATTACAAATTAATGTGATCGTGTTTAGAGATCTTAATATACCAAATTTACAAATTGAAGTTATTGGTATAACATGTTATATATTAATTTTATAGGTGAAAATTACAATTAGGTTATGTATATTATCAACATTATACACTTAGTATTGTTTATATAATGAATATTGTATATAAACAATTAATTTTTAGCAAATTAAATAGTTTGTTATTATTTTCTAAGATTTATGAAACAATAAATAGATTTTTATTATTTTGTAAACAAATCTAAACTTTTCTTTTTATTTATTAAAATAATTAAAATATAATAGCATTTTCGTAATATGTCACATCAGAATTACTATTTTTTTGGATAATCATTTTCAGATTACAATAAATTAATATTAAGATTCTGTTATTATATTTTGTATTAAAATATAATAGCATTTTGTGTAATATTTTATATGGAATAGGGTTATTTGTTTAAAAGGTTGCTTAAATAAGTATATAGATTTGAGAAAGTTTTGGTAATTTAAGTTTACCTAATAATTAACTAACCTTGGGTGTCTCGGTTGCTGTTACTTATTGAGTACAGCTCCAACCCATTGATGAGGGGCGGCAACTCCGAGTCATCGGTAGACTGAAAGATTATCTGGGACATTGACGTGGCCACTACATCTCTCAAAACGAATTGAGTCGCTTTCCCATACACCGGTACAATGGGATCCAAACCCACTTGAGTGGTGTCCAAGAAAACGTTGAAAGACCTTTGTTTCCGACCTAGACTCTGAGGTTCTGCGAAGTAAAGAACCAAGTATACCGTTATCCCGGTTGAGGGTAGAGCCTCATAAGAAAATTTGAAGCTGTCTTTTCACACTGCAGCTGCCTTTGACATAACAATCTCTGGCGGCTTGTTCGACGCTCGGGTGATGTCTATTGATGGGCTTGAGGTCGATAGATCGGTCAGTGTTGGGTTGTCTTGGGATCCTGACGCGGACCATAGCCTACCGTAAGGGTCTAACGGGTAGCTACATAAATTTCCAAGAAACCAATAAAATAAAATTAATTAATTAAATCTATATATAATAGCAATCCGAATAAATACCACCAAAAGTTGTATTTTTTCAACGTACTTTTTGGATAATTTTTCAAAAAATCTGTAGAAATTTTAAATTGTGTTTTACAAAAAGTTGCGATTGTTCATTGTAAAGGTTTTTGTTTGTATAGTTTCAACGGTTCATTGTAGAGTTGTGTATATTCGAATATTCGTATCTTTTGAAATCTATATATATTTGTCTATTTGAACTGTTTCATTTTTTTGTCATGACACAAAATAATATAAAATTTCAGTCTCAACTGTTTTTGCAGCTCTCTGAATTATTCTCTAGCATTCATTCTTTTAAAAGTAAAGAAATTCCTCAAAGTCTTGATTTAACAAAAGATTTTTGAAATGATGAATCTAATTTACAACTTTTAGTTAATTTTATATATACAAATTTAATAAAAATACCTACAGTTTTTTTTCAAGAGTTTAGCTTTTGGATTTGACTTTTGAATATGGTAATAAAAATGTTTTCTATTTAAAAGCAGTTTATATGAGTTTGTAGGTATAATCAAGTGCAGACACAACAGTTTTGATTTTTCGTAAAAATATTGTTTTTATTTGCATTTTTTTAAAAATTCAAATGGTTGTATTTGTTCATTATACAGTTGTATATTTTCCTTTTTTTATTTATATTTTTCATCATAAATTTTTCGTTCTAATAGGTGTGTCTATTTAAATAGTCATGTCTTTTGAACACTCTTTATATTTGTCTCTTCATCACTAACTAATAAGTTTGTTAAAACAAATTTTTTATTTTATGTTGAATCTAAATAATTGAATATTAATATCTAATACTCAACGTTATTCTATAATCTAACTTAAATTTTAGAAATGATTATAGCAATAGAGAAATTTAATACGACTTAATATATAATTTACAGTTGTGTCTATTTATCGTAACTTTTCGTTAAAAATATATTTTAATATTTAAAAATAATAATAACAATTTGAATAAAATGTTTTTATTTGTATTTGTTCATTTTAGAGTTGTGTCTTTTCACTATATTTTGTTTATATTTTTTCATCACAACTTTTCTTTCTAATATGTATGTCTATTTAAATAGTCATATCTTTTGAACTCTCTATATATTTGTCTATTCATCAATAACTAACAAATCATTGTTCGTTGAAACAAATTTTTCGTTTTATGTTGAATCTAAATAATTTGAATATTAATATATATATTCAATGTTATTCTATAATCTAACTAAAATTTTAGAAATGATTATAGTAATACATAAAATTAAGAAAACTTAATATGGAATTTACAGTTGCGTCTATTTATCGTAACTTTTTATTAAAAACTATTTTAATATTTAAAATTTATTTTATTTTGTTTTTAAGAGTTATGTATTTTAATTTTAATTTTTTGTTGATACAGTTTCAATCATTATTAAATATATTTTTAATTAGAATTATTTAATAGAAAATTACATCTACTCATTACAACCATTAGTTCAATATTCTCAGTTAGGATTACTTTGTCATAATGATTTTTTTTTTAATTGTAGATCTTTACCATAATTCTTCATAAAAATATCTTATATTTATAATATTTTAATTTAAATAGTATGTTTTGGAAAATTGCGTCTATTTTTCATAATATTATTTGTTAAAAGTTTTCATTTTGATGGTTGTGTTTTTAGTGACAGTTTATGTTTGATGTTTATGTATTGAAAATATTCTATTATATTTAAATAATATCATAATGTATAATTTTAAATTTTAAATTTAAATTTTTTTTTTTTAAATACTTCCCCCGCGATATCGCGGAGGTCTGAGTCATAGTAGGTACGTAATAATATAACCTTGAAAGAAAGTTATCATTATTAGTTAACACAGTTCTAATAAATTCACTTGACGTACAAACTGTTATGAAATAATTAATAAATTTTGTCTAAACCTAGGGTAAAAATCACATGCTTAATGAAACATTAGCAAAGAGTCGCTGAATTAAAGCTTTAAGAAAATTGTCAAGGAAAACACATCATAAAAGCTTTAACAGTACGATTATTAGATGCATATAGAAAAAACTTGAGGTCATCTCCACTGATACATCTTAATGAGTTGCTTACAAGTTTCTTAATACAAAAACTGATTAATTATAATGTAATTTGCTAAGGATCGATTTCTATCTTAGTGCATCTCCAACGGCGTATTTAGCACAGACTCTTATTGGTAAAGTGATTTAAAAATAAATCATAATTGATAAAAAATTAAGATTCAACTCTTATTTAGTAAGTTTAGGAGTCGTCTCTTATTGTGTACGTGTAAGTAGAAGGTTGGTCGAGTTTTTAATATAAAAAGAGATTTTTTTTTTTTACCTTCTTTGTCTTCTCTTTTTCGCGATGCTTTCGAGCAACAAAACTGAGAGAGTTTTTGACTAAATCGAAACGAAAAATCAGAGCTTTTGACAAACCCAATCTCCAATCGAAGATTTCGATTAACCAATCAGAACGAAAAATTGGAGTTTCTATTTTTTCGACGAATTTTAATATGAAAGCGTTAAGTCTTCTTCACCAAATCAAGCGTTGCCTTCACCAAATCGGAGGTTTTGATTAACATAATACAGACCTCAAAAACGTGTATTGTTTAAGGTAGAAGAGCTCTTCTTGGCCTCTTTGGCTTAAGTTCATCAGATGTCAACGTCTTCCTCAAGAGTTGAGGTCTGACACAAAAACACACATCAAGATCAAGGTCCGAGACAAAGAACATCATGATCTAAGCCCAAAAATATATCGACATCGTCTTGTGATGGGATGGATCACAGGTAAGTAATTGATCTTGTGATGTTAATAATTTTGTGTCTTCTTCCAGATTGCAGTCAAGAGACTGAAGGCATGGAGTAACAGAGAGGAGATTGATTTGCTGTATAAAGCGGGATGAAGATGCCATAAGCTCTGCTCAGGCCATTGCGTGAGTCTCAAAATCTAAAACCGACACTTTCTGTCTTTGCTCAGGTACCTACACCACCACACAACCCCACAGATAATCCATGGAGATGTGAGAGCTAGCAATGTGTTGGATATAGTAAGTTGATGCCAGATGATACTTGAAACGACCAACCCTTTTTTTTTAGATAAATAAATAATAAATATAATATATTAAAACAACTACAGCTAGTGGTCCCATACCCACTAGCCACCTAACCACAACACATTCAACAGCGGAAAACATAATCAATATCCAATAATATTCCAATAATAAACCAATACTATAGCAAAGCAATAGTCAATACCAAACAACAAGAAACATGGAACCAGCAACCTAGCAATGTTTCTAATGACTCAACTCTAGCACCCTAGCAAATGCCAGACAACACTCAATCGAGTCCCTAGAACATCGTCCTCTTCATTGCCTTTGATTCCACGATCACACTTTGCCTTTACCTGCACCACAAACACAAATTGAGATGCATGAGTATTTGATAAACACTCAGTGAGGCAATCCTCCCATCTACTGGGCTATACACACAAGCAATAAGATCTCTACAAGCCACAAACAACAATCAATAAAACAAACCAGGCAAAATATACAACGCATGCAACTGAACAAGGGGTGTCGACCGACACCAGATGGTGTCGATCGTCACTGACTATCTGGTGTCGACCGACGCCAAACTGGTGTCGACCGACACCCTGCCCGACACTCCCGAAAACCCTAGTTTGTGTCGACCGACGCCTCCACATGGCATCGAACGACACTCGCCAAAGTCCCGAGCCGTCCTCGCGTTGGTGTCGACCGACACCCCAACTGGTGTCGACCGACACCGATACCGAGCAGCGATTTCCCTCGATCAGAAACTCCGAATCTCGCCTCCAATCTTCTCCAATCCGCTCCTTGCACTCCCAGAAGCCAAACCCAGCCCAGATAGCAACGAAATAACATAGGGAACTCAAGGAAACAACCACATAAGCACCAAATCACATAGAAACTAGAAATCTTAGCTTAGATAAGCCATGGTCATGCACTCACCTCTTTGCAGGAAGAATCAGACCAAAAGCCACGAATCCAACCTTCCTAGCAAGCTTCTAGATCCTTCCTAGCTTCCAAACTCTCAAGGACAGCCAAGAATCTCACCAAAAATCACCAAAAAGCTCAAGAACACACTTTTTCCTCTTTTTCTCTCAAAAACAACAAAGCGGCGACAAAAGACTTCCCCAAAACCCTTCTGGTCGACCAAAACACTTAAATATCTCGGTTTAGTAGTTTTCCCTACATCAAACCGGTCCAAATCGATAATTAAATCGAACCGGTCGAACCAGAAACAATTAGTGTCGATCGACACCTCCTGTGGTGTCGATCGACACCCTCACCAAAATACCAAAAAAATGGTTCGCGGGTGTTACAATTCTCCCCCACCAATCTAGATTCGTCCTCGAATCTCGAACAACCATCAGTCAAGGACTCCCGTGCAACCGTCTCCACAGCCCGCACTCCTCCGACCAATCTACAGAAGGTCTCCTCTAGGCGATAGACTCACGCTCCAGGCGTCATTTGCTCTTGACTTTTTAGACTTTCCTTTACTCATAGGCCTAAACCTTGAGTTTTTATTGGCTCCTCATCAGACCTAAGTCTGCATGCCAAATGTTGGCTCCTCATCAGGCCGAAGCCCGCATGCCATAATATATAAGGAAAAGTCCAAACTCGTCTCTCGGGTTGCCACCCTACAGCGCGCCCCCGGATCGTCATCCGAAGTCGATATACCAACCATTCTTTCAAGCCACAAAGTCTCTGAAAATGGCAGTACTAGGAGAACCTAAGTCCCCCAAGAGTCGCGAGCAAACGATTCTGAACACGTCCGAGTCCTATCCCTATCCAGGTTTCCTTCCGTGGCTCGCGTAAAACATCTCAATGTCCTACCAACCACATATTCCTCACTGGAATACCTCATGACCACACAAGGATCATATACGCCACAAGGGCCGCCACAAAGGCCAAACAAAATGTCCTAAAGAGGACCGCCACCAAGGCCAAACAAAATGTCCTAAAGAGGACCGCCACCAAGGCCAAACAAATGTCCTAAAGAGGACCGCCACCAAGGCCAAACAAATGTCCTAAAAAGGACCGCCACCAAGGCACTCTGGCTAAACAGCCCGCCACGAAGGCCATCTGTCCCGAAGGACCGTCACAAAGACCATCTGTCCCGAAGGACCGTCACAAAGACACTGGCTAAACAGCCCGCCACAAAGGCCAAACAAACGTCCTAAAAGGACCGCCACCAAGGCCACACAAATGTCCTAAAGAGGACCGCCACCAAGGCCACACAAATGTCCTAAAGAGGACCGTCACAAAGACACTCTGGCTAAACAGCCCGCCACAAAGGCCAAACAAACGTCCTAAAAAGGACCGCCACCAAGGCCACACAAATGTCCTAACGAGGACCGTCACAAAGAGCCTCTGGCTAAAAGCCCGTCACAAAGACCCCACAATGTCTAAAAAGACCGCCACCCACGGGCACACTGACTCAAAAGTCCGCCACTAAGGCCACACTCAAGCCCCCTTTAAGGCTCTACACCGCTAAAATGGACAAATTCTAACTCCCATAAAACTTTCCATATTTAGCACCTTCCATTTTTGGAAACTTTCCACTTTTGGAAACTTCTCTTCACAACCCCGCCTCACGGAAACTTTGTACCCCAAACACCACCTCATCTTGTTACTGAGTCGCACAACCAACCACCCCAAGCGACCGAGTAACAAGAGAGATGGGCTGGAATACTCCATTCGCTCCAGCCACGGATACAGATGGGACCCGGCTAAACAAGCTCAAGTCGCGGCTTGCTTCTCATACCACTTCTTGAACCTTGCCTTCATCTTTGCCTCAGGCTCCCAAGTCTGCTCCTCAACACCATCACAGTCCCAAAGGACTCTCATCAAAGGAATCTTCTTCTTCCGAAGTTCCTTGATCCTCCTCTCGAGAACCCTCACTGGTCTCGCCTCCAAAGTCATGTTAGGCTGAAGATCCTCAGGAATCTTAGCCAACACCTCCTCTCCCTCACGGAGACACTTCCGCAACATAGACACATGGAAAACCTTATGGAATGCACGCATCACCTCAGGTAACTCCAATCTATATGCCACTGGTCCAACCCGCTCAATCACTCTGAATGGACCCATATACCTCGGACTCAACTTAGTCTCTGACAATGACCTGTTCGGACCCCGCAACATGGCCATCTTGAGGTACACTCTGTCTCCTACCTGAAACTCAAGATCTCTCCTCCTCCTATCTGCATAACTCCTCTGCCTATCCTGAGCCTCCTTCATGTTCAGCTTGAGAACCCGAATCTTCTCTGAGGTCTCCTGAACAAAACTAGCACCAAACATGCTCCTCTCCCCCACCTGAGTCCAGCATAATGGTGTACGACATGGCCTCCCATACAGAGCCTCATAAGGAGCCATCTTAATACTTGCCTGATAGCTGTTGTTGTAAGCAAACTCTACCAGGTTCAGATGATCTGCCCAATGGCCACCCCAATCCAGCACACACATCCTCAGCAAATCCTCCAGCGTCTGGATCGTCCTCTCTGACTGTCCATCAGTCTGGGGATGATAAGCTGTACTCATATGCACCTTAGTGCCCATCTCTGCCTGAAATGCCTTCCAGAACACCGAAGTGAACTTAGAATCCCTATCAGACACAATGCTTGCTGGCACCCCATGCAACCTGACTATCTCCCTCACATACTTCTTAGCCAAGACCGCTGCTCCATCAGTCTTCTTAATGGCCAGAAAATGTGCTGACTTAGTCAACCGGTCCACAATGACCCAAATAGCATCAAAGGTCCGTGACACTGGCAATCCTACCACGAAATCCATAGTGATCATATCCCACTTCCACTCAGGAATGGGTAAACTCTTCAGTAACCCGCCAGGAACCTGATGCTCAGCCTTCACTAGCTGACACACATCGCACCTCGAAACCCAACTAGCCACGTCCTTCTTCATCCCGACCCAATGATAGTACCTCTTGAGGTCACGGTACATCTTGGTCGCTCCTGGATGAATGGATAACTTGCTCGCATGAGCCTCTCTCAGAATCTCCTGTCTCAACTCCTCATCCTTGGGCACACACACACGACCGTGCACCAAGATAGTACCATTATCGAGACCTGATACTCTGAACCCACATCCTTAGAGGCATTCACTAGCCCCAAATCCTTCTCCTGAGCCAACCGCACTCTACTCAGAAGATCTGCTCTATCTACTGCTTCCAAACCCAACGGTTCCTGTGAAACAGCACACAAGCTCAAAGCACGATCTCCCCTACCAGAGACTCCAACTGCTCCTGAGCCGAAGCTACCCTCTTCCGACTCAGAGCATCTGCAACCGTGTTAGCCTTACCAGGATGATAGGCTATCTCCAAATCATAATCTGCCACAAGCTCCATCCACCTCTCGTCTCAAATTCAACTCAGGCTGAGTGAATATATACTTGTGCTCTTATGATCGTGAACACTGTACCTTTGCACCATAAAGATAAGATCTCCAAATCTTCAGGGCAAAAACTACAGCACCCATCTCCAAATCATGAGTAGGATAGTTGCCTTCATGCACCCGCAACTGCCGCGAAGCATAAGCAATCACCTTCCCATGCTGCATCGAACACAACCCAACCCAACTCTAGATGCATCTGTATAAACCACATAGGGTTCTCCCTGCTCAGCAAAGCCAACACTGGCGCAGTAGTCAACATCTCCTTCAGCTTGCAAAGCCTTCCTCACACTCTTCGACCAGACAAAAGGAACATCCTTCCTGTCAACTTAGTCATAGGACGTGCTCTGCTTGCAAACCCCTGCACAAATCTCCTGTAGTATCCTACCAATCCAAGGAAACTCCCGATCTCGTGGCATTCTGCGGTCTAGGCCAATCTCTAATAGCCTGAATCTTCTCTGGATCTACAAAACCCCTTCTACGAAACAATGTGACCAGAAAGCCCATCTCACGCTGCCGAAACTACACTTGCTCAACTTGGCAAACAGCTTCGCTCCCGCAGCTTCTCCATAACGCCCTCAAATGCACTGCATGCTCCTCAGACTCTTAGAGTAAACCAGGATATCGTCGATGAAAATGATGACAGATACATCCGAAACTCCTGAAATACACTGTTCATCAATCTCATAAACGCTGCTGGTGGTTAGTCAACCCGAAAGGCATCACCACAAACTCATAATGCCCATACCTCGTCCTGAAAGCAGTCTTCCTCACATCTGCCTCATCTATCGGTATCGATGATAACCCGATGCAAGATCCACCTTGGAGAACCAAGTAGCACCCCTCAACTGATCCAACAACTCGTCAATCCTCGGGAGAGGGTACTTGTTCTTCACAGTGACCCGGTTCAAACCCCGTAATCAATACACAACCGGAAACTCCCATCCTTTTTCGACAAACAACACCGGCGCTCCCCACGGTGACACACTAGGACGGATGAATCCCTTACTCAATAAATCCTCTAGCTGCTTCTTCAGCTCGCCATCTCTGCTGGAGCCATCCTGTAAGGAGCCTTGGATAACGGTGTCGTCCCCGGTTCCAGTTCAATGGTAAAAGGATCCGACCGAGATGGTGGTAATCCTTGCAGACGAAACACATCCTCAAACTCCTCCACTACTGGAATACCGCTAACCGTAGACTTCCCCACCGACTCTGGCATAGATATAGTGACCAAATAAGCCTCACGGCCCTTCTCGATCATCTTCCCAGCCTGAATGGCGAGATCACGAGACTCCCGAAGTCGGTCTAATACCCTGAAAACCAACTTCCCTCCTGGTCGCTCAAACTCCACTCTACCCCGATAGCAATCTAAATGCACCATATGCCGATGCATCCAATCCATCCCGAGAATAACATCATACAGCTCCACGGAACTGATAAGCAAATCCGCTGGCCATGACTCCCCTGCGATCTGAATATCAATTCCTCTAGCTCGTCCAATGACTCTCAGGAACTTGCCTCCCGCAACTCTAACAACTCCTGTGCGCTCTCCAGGATCCCCGCTGATCCCCGCACACTCTGCACACTCTGGAGTAATGAAGCTATGCGAAGCTCCAGAATCAAACATAACGTGGGACTTAAACCCGCCCACCAACAAGGTCCCTACACAAACCTCATGTGTTGAGAACCTAACACTATATCACAGAACATAAAATCTGACCCTACTAAAATTCACAAAGATTAAGTACCAGAAGTTATACTGTGATCGCCCGGCACTGGTTCCACCAGTCTCCACTGTGTAAACCCGAGGCCCCTGCTCAATCCGGGCCACCTGCTGACCCCAGGCTGCACCTGCTGCAACGCTGCCACTGCTGCCGGCTGCAGCTTGGGACAAAAAGGCTTGATGTGCCCTGTCTCCCTACAATGATAACACACCCGAGGTCCTGCCGTCGGAACACTCCTCTTGGGACAACTAGCAACCCTGTGATCCCTGCTCCCACAACCGAAGCAACCCGCACCACT
Organism: Camelina laxa; assembly: GCA_024034495.1. Classification (NCBI taxonomy): domain Eukaryota; kingdom Viridiplantae; phylum Streptophyta; class Magnoliopsida; order Brassicales; family Brassicaceae; genus Camelina; species Camelina laxa. Next base: position 15,156,830 of record CM043882.1, on the reverse strand, counting down.
CGGCTTCTGCGTAGCCTCCCACTTCCTCTTGGTTCCCTGGGCATGCCTACCGCCCCTGCTAGAACCACCCTGCTGCTGAGCCTTACTAGGCTGAATGCTGGAGCTACCGCCACTGACTGTGCCCGGATATCCTCCTCAATCTCTGCTGCAGTCTCAACCAGCTCTGCATGCGTAGCATAACTCCTCCCTCTACAGTGAACTCTCAAGTCATCACGTAGAGCCCTCAAGAACCTCCTGATCTGAGCCTCTTCAGGCTCCATAGCCCGACCTCCATAACAAAGAAGTCGACTGAACCTGGTCCAACTCCCGCACTGACCGTGCCCCCTGAGACAACCGAAGGAACTGCACCTCCAAACGATCCAATGCCTCTCGAGGAAAATACTTGCGGTTGAACTCCAAAACGAAGTCAGCCCAAGTCATCTCCCGCTGCACCCTCCTAGCAGCCACAGATCTCCACCACAACTCAGCATCACCACTCAAAAAGTAGACCCCTATGTCCACCCAAAACTCCTCAGGACATCTCAGAGTGTGGAAGTTACGTTCCACTCTCGTCCTCCACGCATCCGCAGCAGTAGGATCTACACCTCCTGAAAACTGCTCAGTACGCAACCGACCCATCTCTGTCAACATGCTGAGATAACGAGCATGGACCCCGCATCCGCAGCCACTGGCTGCCGCTCCTCCGCCACCACTGGTGGCACTACCTGAGCCTGAGCCGGTACCACTGGTGGTAACCGCTCTAACACCTGTGCTAGCAAAGCCGCAAGGTCAACACCAGGACTCCACCCGCTGGGACCCCCACACCCGGACCCTAGCATCACCGGCCACTGGAGCATCAACACCGCCCTCCTGCCACACTCACGGAATCCCCGGAACACCCTGCGACTCGCCAACACCCTCAGCTGTCACACTCTGGTCCTCGGTCTCAGTAACCACTGGGACTCTGCCCCTACCACGACCACGTCCGCGTCCACGACCACGTCCGCGCCCACGACCTCGACCAGCCACAGCACCCTCTCTAACCATCTGCACTACCATGAACAGAAGGCTAAGCAAACAATTTCTATTATAACACAGAAACATAAACTCACCGTGGAATCACACACTCGGCTCGAAGAGGATGTTCTAAGACTCCATGCCACACACAATTGACTAACTCACATAATCAATCAAGACATGCAATCCCAAACATCTACAACAGAAACCTAGTGAACCCAAACCTAGAACCGTAAGGGCTCTGATACCAAAATGAAACGACCAACCCTTTTTTTTTAGATAAATAAATAATAAATATAATATATTAAAACAACTACAGCTAGTGGTCCCATACCCACTAGCCACCTAACCACAACACATTCAACAGCGGAAAACATAATCAATATCCAATAATATTCCAATAATAAACCAATACTATAGCAAAGCAATAGTCAATACCAAACAACAAGAAACATGGAACCAGCAACCTAGCAATGTTTCTAATGACTCAACTCTAGCACCCTAGCAAATGCCAGACAACACTCAATCGAGTCCCTAGAACATCCTCCTCTTCATTGCCTTTGATTCCACGATCACACTTTGCCTTTACCTGCACCACAAACACAAATTGAGATGCATGAGTATTGATAAACACTCAGTGAGGCAATCCTCCCATCTACTGGGCTATACACACAAGCAATAAGATCTCTACAAGCCACAAACAACAATCAATAAAACAAACCAGGCAAAATATACAACGCATGCAACTGAACAAGGGGTGTCGACCGACACCAGATGGTGTCGATCGTCACTGACTATCTGGTGTCGACCGACGCCAAACTGGTGTCGACCGACACCCTGCCCGACACTCCCGAAAACCCTAGTTTGTGTCGACCGACGCCTCCACATGGCATCGAACGACACTCGCCAAAGTCCCGAGCCGTCCTCGCGTTGGTGTCGACCGACACCCCAACTGGTGTCGACCGACACCGATACCGAGCAGCGATTTCCCTCGATCAGAAACTCCGAATCTCGCCTCCAATCTTCTCCAATCCGCTCCTTGCACTCCCAGAAGCCAAACCCAGCCCAGATAGCAACGAAATAACATAGGGAACTCAAGGAAACAACCACATAAGCACCAAATCACATAGAAACTAGAAATCTTAGCTTAGATAAGCCATGGTCATGCACTCACCTCTTTGCAGGAAGAATCAGACCAAAAGCCACGAATCCAACCTTCCTAGCAAGCTTCTAGATCCTTCCTAGCTTCCAAACTCTCAAGGACAGCCAAGAATCTCACCAAAAATCACCAAAAAGCTCAAGAACACACTTTTTCCTCTTTTTCTCTCAAAAACAACAAAGCGGCGACAAAAGACTTCCCCAAAACCCTTCTGGTCGACCAAAACACTTAAATATCTCGGTTTAGTAGTTTTCCCTACATCAAACCGGTCCAAATCGATAATTAAATCGAACCGGTCGAACCAGAAACAATTAGTGTCGATCGACACCTCCTGTGGTGTCGATCGACACCCTCACCAAAATACCAAAAAAATGGTTCGCGGGTGTTACAATACTGGAGATAGAGCTAGCAAAGCCAAAAGTAATAATCGGTATATCACTAGAATGGAGCTTTAAATAATTTTATTTTGGAAATAATATATTTTCAAAAATAAGAATCTCAATTAGAGTTTACCTTTGGAGGGGATAATTTAAATTAACAAACACAAAGTTCTTATTTTGTAAAAGTATATTTTCTAATCCTAAAAAAATATAAGAGTCTCAAAATAATGATCTCCCAATGGAGATGCCCTTAGGCCATGATTATCGGTAGTATATTAAAAGGGGAGTTCTAAAATTTTTTATGAATTAATTGTGTACTGTTTGGAATATAAGAACCCATGATCTCGTAGATAAAATTATCTCTTTTATTGGTAGGTTCTTATTTTGTGTCTCTTATTTTTGAAAATATTGTTTTTTAAAATTTAAAAAATTTAAATAAAATAGAAGTGGTATAAATGTGTAAACATTTAAGATTTAATAAAATTAGAAAATATTGCATTTTAATTAATTTTCAAACATACAGTAAAATCATTAATACATATTACAACAAAAGTACAATTTATAAATGGAGAGAATGATTAATTTTAATACTTATTTGCTCCAAATTTTGCCCAAATATTGTCAATCAAATCATCTTGCAAGAATTTTAATACACATCAATCGGATGAAACTAAAACAAAACTGAAACAAATTTTAATACATATCAATCGGATGAAACTAAAACAAAACTGAAACTAAAACACATCAATCGGATGAAACATAAACTAGAAAGAGAGAGAGAGAGGAAAAATAATAAAATCAATCAGATGAATTTTTTTTTTGTCATTTTGTATTTTCTGTTCGCCCAACAGACAGCTGACACGTAGCCGTCTCTTAATCCATGATCCAGTATACTATATAAGAGGAGATCTTACATTTTTCTTTTTTTTTCTGATTTATTTTTATTCATCAAAACACTAAGAACTACAGCCTTAACCCACAGATAATCATGGTCTTAGATGTTTTAGCTTCACTTCACTAAGAATCAAGGGTGTGTCCATTTCTGAATGGTGGGAGTAAAAAAAGAAAAAAAAGTTTTTTTTATTTGTTTTGTTATTTCCCAATTTTCTTTCTTTCTTTCTTTCTTCTCTCGCGCGTTTCACTGTATGTCGTGTCTCTGTCGATAGGTTCGATGATTTCCAACGGAAAAAGCTTAAGAGAATCCTAGAATTGAGAGGTAAAACAGTGGGCAAAGCGTCTTTCACCGGCGATATCATCATCTCCATCGACGGTGGCGGTTCATCAATTGGAAAGGTTTTGCTTCACCAAATCGGAGATTGAAGTGGCTAAATCTCGAATTGTTTGGTTCAATCGTTTCTCGAGGTAATAATCTCTTTGATTTCATTAGTAGTTTTATTGACTTACTTATTATTGTTGATTGAAGAAGCCTGACGAGAGATCCAATCATCGGCGAGGTAGGAATCTAGGGTGACGACCACTCATTATTTCTCAATTTTCACCAATTACCCTCTCGTTTCCGCTGTTACGGCTTTCACCATCGCTCAATTCATCAAACTCTTCACCTCCTGGTATGTGAGAGATCCCCCATGCATCTCTTTTGTGTGTCCTCCTTCAAAATTGTTAATAGACCAAGAAATAAAGAAAGGATCTTTTCATCATGTCTCTGTCTTGATTCTGTGCAGGTATAGAGAATGGATATGGGATCTCAAACAGCTTATTGGTAGATTGTGTTTTTTCTTGTTCTTCTCAGAATCAGATGAATGCTATTGTGCTAACTGTTCTAACATCCAATGCATTGGCAATGAGTTTCTACATGAGCAAGCTAGGGTAAGATGATGTTATTGCATGTAACAACTCAAATGAGATCTTGTGGAAGTGTTGATGGGTTCCTAATATTTCATTTTTTTGCTATAGTCAGTAATCTGTTTCCTTGAGTCCTTACTTATCTTTTCCAAACATCTGAATTCTCATTTGTTTGTGATACAGATACAGAGTATCAAGCATTTCGCCATCGAAAGCTAATCTTCCGGTACCGAATCAGTAGTATTTCCTTTCATTATCTTTAGATAAGACATTCATGAAAAGAAGTAAAGAACTAGTACAGTTTTTTTTTGTTATTGCAGACTTTCTCGGCGAAGTATGAAATACTTAGCAGAACATTTGATTCTGAAGCTAATCTGTATTGGAGCTTGGTCCTTTCGCTGCATCACTCACATATATTACAAAACTGCTGATCGAGTATAATATTTAGTGCTTCCTTTGCTTTCTATATTGGTCTTGTATTGAAACTGAGATGTTTGCTGTTTGCATATGTTCCAATATTTATGGTGCAATCATTTTTAAGTTAAATTGTTTTTTTAGAACTCCAAATTTAACAACTCTCAATGTACCTATAAAATTTTACAGTTTCTTAAGAAATTCTAAATCTAACTTTTTCCAAAATTAATAATAAAATATAAATTAAGCAATTTTGTTTTAAAACGGGCATTGTGTATCAGTTTACCTTATAATCTCTTCGGCACCGTAAGCCATTCTTTCTTGGAGAAGGAGACCTTCGTTAGGACCAAGATCGTTGTACATGCCAGCGTCCATACCATAAACCTCAATAGAAGATATAAAAGGGTTATAGGACGGAGACGTACGGCAGAAGCATACACTGATATTCTCATTTGCCGGTGCAAATATCACCTCCGAGAAATAGAAATTTTCTTCGTCGTTGAGCAACGAATCAGTAATTTTAACAGAGTCACGGTGTTTGCGGTCATAAATTACGTCAAAAGATGGCGGCGAAAGCTTCCCATCGTAGTTCTCATATTTAAACCTCGTCCTCACGAGGGTTTTCTGGCCTTTGGTCACCGGAATGTTGGAGTAGCAGTTGGTTTGACCGGTTGGGAAGTACCGGAGAGTGTTCATCGGCTTTGTGACAACGTCCGGAATCTTCATAGGCTCACCAGTGGTGACAAACCCTTTATCTCCGACCCATGTTACATTGTTGGAGTCAATGTAAGATCCCGTTGATCCACAGTCAATGCTTATACCTAATGATAGCGCAAAAAAACAAGATGAAAACGAGTAACAGTGAGTTAAACATAAATGTACTGGGTCAAATTAAGAAAATATTATGTCGGAGGGGCTTTATATTTGTAACGTACTCTCTGATAATGTAACCCTTATGGCTGAGAGAGAAAAGAGGGTGATGAGATAAAGAAGTGCCGCCATCATCAACGAGCTAATTTAACTTCGTTACATGCACAAATGCATACGTAATATATAGATGAAATGAAGTATATTCATATCTTGTTAAATTGAGGTATGGAGATTGCACAGCTCGTATAATATTTAGTTGACTTAACTTATTAAGATTGCACAGCTCATATAATATTTGCATCAGCGGTGCAGATCTTGATTTGGTTTTAGGCAATTGTGAATTCAACAGAGGGTATTGGTAGAGTGACAAAAGACTCAAAAGCGACAAAATCATCACATTCAATCTATTATAACAAGTAACTACAACTAATTATCTCTCAGGTAACTAATTGCAAATCAAATAGTTTGTGAGTACGTATGGCAAGTTAGCTTAGTTCATAGAGTACTTATAAAAATCAGTTTAGAGAATTGTGAATTCTTAAATATATATATATATATGAGAATATACAGTCGTCATATGAATATAGAGAGCTAGTATATAATTCTATGACAACGTTCACCTATCCCTTTTTTTTGTGTGGTGTTTACCGTGATACAATAGTGTAAAAATTACCAAAAAAATACTTTGTTACAATATTTTTATACATCAGAATATCATTATGTTTTTTTTTTTTTTTTTTTTTATGGTAGATCTAAACAATCACTAGCCTTGTATTATAAATTAGAAATGTAGAATTCATGAAGGAAAACTTGATTATTTAATAAAAATGATAGAAGCTCAACTCATTTGGTTGACTTAGCATACAGTAGTCAGTGGGCATATTGAAGTCAATGACATTTGTTTTCTTATATGCCAGTGTACCACAAAGACTTTAAAAGTAAACGGTTCAAGTTTCCACACTTTTATTTATACGTACGTAGTGGAAACAAAATGTTTCGATAATTTCATGTGCTCGGCTGATTTTTTTGTATTTCAAATTCAGTACAATTCATAGGTTGGAGCTAGTGTAGGGGATGAAGTATAAATTATAAAGAAGAAATGAGGCAACTGGGAGCCAAATGGATGTAGAATTCATGAAGGAATTCTTTTTTACTGTAAGTTAATTCTTCTTTTTTTTGTTAGTGATAACATACGAGAGTTTCTAGACCATTAAAGTAGCACTTATGCGATATGTTTTAAAGGATCAAGTTAATAACATTATATTCAGTCTTAATTTTGAGTTTATTTAATCATTTTAATGTTTTTGTATGATGTAAAATTAATTTTTTTCCTCAAAATTTGGAGTGATTTTCTGTAATCATGTTTTAAAAAATTTCCATGTTGTGCAGTTATGTTTTCATTTTGTTGTAATTGAGAATAAGCATTTAAACTTTATTTATGACATTTGTGTATTTAGAAAAACAAAATTTGAAAACGTATTGAATTTGGTTCATATTAGATTGAAACCATAAATGTGCATTACATTGTTCATCTTTATTTTACGTATAATGTTTCTCTTTCAATGTTAACAAATAGAAAGTACAAAACCCATTAAGTAACATATATGTGAAATACTAATATTTACTTAAAATCAATTAATCTAACTACATGTTACAAAAGATTAAACATGTAACATCCACAAATCAACTTTGGGATGGGTGTCGATCCACGACTCGAACTTCCACGCTCTTTAGAACACGAAGGAGGGTGTTGGTCGACACCAACAATTTTTGGTTCGAGCGGTTTGTTTTAAATTGTCGAATTAGAGCAGTTTGGTTTTAAAAAAATCCTAAACCGAGGTATTAAAGGCTTATAATCGCCCTAGGTCGTGGGTATCAGCCTCTTTTGCCAATTTCCAGAGAGAATTAGAGAGAAGGAATAGTTCCAGTGAATTTTTGGAGATTTTGGGAGTTCTTGGTCTTGTTTGAGAAGATATGTTCATGTGGAGTGGGGATCTGGAGCTAGGAACGTAGTATAACCTTCATAGGAATGTGTTTCATCGTTTGTGTGGCCAGATTTTTTCTGCTAAAGACGTGAGTGCATGACCATGTCTGATCTAAGCATGAGATTCTTTTGTTTTCCTGTTTTCTTGTTTCATGTATGTATTTGGTTGTTTCCTTGCTTGTTTGTGGTTGTTTCATGGTTCCTCCTACGGCCTTATGTGGCTTTTGGGTGAGCCTTGGTCGCATTAGATCCGGTGGAAGGCAGAGAACAGACTCTCGACTTCGAGCAGAACGCGTATGCGGGGTCGGTGTCGATCGACACCAGGTGGGTGTCGGTCGACACCAAGGATTTGACGGCGCAAGGACTTGGGCAAGTGTCGGTCGACACCAGGTAGAGGTGTCAGTCGACACCAGATAGAGGTGTCGGTCGACACTTTGCTAAGGTTTTCTTGCCGAGGAAGGGTGTCGGACGACACCAAAAGGGTGTCGGTCAACAACACCAACCCTTTAGCAGGCGGCTGATACTTGTTTCTCCTGGTTTTTTTTTTGTTGTTAGTTGTTTGTTGATTGTTAAACATTAGATTATCAGTTGTTTGTGTGTATAGCCCCAATAGATGGGAGGATTGTCTCACTGAGTATTTATGACAATACTCATGCATCTCATTTGTTGTTTGTGGTGCAGGTAAATGCAAAGTGTGATCTTGGAATCAAGGCAATAAAGAGGAAGATATTTTAGTGGCTCGTTGATGAGTTGTCAGGCTTCTGTTAGATTGCTAGAGAGGAGTTATTAAAGTGTTTCCTAGGTTGATGGTTATTTGATTCATGTTGTTTATTTTAGGATTTGTAGACATCTTTGATATTGATTTTTTATTTTATTGAAGTATTGGTTGGTTTAATGTTTGTAGTGGCGGACCCAGGAATTTTTTTTAATCCAGGTCAAAACATAAAAAAAAATAATTGAACTTAATATAAGTATAATACATTTTACAATGTTATAAAAATGTCCTACAAAAGTTTTATCACATTTTCATTTCTAATAGTTTTGAATACATCTTTGTCGTCGACAAAATTCAAAATTATGAGCATCATATCTTTTACTGTTTTTGTATAATGTGATTTAGTTTAACCCTAAAACTAAATATAATTTGTAAAAGATGATTGTAAAAGACGATTTTTGTGTCTTTAAAATTATAACTTTTATTGGAAATCTAATTTGATTGTAAAAGATGATTTTTTGTGTTTCTTTAAAATCATAACTTGTATTGGAATTCTAATTTCTAAGTATAATAAACAAAATTAATAATTTGATTGTGAAACAAAATTAATAATTTGATTGTGAAACAAAATTTAGTTTTGCACTTAATATATAAAATTACTTGATTTTGAAGAATTTGTTGTACGTAAAGAATAGCATCCGAAATACACTAGTAAGAGATATTTTTCTTCTTTCTTATTTAATTTGGTGCAAAGAATAAATTATTAGGTTAAAAATTGGGTTAATGGAATTTTTTTAAAAACTTATAACAAATAAAAAAACTCCTTCTTTTTGTTGTGGGTTAATGATCTTTTTGTTTTTATAATTAAATTAAGGGAGGTCAGGTTAAAGTAAATAAGGTTGGACTCGTAAAACTAGTTTAAAAAAATCTAAAACTTGTGAAGAAAAATTTTTTTCCTCAAAATTTGGACAGGTTAAGTGACCTCCCATCACTGCATGTAGGTCCGCCATTGAATGTTTGGTATTTTTTGCTGTTTGATTTGCATGTTATTAAATTGTTAGTGAGTATGGTATCGTTAGATAATTATGTTGCTAAAAACAAAAACAGTTTTACTATTTTTTTGCACTCAAGTGTTCATTATATCTTGTATATGTTTCTTTGTTTTTGATATCTCTCTGACTCCTGACATATATCTTCGTAGTTTAATTTTATGAGAGGAGACTTAGGCGAAGTATGTGCATAAAATGAATAATCAGATCAAACTCGTCACAATTTTGTTTTGTATTATGAGATCATGTAGTAAAAATATAATATGTTTTTGGTACTTGTTTTAATATGTTTGTGGTTTTATGTTGGCATTTAAGAGTTTCTATAATTTTGATGTAAGCATCAGTTTATTTAAGAAGCAACACTTATCATGACACAAGTGTTTTTTACTATTATTATTTCTAAATTGAGAACCATGTTTTACATTATCATGGACATCGAATGTGGTGGCTATTGTTTATGCACATAAAATTTGATGGTTGTTGGTTCTTTATCAACAAAATTTAGGATTTGGGTATTATCAATCTGTACCCACAGAAGACTTGATAATTAGTTCTCTCCTGCACCTTGTTTCACTACAAGAGATATGTACATTGTTAGCGCAGAAAAACTGCTATGGTAGGTGTTTCACAGCGAAATCGTAAATGCTGTGACATCGGCAGCCATGATAGATGTCACCCATACAATAGCGTTGTTTGCGTATGTTATGATTGGCAAAGATACTATAGCAATATTTTGATGCTATTATTTGTTATTATATAACAAGTAGATTTTTGTTATCGTAGATCCTTATACAATAGCAATTATCTTTTGCTTTGAAATATATTGGTGCAGCATGACTTCAATGCTATAATATATTCTTATACAGTAGCTTTTGAGAATTGTTATATATAATATACTTATAGCATTTTTATTAGCTGCAGTATAATGTTTGATAACAAATTATCAGAGCTATGATATATGAATTGAATTGTTTTTTTTTTGTCCAATTATATTTTTTTCCAGAAAGCTATAAACCTGTTTAAATCTATAAACCAATTAACAGAACAAGCCGAAATTTAAATCATTAAACATAAACCTGTCTCCAATTCAACATTCAGAACAGAAGTCAACAAAGTCATTCAACATAGGTTGTAAAGTCTGAATCCAAAATACATAACATTAGGCATATATATAAGTTGATTAATTAGCTTAGTCTTAACTAATTAAAACTAGCTAACTTGGACCAAAGTTTCTTCATTCCCTGCAACAAGCAACAATGTATTATATCAGTTATTTATATCACTAGCAGTCTGTCATATGTTAAACGAAAACACAAACATAACACATATTACTTACCCCGGTTTATAAACTCAAAAGATGACCAACTTATCCATCGGCCAAGCAATAGATGAACCGAGTGCATCTCTCATGTACTCGATTTCATTTGATGTCCTCCAGACTGCTGCATCATCTATCTTTACTACATCAACCCATACTCTAGCTGCATTTTCGCCCAGCGAACAAAGTGGACTTTAAGATCTGGGTCGATTGAATGCACTCGTCCTTCAGCAACAACCTGCTTCTTTCCACTAATATCCAGTAACTTGCACTTCTGATTTTCCTTGAAAACTCCATTTTTACGCTGCCATGTTAACAATATTAACCAGTTTACAACAGATAGAATAATAACTAGAATGCTTTCTAAAATGACGTATCAAGAATATTTACCGGAGATCTTCGAAGAGGGGCTTGTGTAGCAAGTTGCGTTTTTCTTACAGGAGATTTTGGACCTGTTGGTGAAGACTTATCAGTAGTATGTTTTGAACCTGTTCCTGAAATTTTCTCACTACTTTCAGACATTTGGAGAGAAGATTTGTGACTTGATGCATCTGGTGAAGATTGAATGACAACTTTGCTGGCAGGCCATGCTACAAAAGATTTGACACAGTCCTCAAGGTATGCCACATCCACCGTAGGCCTCCATGTAAATGTTTCAGGCTGAAGCACCTTATCAACAAATACTTTGACTGCAATTGGTCCGATAGGAATGCCATTAACTAATGTTGTTGGTTCTTCCGTCTGCCATCGTCCTTCTGCAACAACTACATCATCTGTAGACAAATCCAGTAGTATGCATTTATTCGGCGAATTTGTGCTTGGTCCCTGTCAAAGTCATTAACACAATAATCTGATTATGTTAACTAATCATTCTTCTAAATAATCCTACAGCCATGATACTATATCAATATTTAATTTTACCAGCGGTCTAATATCTTCAAATTCGATCTCCTTTTCTAAGTTAACACACTTAGAGGCAGGCCATGCAATCATTTGTCCAACAGCTTTATCGACTGTCAACATGTTCAGCGCAGGTCTCCAAAGGAACATTTCTGGTAAAATAGCAGTTTCAACCAAAACTTTAACATCTGATGGGCCTAAGCGACAACCATTCACTAACTCCTCCGGATCAGAAGAAATAATGCGTCCCTCAGCAACATTTGCATCACCACCAGTCCAATCAGTAAAAACACACTTAGGTTGTGTTTTTTTGTTCACACTCTATACAATTACCAATACAGTACATATCAGATAGTATATAGTAACAAATAAATAATCACGCATCGTATAAAAATTACTCACTTTAGCAGCTGAGTTTTCACCAACTTCTGTGTCTTGTCCTTGCTACAAATAAAAAGCATATTTAAATCTTGGATGCTAATTCATCATGTTAATTAATGCATAAATAGTTAAGTGTCTAACCTTTTTCTTGAGAAAGTCAATTATATTTTCTAACTCATTGACCTTTTGCTGGAGATGAACATGCTTATCTTGCAATTCAGCCATAGACTTCTGATTCACTTGGAGACAAGCTAATTTGGTCTTAGATATGTTTGAGCAGTATCCATCTGGGCCTTTGAAATCAAAAAGTCGCCTACAAAAAATATTTTTCTCTCCCTTGGACAAAGACCAAACTGCTGCAGGTAAGTATGTTCTTTTTCCTTGTGTTTTAGGATGCAATTCCTTCCTAATACCAAGGACCTCCAGATCTTTGCGAGCATTAAGACCATCCTTAGATTTCCCACAATGCAACAATGTCGATACTATACTCACAGCCACATTTCTCTCCACATGCATTACATCAAGGTTATGTCTTACGGGTAGCTCCTAACCAACATACAAACAATAAACACAAATAAGTCTCAAACAAATCCTAATTGAAAATATCAATTAAATAGAACATGTCAAAAGACTTAACACACCTCCCAATAAAGTAGTCTGAAAAAGATTGACCGTTTCTTCCATCTTGATATCTCCTCCTCGTCTATCTCTTCCTCTTCATCTTCCTCAAATTCACTAGATAAATCCTCACTATCAGAACCCAATCCAGTTGATGCCATTCTTTTCCTCTTACATGCAAACTGTTTCAAATTGCCAAAGTTGTTTTTGAAATCTTTCAAATGTTGAGAAATTTCTTTCCCACTTAATACTCTTTTCTTTCTCCCATGTTCAGCTTTTCCATCAAACCAAGACTTCTTCCACCGAAAACTATGAGTTGGTGGCAGACCCTTTCTATGGCACATGTAGACATGTTTTCTACTGAACTTCAACCACATAATGTCTGTATTTTTCCCACATAAAGGACATCCCATTTTACCCTTAACTTTGCAGCCTGCAAGATTCCCATATGCAGGAAAATCACTAATCGTCCATAGCAGGATTGCCTTAAGAGTAAAAGTTGATTTACTAACAGCATCATATGTTAACTCCCCATCGTTCCACATATGTTGTAGATCCTCAATGAGTGGTTCTAAGTAGACATCTATATTATTACCCGGCTGTTGTGGACCACGAATTAGCAATGTAAGCATGATGTTCTCCTTCTTCATGCATAAGTCAGGTGGCAGATTGTAGTTTACTAACATAACAGGCCAGCAACTATACATGGTATTCTTCATGTTGAATGGATTAAATCCATCAGTGGAAAGTCCAAGCCTCAGATTTTCTTCAGATGCAAATGAAGGGTATTTAGCATTCATCTGATCCCATGTGACTGAATCCACAGGGTGGTGGAGTTTTCCATCGCTACTCTTGTTATTAAAGTGCCACCTTAAATCCTTAGCCATATCGACAGATCTAAACATTCTCTTAAAGCGTGGGATTATGGGGAAGTACCGTAATACTTTATGAGGGACACCTTTCTTTACTTCTCCAGTATGCATGTTAGTCTTCCATCTTGAAGCCTTGCATTTAGGACAGTTCTCAAGCGTCTGGTACTTTTTTCTAAATAGGATGCAATCATTGACACATGCATGAATCTTCTGGTAACCCATATCAAAGGATTTCAAAATTTTCTTCACCTCATATAGTGATGTGTGCAGCACATTGTCTTCTGGTAACATCTCTGGCAATGTCTCCAACAGATCATTGAAGCTCTTGTCAGACCAGCCATTTTGTGTCTTTAGTCTGAACAGTGATACAATAGCTGACAGCTTGCTATGGTTGACACATGATGGATATAATGGTGTTTCAGCATCCGCAAGCTTTGCAAGGAACTCATCTTCTTTCAAATCCTCACCCTCTGCAATCTGACTCAACTCCTCCGTATTAGCAAACTCCTCATCCAGATATTCAGCCGCTTGATATAACCCAAAAATCTCATCATTCCACTGACTTTGATTGCTTTCACCATCAACCACTGGATTCAATTCTCCATGATGATACCAATCAGACCGCATCTTATATGCTTCATCCATTCCTCTTGTTACCAGATGATCAACTACTATACTGCCAGCATGCCGATCAATATTACGGCAATCAATGCAAGGACATACAATCAAATCAACGTCTCCCATATCCGCAGACACAGCTCGAACAAAATTTGTAGCCCCTCTCTCATACGCAGGATCAGCTCTTCATTTTTTTGCAGAGTTAACGAAAAAAAACCAAGTAAAGACTCCAAACACCTACTAACATCTAAGTTACATAACTAAAATTCTTACCTGCAAAGATGCACCCAATCCTTGTCCACCATTATAAGTTCTAACCTTAATTTAAACCCTTAGAACCAATTAACAAACTACTCAAACACATATAATAACTCAAACACATATAATTACTCAAACACATACAATATATAACTCAATCATAACAAACTCTATAATTTTGTATATTTTAAACAAAGCAATCTGAAAACACACCAAAAGAAAAGACAACAAACTCGATTGGTCTACAGAATCAAAGAGAAGATGGTACTAACCTATTGTGTGATAAGAGAAAATAAGCTTCAAACTCCCATTGTACTACTCGATAACACTTGCAAAACAATATAATATTACAGAATCACTAAAGTTAAAACAGATCTGCAGATTCATAGAACATATGAAGCTAAAACAGAATCGATAACAAATCCAACAAACTCGATTTTAAGAAAACTTTGCAACAACAGACATGCAATAAGAGGAGATTCTCGACCAAATCATATAATAACATATACGCATGTGGCAAACCAAATCGGATTTTCAGAACAGATCCAACAAAGACACAAAAAATCTGTTCTTTGTGAAAAAACAATTTTCAGACACAACAAGAATATCTTCGGTGATAAAATCAGATTAAAGGACGAAATTAACAGAGTAAGATATAATTTTGCCTTCGATTGGAGCTCAACGCTGACAAATTTTGGTGGATTTAGGGCCGCCGATAGTTCCAGTGATGTCGCGGCTGATTAGCTTCTAGGACGGAGGTGACGGCGGAACCAATTTTAGGGTTTGAGAGAAACAATAGCAGTTGAAATCGAGGAAATGAGAGTGAAGGCAAAAAGTTTATCTCATAGGGTTTATCGAAGAAGAGAGAAATGAGAGAGAGTGAAGGCAAAAAATCTTATTTTTGCCTAAGTATTTGGCAGAATTAAAAGATTTTAGTTTCCGAATTATTGAAATCCTATTATAGCGTTACTGAATAGCTATTATATGATAACATAAATTGTAATTTACCTTCAATAGCAGTTGAGCAAACCGTGCTATAACAATATGCTATCAATGTTGAGTTTTTTTTTGTAGTGTTTGACATATACGTATAGAGGCATGGGACAATACTAACCTTAAATACTTTTTTTTCTCTCTCTTTTTTGTTTTGGTCAAAAAAAACCTTAAATACATTTCTATTATTTTATTTTTTTAAGGCTTTATCCCTTTGGCCAAATTTTTCATCGTGACAAAATTAAAACAGAGTGAGGTTTCAACAACACAAAATCAAAACAGACTCGTACACGGATGCGACGACGATGAAGATGATAATATATGGTTAAGTTTTCTGGCAGAGCGATGGTTAAGTTTTATTGACAAAATTAGTTGTGAGTGTTTGATGGTGGTGGTGATTCTATCGATGGCGGTGGTGGTGATTGTCTCGGTGGTGGTGATTCTCTCGGTTGTGGTAGTTACAGCTGATAAATAGGTAGTGTTGTGAACTTAGATCAAACGAATCGGTGGGCTGAAACGGAGATGGAAACGGCAAAGGTGTCGTGAAATAAAGTTTTAGTGCTGTTAATCGATCAAAAATAATAAATCATCGATGGCTACTATTGTCACATTTTTGTGAGTTCAATTTTGATGTGTAGATAACAAATTAATCAACAATGTATATAAAATGTTAGCATATGAATTTAATCTAACAATTAAAGTATCTTGTAAATAAATATACCATAATATATAAAATAACGCAATAGCTACGTTATAAAAGTATACAAACAGATACTATCATATAATAAATAATTTAGCACGATAAATATAATTTTACCAAATTATTTATAAACTTATCGCAGTAAAATGTGATTTACAATGCTAAGTAAATTAATAACCACAACGCAACAATGTGTTTTTCTTGTTACTAGTTATGAACAGTATTTTCGTCGTTAAACAAACAATATTTTGCATTGTTAATGTTCTATCATGTTACTAAAATCTATATTAATAGATATCATGCTAATAAAATAGTTAACTATCTCAAATAACAATAGAAGACTTCACCGGTAGTTTTATATTTTTGATATAATAATTGAGTTAGCATGTAACTTTATTGTGATATAATATGATTTAAAAAGATATATTCATAAAGTTATTGATACATATTTTATGTTAACGTGTTAATTCTCATATTATGTTTTTACCTAAACAAATATCGTCAAAATTTGATTTAAATTCTGATGTTTATATTGATATCAATAAATAATTTATCGCGATATCATTTTATTTAGCATGATAAACAAATAAGTATACACTAAAATGCAAAATGTTTTACTATTTTGTATAGTGAACAGTGAATGTTGATTACATATGAACATTATTACGATCGGTAATATTGGTTTATGAACAGTAACACTGATATTCTAAAGTTTAAATATTTTTTTAATGTTTAATGATATTTTTGTAGTTAGCATAAAATAAGAAGGATAAATGTGGTAAAAGGAATATAGAGAAGAGAGAGAAGTAATTATGAAATAAAGGATGGTACAAATTTAATTTTCTGGTCAATTGGGTATATAGATTAATATCACCCTTAAAAATTAAGTTATATTTATCTGATCAATATTTTTTCTGTGGATGATAAGCTGTAGTCATATGCACCTTAGTGCTCATCTCTGTCTGAAATGCCTTCCAGAACATCGAAGTGAACTTAGGATCCCTATCAGACACAATACTCGCTGGCACCCCATGCAATCTGACTATCTCCTTCACAAATTTCTTAGCTAAGACCGCTGCTCCATCAGTCTTCTTGATAGCTAGAAAATGTGCCGACTTAGTCAACCAGTCTACAATGACCCAAATAGCATCAAAAGTCCGAGACACTGGCAATCCTACCACGAAATCCATCGTGATCATATCTCACTTCCACTCTGGAATGGAAAGACTCTTCAGCAACCCGCCCGGAACCTGATGCTCAGCCTTAACTAGCTGACACACATCGCACCTCGAGACCCAACTAGCCACATCATTCTTCATCCCGACCCAGTGATAGTACCTCTTAAGATCACGGTACATCTTAGTCGCTCCTGGATGAATAGAAAACTTGCTCGAATGAGCCTCACTTAGGATCTCCTGCCTCAACTCCTTATCTTTGGGCACACAAATCCGCCCGTGCACCAATCTTCCTTTCTCTCTCTCACTCACCCCACCTTTGTCTTTCTCTCACTCACCCATCTTTTCCTCTCTCGCACACTGTATCTATTTCGTGGCACTTAAGCTAAAACTAGGAATGCACATTCCAAGTTAACAAATACAAAATAAATATACAAAAATCAACAAATAACATATATGTAAAATAAAAATATTTATTTTTAATCCATTATCTATACATGTTATGAAAAGAAAACAAATTTTAATATTTTATATTACTAATAAAGTTAATACACTAAAATCATTATTAAAAAAGAAATGTATTTGATATAGAAATTATGTATTTTTTGATAGTCAATTTCTATTCCAGATTTGCACTACAATTTTCCAAATTGTACTTGAAATAAAAATTATGCCTGATTAGTACAATTAAGAAACACCATGTATCAGGACAAAAATGAAGACAGTAAAAATAGTTTTTTTTTTGGTGAGTGAAAGTAAGAATAGTTAGGTTTATGCCATGTGACTTCAAAACCAAGTATCATGTGATGTTTTTGTTTTTGTTTTAAGTATATTTTGATTCATTTTAGGTATTGTGGTTTGATGTAACTTGTTTTGCTAAGAAAAAGATTTTCTACTATCTTTTAATCACTCGATTCTGGAATGGGTGATGGTGATTTTAGGATTGCGAACCCTAATGAGCAAGATGCAATGATGATGGAAGTTGGTGATGGGGGCTGTCCACCAGGAGACCCACCTGATGGTCAGAGGGTGTGGGTAAATAAAGTCATCGGGAGTAGTACCGACGAGATGCCAAGTATGGAGGATTTGTTAACTAAAGCGTTTGTGACTGATAGGGTGTCCTTGGCGTTCCCGAACGGGGTGGATGGGGAGCCAGTGGTCACGATTGGTTCTGATGTGCTGGAGGTTATGAATAGTATGTGGAAGAAGTGTATGCTAGTTAAGGTTTTAGGACGTGTTGTTCCAGTGGCGGTGTTGAGTAAGAGATTGCGAGAGATGTGGAAGCCTACTGGCGTGATGTACGTCATGGATCTTCCGCGTCAATTTTTAATGATCCGCTTTGAGAGGGAAGAGGGTTACATGGCAGCACTGACCGGACGACCATGGCGAGTGTTTGGGAGTTATCTTCTTACGCAAGCTTGGTCATAAGAGTTCGATCTGGTACAGGATGAGATAACTACCACCTTGGTGTGGATTAGGTTGTCTAATTTACCATTGAATTTTTTATCATCGATCGATTTTGATAGCTATTGCGCAAGGTTTAGGGAAGCCGGTCAAGGTATATCTGACAACCCTAAAATTTGAAAGGGCTCGATTTGCACGTGTATGTGTAGAAGTGGATTTGAGTAGACCCTTGAAAGGTTCAGTAATGGTCAATAGGAGCGGTATTATGTATCTTATGAAGACTTAGTAACCATTTTCTCTAAGTGTGGCTTGTATGGACACTTGGTTCATACATGCCCTCAGGCGAGTCAAGAGAGAGGGTTGGTTGTGGCGCTAGTGACGGCGAGTGTCGAGTTGGGTGAGACCAGACCAGTGGAGGATGGTTTACGACTGTTCGGCAACAAGGGAGACATGCTAAAATGGGGGTGGTTCAGAAGAACCGGGATGGGGATCAAGGTCGTAATCTTCGGGAGATCCCAATTACTAAGGTGTTTGAAAATATTGCCATATCTAATAAATTTGGTAATTTAGAGAGTGATGCGGGATCGCATGAAGAAAGGATAGTTGTTGACTCTTTGGAGGGGAATAAGGAAAATGAGATCATATCGGCATCTCTAAATAAAGGGAAAGTTGTTGAGCATGAAAAGAAAAATGCTTTTAGGGGGAAACTAGACAAAACATCAGAGATTTTTCAAGGTGTTTTTAAGGACAAACGGGCTGATGGGCCTAAATTTGTGGAGAAGAAAGGCCCAAAATTTTTGGGGCCTAAACGAAACATAAACCAACTAGGCGTTTACGGAGTTTAGCTTTTGGTCCAATTTTGGGTGACAATGAATTGACTGTGTCGGGGAAGCGATTGCACATTGAGGATGGAGGTGTTTGTCAACCCGGCGCTGTGTTTGTGAGTGATGCGGTGAAGGATGTTGTGTAGGGTAATGGGGGCCTGTTAGTAGAGAGGAAGTGGTTAAATCTCATCTATTGACAGGAGATATTGGGTCTCAGGCGACTGTTGGGTAGAAGGCTCCACCGGAGGTGATGGTGGAAGATAGATGCGAATGAGAGTTTGCCCCGGTAATTCGTGTTTCGATATTAAATCTCATGATGATAATGAATTGCTTGTTGTAGAATTGCTGGGGGGGGGGAAAACCCCAACTTTTGATGACCTATTAGGTATATTCTTAAGAAATATAAAACGGATGTTCTTGCCCTGTATGAGACTCATGCGGGTGGTGACAGAGCACAACATATTTGTCAGGGATTGGGTTTTGATAATGCTTTTAGGGTGGATGCGGTTGGTCAAAGTGGAGGACTGTGGCTGTTATGGAGGTCCAGAATAAGGGATGTGACGGTGGCTAGTTCGTCGGATCAGTTTATTCATGCCAAGTTTGTTGATGGTGTGGAAGTCTTACATGTTATAGTAGTGTATGCTGCTCTGTCTGTTAGTCGTCGAAGTGGTCTTTGGGGTCTACTTCGGGATGAGATACAGGGAGTTACAGAGCTTCTTATTGTGGGGGGTGACTTTAATACTATCGTCCGTGTTGATGAGAGGGATGGTGGTAATGGTAGACTTTCAGCTGATTCACTCGCTTTTGGTGATTGGATTAATGAGTTGTTTCTCATTGATATGGGATTCAAAGGGAATCGATTCACATGGCGGCGAGGCGTGTGAGGGACAATTATGTTGCTAAACAACTCGATCGGGTGTTTTGCTCTACATTTACAAGGTTAAAATGGTAAGAGGCTTCAGTCACTCATCTCCCTTTTTTATCTTCTGACCATATGCCTCTCTATCTCCAATTAAGTCCGGCGAGCAAAAATGATTCAAGCAGGAGGCCTTTTCATTTTGAGGCAGCGTGGTTGCAGCATTCGAGTTTTAAAGAGTTGCTTTTAAATTCTTGGAACCGTGAATTGTCTACTCCACAGGCACTAGAAGGGCTGAGTGTGACTTTGAAGTGTTAGAACAGAGAGGTCTTCCGAGATATTCACCAACACAAAGAGAAACTTGTTAATGAGATTAAAGCGATGCAAGATCGGCTGAACGTGGGCCAGTCTGATTACCTACTGAGGGAGGAAGAGGTTTTACTAAAGGAGTTTGATACAGTTTTGGAGCAGGAAGAAATACTCTGGTTTTAGAAGTCAAGGGAGAAGTGGGTTGCCTTTGGTGATCGCAACACAAATACTTTCACACCTCGACTATTATTCGACGATGAAAGAACATGATTGAAATGCTGAAAGATGACACAGAGATGTGGGTTTCTGATTTGGGTGAGTTGGAGAACTTGGCAGTGGACTATTTCTCTCGATTCTACTCTCTAGATGATGTTGAGGAAGTTGTTGATAATCTCTCTCCTCAGGAATTTCCTGGTTTTACCCGCGGATAGTTATAGGCGAAAGGGCAAGCAACTCAAAGCTCTCCGGGGTTTGAGGGCGAAGGATGGAGCGTGAAAAGTCAATCGTGCACCTGTCGCACTGACTGCACCTTTTGTTTGTACGGAAGTGGAGAATTCAATTAAAAGCATGGGTAAGTTCAAGGCCCCATAACCCAATGGCTTTCAGCCTCTTTTCTATCAAGACTGTTGGGACATTGTTGGAGAATCTGTCAAGCAGTTTGCTCTGCAGTTTTTTGAGACAGGTTAGTTGCCTAGTTGTTCGAATGATGTGTTAGTAGCCCTCATTCTGAAGGTGGAGAAGCCTGAGAAGATAGCTCAATTCAGACCGATAAGCCTGTGTAATGTTTTATTTAAAATTATTACTATGACAATGGTCATGCGTTTGAAGAAATTGATATCTAACTTTATAGGTCTGCCTCAGTCTAGTTTCATACCATGAGACGAAATTGTGGTAGTGCAAGAAGCACTGCATTCCATGAGACGAAAGAAAGGTAGAAAGGAGTGGATGCTATTGAAACTTGATTTGGAAAAGGCGTATGATCGGATCGGATGGGATTTCCTAGAAGATACTCTTAAGGCAATTTAACTTCCGGAGGAGTGGATAGGGTGGATCATGCAGTGTGTATTGGGCCCTTGTATGACTGTGTTATGGAATGGTGAGAAAACGAGACCTTTTAAGCCATTAAGAGACCTTCGCCAGGGAGACCCTCTGTCTCCATATTTGTTTGTGCTCTGTATGGAGAGGTTGTGTCACCAAATAGATAGAGCAGTTGGTGCAGGAGAGTGGAAGCCTATTAACTTATCTCAGAGAGGGCCTCAACTTTCACACATATGCTTTGCAGATGACCTTATCCTCTTTTTTGAAGCTTCTGTGGCTCAGATTCGCGTAATTCGGAGGGTGCTTGCGCGTTTTTGTACTGCATCAGGTCAGAAAGTTAGTTTAGAGAAATCAAAAAAACATTTCTCTAACAATGTTACTAGTGATTTAGAGGTTTTAATCACGGCTGAGAGTGGTATTAAGTCACCATGTGATTTGGGGAAATATCTTGGCATGCCGGTGCTTCATAAAAGAATCAACAAGGACACCTATGGGGAGACCCTCGCACGAGTAACATCGAGACTATCAGGCTGGAAGGGACAAGTCTTAAGTTTAGCTGGAAGGGTGATTTTGACTAAAGCGGTCCTCTCCTCGATCCTGGTTCATGCTATGAGCACCATTGCTTTACCATAAGCTATTCTGGATGGTTTAGATAAAGCTTCCCGGTCTTTCTTGTGGGGAGGAACTCCTGAAAAGCGAAAGCTACATATGTTGAGTTGGAGTCAGGTTTGTAAACCAAAGAATGAAGGGTGTTTGGGATCCGCTCCGCACAAATGATGAATAAGGCCCTTTTGGCTAAAGAAGGCTGGAGATTGTTGAATTATAAAATGTGGGCTAGGGTGCTGCGAAGTAAGTACAAGGTCACTGAGATTCAGGATTCTGCTTGGGTTATTCCTAAGAATATGTGGTCTGCCACATTGAGAAGTGTAAATGTGTGTGTTAAGGAGGTGATACGACTAGGTGTGAGTTGGGTTCCTGGTGATGGAAGAAGTATACGCTTCTGGAAAGATAGGTGGTTGTTGGCTGTTCCACTTCGTGAGTGTGTTACAGGGTCATTACCATTGGGTTTTGAGTCTCTGCAGGTGTGTGATATATGGAAATCTGGTATAGGATGGCAGTGGAATTGTATAGCTCCATATGTTTCAGAAAATATTAGGTTGCAGTTAACAGCTATGGTGGTCGATAATGTTACGGGGAAACGTGATAGGCTATCTTGGGGTGAGAATCTGGATGGTAAATTCTCATTTCGATCTGCTTATCGTCTTCTGACGCGGGACACTGCTCCTAGACAACAGTTGAAATTGCTTTATGATCGGATATGGAATGTTGTTGCAACCGAAAGAATCGAAGTGTTTATATGGCTGGGTATGCATCAGGTGGTTATGAATAATATGGAGCGCCAGCGACGACATTTTTGTGATAATGGGATCTGCTAGGTTTGTAAGAGTGGTGAGGAATCGCTACTTCATGTGCTGCGCGACTATCCTGCTATGTCGGGTGTTTGGAATAGGCTTGTTCCTCGAAAAAAGCGAGTTTCTTTCTTTAACATGTCTCTCTTGGAATGGTTTTATACTAATCGAGGAGTGCATAATGCTGTTGGTGCACTACAAGAAAACAAGCTATTTGTGAGGGAAGGTTTTCTAGCAATTCCCTCGCAAATAGCCTATAGCGAGGGATTTGAGAGAAAAGACAATCCCTCGCAATTCACTTCTTGCAAATTAAAAATCTCACAAATCCCTCACAAAATTTGCGAGGAAAATCTTCCGTAACAGATCCCTCGCAAAGTATGTCTAGTAAATCTCTCGCAAATATTGCTATGGATTTGCGACATTTTTAAAAATAGTTATATATTTTTTCTCAAAAAATATATATATATTTCTACTATGGATTTAAGAAACTACGTTATCTATTTAAAATTTTATAATTTTACCAAAATAAAGAAAATAATGATATTTCTTTATTGAATAAATAATGATTTCTTTTATTACAAATTAATAAAAAATAATAATACAGATTTGTATAGACATATATATGTATTGTCGATGATGTGGTTTGTGGCGGAGGCGAGGGTGAATAGTGCCGGAAAGTGGAGGTGTGGTAATGTCCCCGGGCTACTCTTTTTGTGATGGCTGTGTGGTGACGATGGAAGTGGAGGTGTGGTAATGTCTTTGGGGTCCAAGGGAAATGCAGGGATCGAGTTAAGTTCATCAAAGATTAAGTGTTAGAGGTCTTTAAAGTACATACAAGTCTACGGGGTTTAGAACCCATAAGTGCACAGGGAGGACATGCTGATTTCTTGGCAGAGACCGAGCGAGGTTTGGGTGAAGTTGAACACCGATGGAGCTTCTAGAGGTAATCCTGGTTATGCTACGGCCTGAGGGGTTTTACGGGATAGAGAGGGTAACTAGTGCATAGGTTTTATATTGAATATTGGGATTTGCTCTGGGCCTTTAGCAGAATTGTGGGGAATGTATTATGGTCTCTGTATGGCTTGGGATTGCAATATGAGGTGCGTGGAGTTGGAGGTGGACTCAGAGATGGTTGTGGGTTCTCTTATGACAGGGATAATTGATTCTCATCCTCTGTCCTTCCTAGTATGTTTTTGCTATGGCTTCATTTCAAGGGACTGGCTAGTCCGGATTACACATGTTTATCAGGAAACTATACGTCTTGCAGTTGATATAGTGCTTTTTCTTTTCCTTTAGTTTTTCAATACTTAGATGCTTGTCCGGACTCTTTTTGTGTTGAGTTACGGGCAGATGAGGCTGGGTCTGCGTACCCACGCCGTGTTAGATTGTAATTTTTTTTTTTCTTTCTTAATAAGTTCTAGGAGACCTTTTTTTTTTGTCACGAACCGGAATTGGTTTTCATTAAATCAAGTTTGATACAGTAGGTAAGGAGAGCAAAGCTGATTTAGCTAATGCATCAGCTTTCCTAATCCTGTCCCTTGGTACAAAGTCGAAAGAAACATAATCGAAATGAAGAGAAAGATTGAGGATGTCGTGGTGAATTCCGTGAAGCTCCTTGAAAGAAGCCTCCAAATTAAGCGCTTTGATCAACTGTAGTGAATCTGAAGCGAAAGAAACTCTTTTGAAATCCAAAACAAGAGCTTGGTGGATGGCGAGGAGTAAAGTAGATGCTTCGGCCATTAATGGAGAGACGATGTTCGAGGCCACAGATCCGGTCTTGATTTCAGATGATTGAGATCTGTCAAGAAATATCCAGCCAAATCCAGCTTCCTTCGTCTCCTCTCGCCATGAAGCGTCAGAGAAGCATTGGATGGTATCCAAGCGGAGAGCTGGAGTTACTCGGATCTGGTTTGATGATTTCGGAGATGGTGTTTGGTCTTGGGCTGCAAGCCATTCTCGAGCTGAAACGATGGCGAGTGTTATGATTTCCGAGCAGGAGAAAAGGCGGTTTTCAAAGATCTTCTTATTCTCGAGTACCAAAGAAACCACAAGATCCAAGGTGCAAGGCTTCCATTTCCTATGCCACAAGGTGGTAAGCAGATTAGATTGTTGATTACCTCTATTCCTTGGTGAGTGGTCGTGAGTAGTTCTCTGTGTGGTGAAATTTTGAAAGGTGCTGATCTCCAAACTTCTGATGCATAAGGACAATGGAACAGTAAATGGATGACGGATTCATCAGCATTGTAGTGTGGGCAGGTAGCACCCGGATTTATCCTTCTGATTCACAGATTTTGGCCAGTAGAAAAGGTGTTCTTCATAGTTTTTCAGATTATAAACCGGACTTGTAACATCCGTGTTCCGGGAATAGAGTTTGAGTTTGTTGAGTAAACCAAAGAGTGGATTTTAATTAATTTTGGTTTAATTAAATCTTGGTTTAATCTAATTAAACCAAAAACCCTGAATCTCTTTCTCAAAGTCACGCCTCCTCTCAATTTTTTGTGTTTTGGTCGACATTTTCATCAGAGGAAGGGAGAGAAAGAGAGATAAAACCTTGGTTATTTGGTGTAAAGGAGAAAGAGAAGGAGATCAAGTTTTTTCCTTAGAGTTAAGAGAGAGACAGAACTGTCAGAGTTTGGGGGAAGGAGGATCCGACTGGTCAAATCGTTTCGAAAGGTACTGATTTTTGGTAGGGTTGTAGATAAGAGATTTTCGTACACTCTCCTTTTTACAGAAGTGAATTTGGGTAAATATTTTAAGAGATATTGGCAGTTTCGTGGGGTGTTTCTTCTCATTCGCGGATTGAGACCAGAGGGTGTTACGGGGACGATTACGGTTTTATCTATAATCTGATCGTGCTGAAATTTTGTGGGAAGCTTCTGGACGTATATACCTTGCTTTTCACTGGAGGATTAGAAAGTTAACGGTTAGTTTTGATTTCGTGGTTTCACTTGTGAAGTTGTTCTTTTCTGTTTTCTTGGCAGTTTGTTTTCAATATTTGTTTGTTGTTGTGATTGGTTGTAGGAACAAGTTTGGTTGTTCTTGGATATTGGAAAGCCTCTCATTTGGTTGTATTTAGTTTTGTGAATCACTTGTTAAGGTAAGTGCAGGACCATGGCTTATCTAAGCTGGAGATTTCTCTAATCTACTTGTTTATGTGTTGTTTGGCTTGTTGATTTGTTGATTGATGATTGTTGGTTGATGGTTAGAGATGTCTCTATTGCTTGTGTGTATAGCCCAGTAGATGGGAGGATTGTCTTACTGAGTGTTTATAAAATACTCATGCATTGCAATATGTGTTTGTGGTGCAGGTAAAGGCAAAGTGTGACCGTGGAATCAAGGCAATGAAGAGGAGGATGTTCTAGTGGTTCGCTTGGTTGTCTAGCTTTTGTTAGGTTGCTAGAGTTGAGTCCTAGAATGTTGCTTAGGATTGCTGGTTCACTGGTTTATGTTGTTTGGATCATTGGTTTATGATTGGAATTATACTGGATATTATTCTATTGGTTATTATATTTATTGGATATTATTTATTGGTTATTGGTATTGTTATTCCGCTGTTGGTTGTGATTATGGTTAGGTGGCTAGTGGGTATGGAACCACTAGTTGTAGTTTATTTTTTTTATATTATATTTATTATTTATTATTTAAAAAAAAAAAAAAAAAGGTTGGTCGTTTCAATTTGGTATCAGAGCCCTTACGGTTCTAGGTTTTGGTTCACTAGGTTTCTGTTGTAGATGTTTGGGATTGCATGTCTTGGTTGATTATGTGAGTTAGTCAATTGTGTGTGGCATGGAGTCCTAGAACATCCTCTTCGAGCCTTCAATGAGATTCCACGGTGAGTTATTGTTATGTTTCTTTGTGTGGTATTGATTTGTTTTTTTGCTTGTTAGCCCCTGTTCTTGGAAGTGCAGTGGTTAAAGGTGTTTGAGTTGTTGGTCGTGGACGGGGACGTGGTCATGGTCGGGCGGGTCCCGAGGCCAGCGAGTGTGTGGTCCAGAGTTCCACGAGGAGGTACGTCAGAGGGTCGCAAGCGTATCAGGAGGAACCAAAGAGGGTTAGCCGGTGTGAATGTCGGGGGTGCTGGGAACCCAGGTGTGGGGTTGCGGCAGGTGGAGCCCAGGGTCGAGATGATCGCTTGGCGGAGCTATTGGCGTGATGTTGGAGCGGTTACCGAGAGGGGTACCAGTGCAGGCTCCAGTTGTACCGCATGTGGCGGGGTGCAACCGAGGGCTGCGGATGTTGAGGAGTTTCCATCTTATGTTAAGAGGATGAGTAGTTGTAGATGACCAGTATGGGATTATTCTCAAGAGGTATCGAGCCTAGAGAGGCGGATAGGTGGATATATGCAGGTGGAGCATATATTTTTGTAGCTTGGTGGTTAATCCAGTTGGATATTAGAAGTTGAGTGGGCAGGCGTAACATTGCAATGTTATACTTGGACCACAGGAGGTACTTTTGGTCGGGAGATGTTTATAGTGGTTAAGGATTGTTTCTCCTGAGGGGATGGTGATTCTCCTAAATACCGATAGCTAGAGGGGTTGGAGGCTCCGATAGTGGCAGAGGGGATTATGTTCTCCTGAGGGGATGATTAGTTCCCCTGATACCGAGATCTTGAGGATTGTGTTCCAAGATTGAGACGGTATAACTCGAAGACGCTGGTCTGAGAGTGAGATCGGTATGGCTCGAAGGTTGCGACCTAAGGGTGGTGGATTTGGGAGCAAGCAATACCTAGGACGTGAGTATAAACAACCCGATTGAATGTAGACCTCGAGAGATTGACGGTGGTTTAATCTCGGGTTTTAGATGTGTTGACCAACGGGTCAGGGTTTTATGAACCAGAGCGGTTATGAATGTGTGGCTGTTTCGCCAGGATTGAGTGGTCGGTGGTGCTGGAATCCCGGGAAGGAGAGCTGCAGCAGATATGAGCCGGTAAGGGCATGGTTGCCAGGTACATAAGTTTCACGAGAAGCCTTCATGGCAGGATAAACTAATCGTTGCAACGATGGTGGATGAAGTTCATTGGAGATGGACAGGGTTACTAGATTTAAGGTTTTGGTAAGCTTGCTGGGGGAAACAAGTCGAGTAGGTTAAGTTGGCGGTCTGCAAAGCATTTGATACAGTGAATCGGAATATGCGAACGTATGGTACTTGTTTGTTTTATTACGCTCGTATTGATGATTTGTTGTGGAGAATAGCTAAGCGGAAAGCTAATTTTGGATTAATCTATCTTGTGGAAGTTTTCCCTAAGAGACAAGTTACTAGAGGTTCTTGGACGAACAAGAGGGTTGACATTCAGGTGGCTTCGAGTTGATGTCGGTATACTTGAGTGTTTGTTTGGCAGAGCTGAAGAAGCAGCTAGAGGATTTGTTGAGTAGGGATTCATCCGTCCTAGTGTATCATTGTGGGGAGCGCCAATGTTATTTGTCAAGAAGAAGGATGGGAGTTTCCGGTTGTGCATTGGTTATCGGGGTTTGAACCGGGTCACTGTGAAGAACAAGTACCCTCTTCCTAGGATCGATAAGTTGTTGGATCAGTTGAGGGGTGCTACTTGGTTCTCCAAGGTAGATCTGGCATCGGGTTATCATCAGATACTGATAGATGAGACAGATGTGAGGAAGACTGCTTTCAGGACGAGATATGGGCACTATGAGTTTGTGGTGATGCCTTTTGGTTTGACTAACGCGCCAGCAGCGTTTATGAGATTGATGAACAGTGTGTTTCAGGAGTTTCTGGATGTATCTGTCATCATTTTCATCGATGATATCCTGGTTTATTCCAAGAGTTCTGAGGAGCATGCAGTGCATTTGAGGGCAGTTATGGAGAAGCTGCGGGAGCAGAAGCTGTTTGCCAAGTTGGGCAAGTGTAGTTTTTGGCAGCGTGAGATGGGCTTTCTGGGTCACATTGTTTCTGCAGAGGGGGTTTCTGTAGATCCAGAGAAGATTCAGGCTATTAGGGATTGGCCTAGACCGCAGAATGCCACAGAGATCAGGAGTTTTCTTGGACTGGCAGGTTACTACAGGAGATTTGTGCAGGGGTTTGTAAGCAGAGCACGTCCTATGACTAAGTTGACAGGGAAGGATGTTCCTTTTGTCTGGTCAGAAGAGT
This sequence comes from Camelina laxa, assembly GCA_024034495.1. Lineage (NCBI taxonomy): Eukaryota > Viridiplantae > Streptophyta > Magnoliopsida > Brassicales > Brassicaceae > Camelina > Camelina laxa. The sequence continues at coordinate 15,127,685 of CM043882.1, read as the reverse complement.
GTGAGGAAGGCTTTGCAAGCCTGAAGGAGATGTTGACTACTGCGCCAGTGTTGGCTTTGCCTGAGCAGGGAGAACCCTATGTGGTTTATACAGATGCATCTAGAGTTGGCTTGGGGTGTGTTCTGATGCAGCATGGGAAGGTGATTGCCTACGCATCACGGCAGTTGCGGGTGCATGAAGGCAACTATCCTACTTATGATTTGGAGATGGGTGTTGTAGTTTTTGCCTTGAAGATTTGGAGATCTTATCTTTATGGTGCGAAGGTACAGGTATTTACAGATCATAAGAGTCTGAAGTATATATTCACTCAGCCTGAGTTGAATTTGAGACAGAGGCGGTGGATGGAGCTTGTGGCGGATTATGATTTGGAGATAGCCTATCATCCTGGTAAGGCTAACACGGTTGCAGATGCTCTGAGTCGGAAGAAGGTAGCTTCGGCTCAGGAGCAGGATTTGGAGTTTCTGGTAGGGGAGATCAGTGCTTTGAGCTTGTGTGCTGCTTCACAGGAACCGTTGGGTTTGGAAGCAGTAGATAGAGCAGATCTTCTGAGTAGGGTGCGGTTGGCTCAGGAGAAGGATTTGGGGCTAGTGAATGCCTCTAAGGATGTGGATTCCGAGTATCAGGTCTCAGATAATGGTACTATCTTGGTGCACGGTCGGGTTTGTGTGCCCAAGGATGAGGAGTTGAGACAGGAGATTCTGAGAGAGGCTCATGCGAGCAAGTTGTCCATTCATCCAGGAGCGACTAAGATGTACCGTGATCTCAAGAGGTACTATCATTGGGTCGGGATGAAGAAGGATGTAGCTAGTTGGGTTTCGAGGTGTGATGTGTGTCAGCTAGTGAAGGCTGAGCATCAGGTTCCTGGCGGATTACTGAAGAGTTTACCCATTCCTGAGTGGAAGTGGGATATGATCACTATGGATTTTGTGGTAGGATTGACAGTGTCACGGACCTTTGATGCTATTTGGGTCATTGTGGACCGGTTGACTAAGTCGGCACATTTTCTGGCTATCAAGAAGACTGATGGACCAGCGGTCTTAGCTAAGAAGTTTGTGAAGGAGATAGTCAGGTTGCATGGGGTGCCAGCGAGTATTGTGTCTGATAGGGTTCCTAAGTTCACTTCGGTGTTCTGGAGGGCATTCCAGACAGAGATGGGCACTAAGGTGCATATGAGTACAGCTTATCCACCACAGACAGATGGACAGTCAGAGAGGACGATTCAGACGTTGGAGGATTTGCTGAGGATGTGTGTGTTGGATTGGGGTGGCCATTGGGTGGACCACCTGTGTTTGGCAGAGTTTGCCTATAACAACAGTTATCAGGCAATTATTGGGATGGCTCCTTATGAGGCTTTGTATGGAGGCCGTGTCGTACCCCATTGTGTTGGACTCAGGTGGGGGAGAGAAGCATATATGGGGCTAGTTTTGTTCAGGAGACCTCAGAGAAGATTCGGGTTCTCAAGCTGAACATGAAGGAAGCCCAGGATAGGCAGAGGAGTTATGCTGATAAGAAAAGGAGAGAAGTTGAGTTTCAGGTGGGAGACAGAGTGTACCTCAAGATGGCCATGTTGCGGGGTCCGAACAGGTCATTGACTGAGACTAAGTTGAGTCTGAGGTATATGGGTCCGTTCAGAGTGACTGAGCGAGTTGGACCAGTGGCTTATAGACTGGAGTTACCTGAGGTTATGCGTGCATTCCACAAGGTTTTCCATGTGTCTATGTTGCGGAGGTGTCTCCGCGAGGATGATCAGTTGTTGGCTAAGATTCCTGAAGATCTTCAGCCTAACATGACTTTGGAGGCGAGACCAGTGAGGGTTCTCGAGAGGAGGATTAAGGAACTTCGGAAGAAGAAGGTTCCTTTGATGAGAGTCCTTTGGGACTGTGATGGTGTTGAAGAGCAGACTTGGGAGCCTGAGGCGAGGATGAAGGCAAGGTTCAAGAAGTGGTATGAGAAGCAAGCCGCGACTTGAGCTTGTTTAGCCTGGTCCCATCTGTAATCCATGGCTGGAGCGGGAATGGAGTATTCCAGCTCATCCCTCTTGTTACTCGGTCGCTTGGGGTGGTTGGTTGTGCGACTCAGTAACAAAATGAGGTGGTGTTTGGGGTACAAAGTTTCCGTGAGGCGGGGTTGTGAAGAGAAGTTTCCAAAAGTGGAAAGTGCTAAATATGGAAAGTTTTGCGGGAGTCAGAATTTGTCCATTTTAGCGGTGGGAAGCCTTGGAGGGGCTTTTGTGGCCTTTGTGGCAGACTTTCGAGTCAGTGTGCCTGTGTGTGGCGGTCTTTTAAACATTGCGTGGCCTTTGTGGCGGGCTTTTAGCCAATTGTTGGCCTTTGTGGCGGGCTGTTTTAGCCAGAGTGTTTTTGTGACAGTTCTTCGGGACGGATGGTCTTTGTGACGGTCCTTCGGGACAGATGGTCTTTGTGACGGTCCTTCGGGACAGATGGTCTCTGTGACGGTCCTTCGGGACAGATGGTCTTTGTGATGGTCCTTCGGGACGAGTGGCCTTGGTGGCGGTCCTCTTTAGGACATTCGTTTTGGCCTTGGTGGCGGTCCTTGTTAGGACATTTTGTTAGCCTTTGTGGCGGCCCTTGTGGCGTGTATATGATCCTTGAGTGGTCATGGGGTATCCCGGTGAGGGGATATGTGGTTGGTAGGACATTGAGATGTTTTTACGCGAGCCACGGGAAGGAAACCTGGTTAGGGATAGGACTCAGACGTGTTCAGAATCGTTTGCTCGCGACTTTTGGGGGACTTAGGTTCTCCTAGTACTGCCATATTCAGAAACTTTATGGCTCGGAAGTATGGTTGGTATATCGACTTCGGATGACGATCCGGGGGCGCGCTGTAGGGTGGAAACCCGAGAGACGAGTTTGGACTTTTCCTTATACATTATGGCATGCGGGCTTCGGCCTGATGAGGAGCCAACATTTGGCATGCAGACTTATGTCTGATGAGGAGCCAATAAAAACTCAAGGTTTAGGCCTATGAGTAAAGGAAAGTCAAAAAAGTCGAGAGCAAATGACGCCTGGAGCGTGAGTCTATCGCCTAGAGGTGACCTTCTGTAGATCAGTCGGAGGAGTGCGGGCCGTGGAGACGGTTGCACGGGAGTCCTTGGCTGATGGTTGTTCGAGATTCGAGGACGAATCTAGTTTGGTGGGGGAGAATTGTAACATCCGTGTTCCGGGAATAGAGTTTGAGTTTGTTGAGTAAACCAAAGAGTGGATTTTAATTAATTTTGGTTTAATTAAATCTTGGTTTAATCTAATTAAACCAAAAACCCTGAATCTCTTTCTCAAAGTCACGCCTCCTCTCAAGTTTTAGTGTTTTGATTGACATTTTCATCAGAGGGAGGGAGAGAAAGAGAGATAAAACCTTGGTTATTTGGTGTAAAGGAGAAATAGAAGGAGATCAAACTTTTTCCTTAGAGTTAAGAGAGAGACAGAACTGTCAGAGTTTGGGGGAAGGAGGATCCGACTGGTCAAATCGTTTCGAAAGGTACTGATTTTTGGTAGGGTTGTAGATAAGAGATTTTCGTACACTCTCTTTTTTACAGAAGTGAATTTGGGTTAATATTTTAAGAGATATTGGCAGTTTCGTGGGGTGTTTCTTCTCATTCGCAGAATGAGACCAGCGGGTGTTACGGGGACGATTGCTGTTTTATTTATAATTTGATCGTGCTGAAAATTTGTGGGAAGCTTCTGGACGTATATACCTTGCTTTTCACCGGAGGGATTAGAAAGTTAACGGTTAGTTTTGATTTCGTGGTTTCACTTGTGAAGTTGTTCTTTTCTGTTTTCTTGGCAGTTTGTTTTCAATATTTGTTTGTTGTTGTGATTGGTTGTAGGAACAAGTTTGGTTGTTCTTGGATATTGGAAAGCCTCTCATTTGGTTGTATTTAGTTTTGTGAATTACTTGTTAAGGTAAGTGCAGGACCATGGCTTATCTAAGCTGGAGATTTCTCTAATCTACTTGTTTATGTGTTGTTTGGCTTGTTGATTTGTTGATTGATGATTGTTGGTTGATGGTTAGAGATGTCTCTATTGCGTGTGTGTATAGCCCAGTAGATGGGAGGATTGCCTTACTGAGTGTTTATAAAATACTCATGCATTGCAATATGTGTTTGTGGTGCAGGTAAAGGCAAAGTGTGACCGTGGAATCAAGGCAATGAAGAGGAGGATGTTCTAGTGGTTCGCTTGGTTGTCTAGCTTTTGTTAGGTTGCTAGAGTTGAGTCCTAGAATGTTGCTTAGGATTGTTGGTTCACTGGTTTATGTTGTTTGGATCATTGGTTTATGATTGGAATTATACTGGATATTATTCTATTGGTTATTATATTTATTGGATATTATTTATTGGTTATTGGTATTGTTATTCCGCTGTTGGTTGTGATTATGGTTAGGTGGCTAGTGGGTATGGGACCACTAGTTGTAGTTTATTTTTTTATATTATATTTATTATTTATTATTTAAAAAAAAAGGTTGGTTGTTTCAGGACTTTTGGTGGGCAATGGAGGTTCCAGATGTTTTTGTTCCACTTGAAATTCGGATTGGGGACCGAGAAGTTTGGCCAAGTAATCACCGGATTTAGTGAGTAGCCAAGAGTACTGATCAGGGGCTCCCTAGGAGACCTTTGTCTCCTTTTTTCTACCAAAAAAACATAAATATAACTTAATTAAACCATATATTTTGTTGATATAGAATCAATAGTCATCAAATTTTATGTTCATAAATACCCCCAGTTAATTAAAAAAAACATTATTGAGATCAGTGTGTTTATGCACAAGCATACAAAACCCACTACCACTAGTTTCGTTGTTTAATTTATATAAAATCGTGGATAGATAAATATAGATATGTTTGGTGGATATAACCAACATATTTGTTTTTATTAGTCTCTCTCAATTTTGAGTTATTTAATACCTAATATGACTTGTTTGTTGATTACACTATTTGCTATCGTTATAATGTTTAACAAAAGGCCAGCAATAAACTCGTGTTACTTAGACACTACAAGATATCAGAAAATAAAAATTGTTGTTTCATTTTCTATGTCCATAAAATCAGGTCCGGCGATAGGGTGGTGCAAGAGGTGTTTTTGCACCATATCAAATTATTTTTAAGAAAAATATTACAAGGTTTTAGGCTCTCAACATTTGATATTTTGACAAACAAAAATACCTTAAATTTCTGAAATCTACAAATAAGATCTCCAAATTAAAAAGAAAAAAAAAATTTGCACAAAGTCCAAGGAAAACTTGAGGCGGACATATTTTTAAATATATGTATTTTGGTTATAGTTATATTTAATTTAATCAAATCGATAATTAGGGAGAGTGAACCAATGATTTGTGGTTTTCAAAGGGTAAATAAATTCTTGGAAGTAGACGTATAAACAATCCTTTCCCGTGAGAGATCGCGTCTTGTGAAGGTCAAAGAAACGTACGAGAAATCATATTTTTTCGACACGCAAGAGAAAATTGGGTAATATCGTCTAGGCACGCGGGCTACAACGTTTACAAAGGTATCGTTTGACAATGAGAAAAACAACGATAGTGCCTCATTGGTAGTCATAGTTATATTATAGGAAAAAAGGTATAAAGCTAACTACACAAAGTAAATGTATTGCATGGTCACATGTATCAATTATATGATGACATGTGCTCAACATCACGATCATTTTATTTTGGTACACCGATTGTCAGAATCCAACATTGACTAGGTCTAACCGGTGTTGACCAACAAATTTTTTTTAGTATTAGAAACAAAAATAAAAAAATTGTTTTGTTGAATCATTTATGGTTAAAAAAACATAACTATATCCAATGTAAAGATATATTATATATGTTTAATGCATCCAATCTTATTAATAGTTAGTTTTTTTTTAAAGTTCAAAACTTAAATAAAACTGAAAATAAAAATCATTAACAGTTATTTAAGATATTGAAACCTAAACTAAAACCGGAAAATTCATGTTTTTATTCATAGATTGAGTAATATATTTTTGTTTTTAAAAATATAAATCACAACATATTCATAAAAAATTATAAGATTAGTTTCATATTTGTACTTCTCAATTAATTTAGTAGGATATGTGGTAAAATAAAATTTTAATATCTTAAAAATTTGTTAATGGTTTTCAATTTATTTATAGTTCAGTTTTACAATTGAAAAAAACTATTATAAGATTGATTGCATTAACAAATATAAAATATATATTTATAATGAATATAGATATTTTGTTAATTATTAAAAGGCCATAAATTATTCTATAAAACAGTTTTATTTTTTCCTTTCTAATACTATCATAAAATATATTTTTTTTAAAATAATTGTTGGTCAATATTGGTCAACGCCGGTCAAACCTGGTCAATGTCGGATTCTGACAAACGATGTACCGGAATAAAATGATCGTGATGTTGAGCACATACCATCATATATTTGGTATATATGACCATGCAATACATTTACTTGGTGTAGTTAGCAATACATTTTTAAAGTTGGGATGTGTGACCATGTATTGAATGATACTTCATGTAGATGAGCATCTTTTTTTATATATTATATTTCGTAGGATGGAACTGCACTAGAATATACCATCTTTTTGTTATGATTTAAATTCTATAAACAGGAATTTTATTTATAGAGTCCTCGTTTTAAACAAAAGTTGTAAACTGACAATTTGATTCTCTTTCCTTCATAATTTTCTTTATTTTTTGTCAAATTTTTTTTGTTAATTATTTTTCCCTCATTTTAATTGTTAATTTTATTTTCCTTTTTGATACTTTTAAATTTATTGTATCTATGTTGAATAGATTTTAAAAAATAAGGATACATGTACAGATGTACTTGTTATATTTATATGACAATCGAAAGACTGACAAGATTCAAATTCATCATTTAAATTGGAAATATATATATATATATATATATATATATTTGACTACAATTTTATATATATATATATATATCGGATAAAGTTTTTCAGGTGACAATTTAGCATCGACAAATTTTTAAAATTGTAAGTATCATTCCAGGTCGTCAGCGACTAAGCTGATCCATGTTGATGATGATCATCGTGATGAACGACATATGAATCGTTTACGCCAATTAGCTCATCGATATCATACATACCCGGGTCATCATGTCCTGGGTGGCTTGCATCGCTCGCCAATTGATGTCCAACTAAAGGTGATATCCCTGTCACTTTTCCAGCCCCTTTAGAAATAAGACAACCCCAAAAATGTACTTAAGCGATCAAATATAATAATTACATGCATTGCATCAAGATTATATATATACCTGGGGACGTGGTTGGAAGCGTGTTGGACTGTGGCTTAGCGTGTGTACGTTTTCTTAAGAAAATAGCCGCAAACGCTGACGAGAGAGCCACAAACACGGAGGCGAACGTAAGGCCAAGAATGAGTGGTAATTTGTTTTTCTTCTTCCGTCTAACATTGTTTGCCCCACCTAAAACGTCGTCATGGAAAGGAGTCAAAATGGTTTTAATTAACAACATTTATATTCAAATCACTGCAAACGAAGCAAAAGGGATAATATTTAGATTCATATGTCTGATTAATAGTGACAGTCTCAATAAATCATCTAGGTAGCAAGATATTGAACCAATCAATTAAAAATAACCATAGAATAAAATTGGATATAGTTTGCAAGTAGAAACCTCCCACTGCCTTGTTTGTTCGTGTTTCCGTTCCTCCCGAACCTATAACTGTAATCAAATAATAACAAAGTTGTAGTATTTAATAATAAAATTACAGTAAATTTATCATGACTCATTTCATTCCATATATATCATTCTCCGAACATATACAGTGATCATACCAAGATCTTCATGTTCAAAGTTTAGTTATTTATTTCAAAAGTTTAGAAATATCTGGTAGTCAGAAAGTATACTTACCTTCCGAATTATCATTGCTATCGTCGCTTTGTCCTCCACCACCACTGCCGCTTTCTCCTCCTCCATTATCGCCACCGTCTTGGCCATAACTTATCGAATATAGCTCCAAAGCATTGATAATAGGAGGCAAAGTAGAGTCATCCGTAGACTGAAGGACCACTTGGGAAACTGACGTGGCCACCACATCTCTTACGACAACTTGAGTAACTTTCCCGAACACCGGTACGATGGGACCTGAATCCACTTCCTTGGTATCTAAGAAAATGTTGAACGACCGTGTTTGAGTCCGACCTAGACTCTGAGGCTCCGAGAAGTATAGAGCCAAGTAAACCGGTAAGCCCGCTAAGGGTAGGGTGTCGTCTGATAGAAATAAGGTGGCTGCTGACAAAGCCTTTGACATTACAATCTCGGGCGGCTTGTTTGACGCACCAGAATTGTCGATGGATGGGGTTGAGGTCGTTAATTCGCTGATAGTTGGGTCGTTAGACCTTGACTGGAACCATAGCCTACCGTATGGGTCTAAAGGGTAGCTACAAAATATTTGCAAGAAACCAAACAAAAGGAAGAAAACTCAATAAGTCAAATGAGAATGTGAATGATTTTTTTTTTTTTTTTGAATTATATACTATAGTTAAAAACTCAAAATCTATAAAAACGTAAACTAAATTCAGAAAATTCAAAATTAAATTTTCGTTTTTAAAAATGTCAATAAACAGATTTGACTTAATATGAATTAGTTAGTTTTACCCTATAAGCTCTTTGGCACCATACGCATATCTTTGTCGGAGAACGAGACCTTCGTCAGGACCGAGATCGTCATACATCCCAGCGTCCAAACTATAAACTTCAATAGATGATATAAAAGGATCATCTGAAGACGACGTACGGATTAGGCAAACGCTGATATTCTCACCCGCCGGAGCATATATCACCTCCGAGACAAACAGTGAATCAGTAACAACACTGTCAAGGTGTTTCCCATCGTAAACAACGTTAAACGACGGTGGCGACGACTTCTTGTCGTAGTTCCCGTAGTAAAACAGCGTTCTGACGAGAGTTTTCCCGCCTTTCGTCACCGGAATGTTGGTGTAGCAGAAATTTTGACCGGAAGAGAAGTATCTGAGGTTGTTGATCGGCTCTGTAAGGTTACCCGGAATCTGGAACGTCTCACCCGTGGTGACGAAGCCTTTGTCTCCGAGCCATGTTACATTGTCAGCGTCCACGTAGGAAACTGAAGCTCCACAGTCGATGCTTATAATATCTAATGATAATGAGATAAGAAAAGAAAAAAAAACGATTAGAGATGAGATCTTTAGTTTAAGATAACAACGAAGATTAATGCATGTAGAGACTAGTGTTGGTACGTACTCTCTGCGAAAGAAAATGTTATGGTGGTCAGAGAAAGGAGAGTGAGAAGAAGAAGCGCAGCCATGATATGAAATGAGCTACTTAGATTAATACACGAATGCATCTATATATATATATATATATATATCATTTATAATTGCATATTTATATATATATGGTTGACTTAAAGTGTTGTGATATTATTATACGCGTTAATTCGCACAATGTGTTTATAGTTGACTACGACCAAATGGACTTTATGATTTCTCAAATTTTGGTTTTATCATGCTCAGGGCCGGCTTGAACATCCACTACACCCAATAGTTACTGAATATTCAATTTTTTAGGACAAAAATATTAATTTTATCCATTAAATATTCAAATTACTTAGAAAAACTGGAAAATCAACAATGGATTACAAATTTTGGTTAAAGTGTAACTAATTTTGTTAGTTCAGTTCAGATTTTATAAAAATTAGAGTAAAACAAAAAAAATTGAATTTGGGTTGGACACATGGTTCAAATGCACTTTGTGCACTGGGTTAGCGCGGGGCTGATCATGCTACGATTATGAGGTCAGGAAACGAAGAAGGTCATTGACCTTTATAATTATTGCTTTATGGGTGCTCTAATTAAATTTAACTTTAGTCGCTTTTAGTTTAAAAACATTTTGATTTTTAGGGTATTTATCTTTAATTATACTGTTTAGCTATTGTATGATATTTTATAGATTAAATACATACATTTTCGAAAAGGTACAAGTTCACAAATTTGTCAGAGATTTGATTTTTTTTTTTAACAGCAATAAATGGTAAAGAAAAAAGGAATATCAAATGAACTCAAACTTGAGTTAATGAAGAAATAATTCACACTTGATCAGTTTGGTCCAACTTATCTGATTGAGTGAATTTGGTCTAATATGTTGGGGTTGACTCCGTCTGGAATGGATATTTTGTGAGTTTGTATTCTTATGGGCCCATTAGTAGAATCTTTGAAAGTAAACAGCTCACATTCATCCAATATTTTGTTCTTGTTGTTGTTTTTTATATTAGGTTCATCCGATTTATAATTGATATATACGTCAATACGTCTGTACAATATCAATATTAGTCGTAATCATAGGTTGAAATTGGTATAAGGTTTCGAACGTCGACTAAGATATAAATAGTTATATTAGGAGAATGTCTCAGTTTTGTCTTTTCTTAAGTTGTCCACGGATTTTTTTTAATTCCTAGAGAGACTGAACATAGAACTCGATCGAGACCTTAATTCCCCGCCTATCCTGATCTATCGGTATAATGGCTCAGTTACTTCAAATTCAAAATTTCATTAATGAGTAACATGCATAATAGTAGTAAGCGATACGCCGATAACTAGTTTAATTAGTGCTCATAAAAGGTATATAAATTAAACAAACCTCAAAAATCTTTTAATAAACAAAAATATATGGGAATGAGTACATAATAGTTACGGATAACTAGTACTCCCATATATTTACTATTTAGTGGTCATAAAAGTCTCTATAAATTAACGAAATGGCTTTACGTAACGTTCCAAATGTTGTCCATAAAAAAACTTTCAAATGATCCCACACGACATGGTCGTCTCTTCAACAAAACATATTGTGGTCGATGGGCATTGAGTAATGATATATACGCATACTATTCATGATTCATGCCACAATGATGGAGTTTACGAACCTCACACTGTTCAATCTTAACCACGAGGCATTTCACACATACTTCGTCTAGTTTTCATAACTTTCGCCGTTTAGTTGCACCATCATTATGATGTTTCATATTCCATGAAATGCATGCGTATAACCGAGAGAAACGGTGAAATTTCCAGATTTTTATCATCATTACTGTCGTTTTTGTCATGTTCTCAGCTAAACTCATGTTTAGTCTTTGTGTATGTGACCTAATTCTAATGCCATAAGAAGGTTAGGAGCAGCGGCGGAGCCAGAAATTTTGTTTATAGGTGTCAAAATTTATATTAAATAATTATATCTTTAATTAGATTTTTTTAGAAGAATGTATGAAAATAGAATATGTTAAGAAGAAAAAAATATATAAAGATGAATATAACTAATATTATCATAATAAAAATATATTATTGATTTTTAGCTGAATAAAAATAGAAATTTCATTAAAGTTAAGTGGCAAAATTAACATATATGGGGGTCAAAAACAAGACTTGATCATATGTCATGGGGGTCAATGTAAATATTAGTAACTAAAACATCTAATTATATGAAGATATTACACTATAATTAAAAAAAATTTTAAATTTCATGGGTGTCAATTGATACCTCTAGTTGTAAACTGGCTCCGTCTCTGGTTATGAGTTTTCAGCTTTACCAGTTACAGCTTAACCAAGATTATTAAATATTAAACACACTATACAACCATAAGATAGAAACATGCATATACACTATATGACATATATAATAACATTATATTATATATGAATAATAATAATACATTGATTTTGTTCTATATATATATGCTTAATACATCATATAAAAAGTGTTGGTCTTTCTTGAACTCTTCATTTCAATAACTTTAATTATAATTCTAAATTTCAAGGACGAGCTTTTAACAGGATGGAATAGGTCCGGCCTGTAGGATAAGCGGGCTAAGCGAAGGCTTAGGATTCTAATGAACTTTAAACCACAATATTTGAAGTCCACTAAGTATACCATAAATATGGGCTACATCAATTTTTTTTTTCTATTTTTGAATTATTACATTTATTTTTTATATTTTTTGTTATTTATATATTTTAGTTTTCGATAAAAAAAATTATAAAAAAATACCATTTTTTTTTTGCTTTGGGCACAGTCCTGAGGGTGGCAGATCAAATAGGCCACCAAACTTGTGGTTTGGAGTCTTCTGACCCTTAGATGAATACTATATAATTGTATACCAAATTGGTCGTAGTCTATTGAAACCAGTAAATGGAAAGTATAATTACCTTTACTCTATCTTCAGTTAAAAAAGGAGAAAACAGTCAAAGCTGCCGACAAACCCAACCTATAAAAAAGCTATAAAGTAGAAACCTTTCATTTTTAACATTCATGCTTTAGTTAGATGTGAGGAAGACTAAGATAAAACCATGTACATAGACGTGGTCTAACAACTACTATGCTATGGGCTTCCACCAATCTTGGTTTACTTTATTTAATCCAAAAAAAATGAAATCATTTCTCAAACTTCACTATTGCATCTATCAATTTTTGCCAGCCACTAAAAACAATATTAATTTGGTTGCGGTGTCTTGTTGGGTAATAATTCTATTTAAGAATAATGTCACAAGGTGCATTAGTGGGATCTTGTTATTTTCCTATTAATTAATTGATAACATGTGTCATGTCCCTTATGGTTTATATATAATGGAGTGGTTAAACTAAAATGTTGTCATTCTCTTAAAATCTTACAAACCCAAAAAGATATGCATAAATACAAAAAGACCAAGATATTCTAAAGATTAAAGACGTAATTAGTAATATTGTTATATTCTACCCTGCTTTAGAAATGGTTAGGCGTTAGTGGGATTGGATGATTAAGGTGGGCCTTGCACCTAACAAAAAAATAGGAGATTAGACGGAAATCACTTAGAGACTAGTTTTAGAGTAATTTTATTAAATTAATAATAAAATAAAATTTATAGTACTAAATATATGTATAATTCTATTTATATTAAAAAAAAATATCAAATAAAATATAAAACTATAGTATTGTCTTTAAAATTACGGTAAACATATAAAAACCTGATTTTAAAAGAAAATTTTATGATTTTCATAAAAAATTTGTACATTAATTATTATAAAACATTATAAACTTTAATTTAAATGTCAAAATAACAAAAAATATATATTTGATTTATATTTGGTTCCAAAAATAATCGGCATACATAAAATTAAGCGGGAAGTAGTCGGATTAGATAGATTATAATCAAATTAAATATACATAATTGGATAATCGATGATAGACGGAAATTAATCATTAATTGAGAGGAAAAATGGATTTAACGATTTTGCGGGACGTAATCGATGCTAGGCGATGATATTTAAAACTGAATATTCTACTAATAAATTACAAACAAATACTATAAAAGTATTGATTAACAAGAATTTAATTTACTATTCAAAAGTGAACACAACCCGAAAAAGGTTTCCATGAATTCAAGTGATCTCTTCGTCGATATTGTTGGAAGTTTAAAAAATATCTTCACACAAGAAAAGAAAATAACAAACAAAGACTTTGTTGTAAACCACCACTATAGCCAAAGCACCTGAAATAAAATAAAAAACAAATATCTAACAATTTTCAATTAAATAAAAATTGTATTTTACTATTTTTGACCACAAATAAAAAACAGCTTTATGCATTTGACATATTAAATGCGACGAATAATTTACGTTTCTAATCATTTTCTCAAAATTCCTTATTTTCTCTTCCTTCCTTAGCCATTAGAAAGAAAAAAAAAAAGTCAAAAAGAATACAAACCAGAAAAATTCGATTTTTTTTTCTTTCATCTTCTTTCTTCTCCTCCTCTCTGTTCTTCTCATAGTCCTGAGTTCATATTTGGCAGAGTACACAAAGATTTAAAAACATCCTGTAACCAGTCTGGTCTTTGCTGGAACCTTTTCTCTTTTATGAGTAAAGTTTTTGCTATAATTTATTCAAACCCAAACCCAAACCCCAACACTCAAAATCTGAATAAAAATTCAGTTTCTTGATCTATTCATTACCTTGATCAGTCTTTCATGGGACCGTTACTTCTACTAGATTTCTTGTCTTAAAAGGTAATTAATTTAATTGTTTCTCTCACTTTTTATGTAGTTTGGTCTTTTCTTGATCTTAGAAAGTTTCCATCTTTACTTTCTTTTCAACTTCATATGGAAACAAAAAAATCAAAACCCTCTAATTTCTTGATTTCTTCTTCCGGATCTGTTCCATTCTCAGGTTTAATTTCTCTGTTTAATCAAAATGGGCATTGAAAAGTTCGGAGCTTTCATCTTGATTTCAACGATTTCGATCTTGATTTGCACCTGCCATGGATTCAAACCTCAAGACAATTACCTAATCAACTGTGGCTCACCAAGCAATGGAACCTTAATGAGCCGAGTCTTCATGTCTGATAAGCTCTCGTCGAACTTGCTTACTTCTCCCAAAGAGATCCTCGCTGGCCAAGGCTCAGACGTTTACCAGACGGCAAGAGTCTTCACCGGAGTCTCTACCTACAAATTCTCTGTTTCTCCTGGTCGTCATTGGGTTCGTCTCCATTTCAATCCTTTCGATTACCAAAACTTCAAAATGGGTTCAGCTAAATTCGCAGTTTCGTCTCAGTCTCATGTGCTTTTGAGTGATTTCAGTGTTAGTAGTAGTAAACTTGTGAAAGAGTACTCTTTGAATGTTGATAAGGATGATTTAGTCCTCACGTTTACTCCCTCCGGTGGTTCGTTTGCGTTTGTGAATGCTATCGAGGTTATCTCAGTTCCTGATACATTGATCACTGGTACACCAAAGTTTATAGGCAACCCTGCGCAGAGTCAAGATATATCTTTGCAAGCTCTTGAAACGATTCATAGAGTGAACATGGGAGGTCCGCTTGTATCCGCTAACAACGATACTCTTACAAGAACTTGGGTGCCTGACTCGAGTTTTCTTCTTGAGAAGAACTTAGCTAAGACTGTCTCTAAGGTTGCAACTGTTAACTATGTTAACGGTTACGCTACAGAGGACTCTGCTCCAAGAGTTGTTTACGGCAGTTGCACTGAGATGAACTCCGCGGATAACCCCAATAGCAACTTCAATGTCACATGGGAGTTCGATGTTGAGCCAGGCTTTCAGTACTACTTCCGCTTCCACTTCTGCGACATCGTTAGTTTGTCTCTAAACCAGCTTTACTTCAATCTTTATGTTGACTCAATGACTGCTGCTACTGATATTGATCTTAGCACTCTTGTTGATAACACATTGGCTGGTGCATACTCGATGGATTTCGTCACGCAGTCGCCTAAGAGTACTAATAAAATCCGTGTGAGCATCGGTCCTTCGATTGTTCACACGGATTATCCAAACGCGATTGTGAATGGATTAGAGATCATGAAGATGAATAACTCTAAGGGTCAGCTAAGTACAGGGACGTTTGTGCCAGGTAGTAGTTCAAGCACTAAGCAGAATCATGTTGGTATGATTATAGGTTCAACCATTGGTTCACTGATAGCGTTAGTCTTCTTGGGAAGTTGCTTTGTGTTGTATAAGAAGAGGAAACGAGGCCAAGATGGTCATTCAAAGACTTGGATGCCGTTTTCAATAAATGGAACTTCAGCTACAATGGGAAGCAAATACTCCAATGGTACTACGCTTACAAGTATAACTACCAATGCCAACTACCGTATTCCCTTTGCTGCGGTTAAAGACGCTACTAATAACTTCGACGAGAGTCGTAACATCGGTGTGGGAGGTTTTGGTAAAGTTTACAAAGGAGAGCTTAATGACGGCACAAAGGTAGCTGTCAAAAGAGGAAACCCAAAATCTCAGCAAGGTCTTGCGGAGTTTAGGACAGAGATCGAGATGTTATCGCAGTTTCGTCACCGTCATTTGGTTTCTCTGATTGGTTATTGTGATGAGAACAATGAGATGATACTGATATATGAGTATATGGAGAATGGAACCGTAAAGGGTCATCTTTACGGGTCAGGTAATCCTAGCTTAACGTGGAAACAACGGCTTGAGATCTGCATTGGTGCGGCTAGAGGGTTGCATTACCTTCACACTGGTGACTCGAAACCGGTCATTCACAGAGATGTGAAATCTGCAAATATATTGCTGGACGAGAACTTTATGGCTAAAGTTGCAGACTTTGGACTGTCCAAGACTGGACCTGAGCTTGATCAGACTCATGTAAGTACTGCTGTGAAAGGAAGTTTCGGGTATCTTGACCCTGAGTACTTCAGAAGGCAACAGCTCACTGAGAAATCCGATGTTTACTCATTTGGGGTTGTTCTCTTCGAGGTTCTATGTGCTAGACCTGTTATAGACCCAACACTTCCAAGAGAGATGGTGAATCTTGCTGAATGGGCAATGAAGTGGCAGAAGAAAGGGCAACTGGATCAGATCATCGATCAGTCCCTTCGCGGTAACATCAGACCGGATTCGTTAAGGAAATTTGCGGAGACTGGTGAGAAATGTTTGGCGGATTACGGAGTCGATAGACCATCTATGGGAGATGTGTTGTGGAATCTTGAATATGCTTTGCAGCTTCAAGAAGCAGTCATTGATGGTGAACCTGAAGATAACAGCACGAATATGATTGGTGAATTGCCTCCACAGATCAACAACTTCAGTCGTGGAGACACGAGTGTTAACGTTCCTGGGACAACGGGGCAGTTCGAGGAATCGAGCATTGATGATCTCTCTGGTGTTTCCATGAGTAAAGTGTTCTCTCAACTGGTGAAATCTGAGGGAAGATAGTGAGGGGATTTTGGCAAATGTAGTGTGTGATTCTTATATACAGAAGCAGAAGTAAGCAAATTTATGTAAACCAGGAAAAGCATCAGGTTTTTTCTCAGATAGGATCTTTGTTCTCTGCTCGACCTGTTCTGTTCTGTTCTTCATCAGTGAAAAAAGTTTCCTCTGTTTCATTTTTATTCCTCTCTCTCCCTTTACCCTGAGTTTGTATTTTATTGATGTTCATTTGAAATTGTCTGAGATTTGTTTGTTCTTTTTATTATATGGATGTTTTTAACACTCTTTGTTGTTTCAATTGTATTGTAATTTTAGAGAAGTCAAGATCTAGTTCTTTCTTGTTCTTGTTTGGTTTGAGAAAACTGGTTCTTTCATCTTTTATCTATATATCGGGTTTTCTCTTCGAAGTGTTATAGTCCGGTTCCATTGGTTTGTTTGTTTCATTCACCAAGACCACGTCTTGAACTACGGTTTCTTCTCCAGTTTCAGAGTTCAGTTAGTAACAAACTCTGTTCATCTGGGAAATCAAATGGGTTATCAAACCGACTTGGTTCAACCGCGGGTCAATGAATTATAAATTCAATAAGTTTATCAAATTTATTTTGCAGAGTAAACAAAGATGGAAAAAAAAGGATGAATTGATGTTCTTCTTTCTCTTTCTCAGAATCGCATAATGAGGCAGAGTCGAAGAAAAAAGAGAGAAACTAAACTAGTGTTAAACGGGTTAGCCAGTTAAGACTATATACTTCTACGGTTTCTAATAAACCAGTTGGTCCGATTATTGAACCGAAATCTGATTATCCAAAACAATTATGCCGAATGGTTAGGCTTTCTCTCTTCGGTTTGCTTCGAAGCGAATTCATGGTTTAAATGACATAAATTTGAAAATTCATGGTTTAAATGACATAGATTTACAAATTCATGGTTTAAATGACCTATGACATTTTCGAATTAAAATTTCTATTAAAACGACGTCGTTTTTTTAAGTAACGAGTGACTAACAGCATAATAACGTCTGTTAGTAGATCAATTATAAGATTTAACGTCATGTTTTTTTTGGCTTGGTCAATGAAACTTCATGTTTTAAAAAGCTAATCAAAACAATTGATGTTTAAATGGCATACAACAAAATTCATGGTTCAAATGGTCAAAATTTGAAAGTCCATGATTTAAATGAAAATTTTCCTGTTTTGAATCCAACCCTCACAGTAACATTTAGCAAACATGATAAATTATTTGGTTTTCTTGGGTTTTTCTTGGCTTAAGCGGGTAGAAAAATCCCGGTTCTAATGATATAACCAGACCGGATTAATTTACTATGTTATTCAGACCTGGGCATTCGGGTACCCATTCGGGTTTGGATCGGGTATTTCGAATTTTCGGGTTTTTGGGGTTTAGAGGTATAAGACCCGTTCGGGTATTTCAGGTTTGGATTCGGATTACCCGAAGTTCACAAAACTCAAAATTTTAGTATCTAATTTAGTCTAAATTATTCAATAATACACAATATATATATATATATATATATATATGAAAATTAAGAGTATTTTTTACCCAAATTTACTAATAAACAGTTTAAATACTTCAAATTATCTAAAATATCTAAAAATATGAATATTTTGAACACTTATATTATTAAAATTATAAATATTTTTAATATATTACTACTATATGTTAATAATGTGGGTATATTCGGATATCCGTTCGCATTTTGATTTGGATCGGGTTCAGATTCGAATTTTCGGATTTAAAGATTTAGAACCCGTTCGGGTATTTTACAATTTCTAATACGGGTTCAGATCGGGTTTTTTGAATCAGGTTCGGATCGGATCTTCGGATCCGGGTATTTTGCCCACGCCTAATTATTCTCATCTCCAATATATAATTTACTAGCATTTGATCCGCGCTACGCGCGGGAGTTAGATGAGGGTGTTTTTTTGGTTGTTTTGTTAATTTGGTTTTTGGTTATGTATTTTTTCTCCTTCCGTCTGGTTTTATTGTTCGTGTGTTTTCCTTTGCTCATTTATTGCTTTATTTTTTTCTGTGTTTTTTCAGCTAGTATAATGTAGTCAATTTTTTTAGTTTTAATAAATTTAAATCATTATGATCTTTTTTTTATTTTTTAAAAATATAGAATTAGAAGTTAAATTTGTATAGTAATAATTATTGTCTCGTTTTAGTCTTTAGTTGTGCTTAATTAAAATTATTTGTCATTTTGTTGTTGAATAGTTATTTGATTTTATTATATTTGGTTGTAGGTAATCTTTTTGGTGATAATATGAGCAAACATTTGTGAATCTCTTAACTGTCACATGATTTGGGTTAGGGAGCTAGCTAGTACCTAGTTGTCATATTAAACCACATACAGTATATTGATACATACAGTTTAAAAACGTTTAGGATTGTGGTTCCATTTTTTTTTTCTTTTTTGATGAAAGTGAAAATATAAACAATCATATCAATTGCAATTATTATTAAAAGATCGTACTTGTTTTTGTTTAACACGCCAACGTCTTCAAATTTATATGAAGTTTGTTGGTTTTTGTACCAACCAATATATTCGTTGGTTGGAACCAAATCCGTTCCAATCCCAAACTAACTTGAAGTAGAACCTTCACTTAACCCAAACAATATTTTCTCTGGTAAAATTTCTATTAGACACACACGCATATTAATACGACCAAATTTGAGAGTAACAAAAGAAGACAAAGAACTCGTCTTTCTCCTCGAGTGATTTCAAAGCGTAATAGTAGCTACCAAGTTATATTTCAACCAAAGAAGAAGACAAGATTACAAATGAAGAGGTTACTTACCCCACCTAAACGCAATAATTCTAAACTCTCCCCCGAAAATGTTGTGAAAAGTCCAAAATAAAAGAGAAGAAACATATGTACACATTGGAGTTGGCATCTTTGCTGAAATCATTCCAGCTCTGCCACAAACATCCAAAGAAACTGACAGCTCTGCATTTGGCATTTTTTAATACCAATACCTCACCTTACTACTCAACTACACTACACTACACACACATACTCTCATCATTCTACATTTTTCTATTACCACCCACCACTCATAAAGACCACTCCCCAAATTGAAAAAGTGAAATTTACACTGACACACTTCAATATATTAAAAAAAAACAAAAAAAAATTAATTAAAAACACGATGAGAGACGAACATTCTGATCTGACACTTTTCCCTCAAGAGTATATACTTAAAATACTTTATCTGAGACTTTTTATGGCGTTTTCTTCTTCATCTAGACCTTTGTTGTTTCTTCCCTCCCAAGCAACACTGTCACTTTCCCACCTTATTACAAACAAGAAAAATTGAATAATCTTCTTTAAAATTTCATCTTCGACATAAAAATAAACATATTCTTCACTCAACAGAGATAAGTTATATACCTATATAATTTTTTTTGTTCATGATGACACATGCAAAGAGTGAAACTGATCAAACCCAAAAACTCATGTCTCCGTTCTCTTTAACACGATTTAGATCGATGTTTCTCAGATCACGTAGATGTTGCAGAATCTCATGGAGGAGATGTACACCTTTGTCTCCTTTTTTCAACGAACCAACACAATGTCTCAAGAACTCTCTATCTGCCTCTAAAGCTTCTAGTCTCTCGTAAAGCTCATCCACTTCTTCTTCTATCGTCACGTTCTCGCCATTCTCTGATTATCAATCCCGTTTTCGTGATGGTTTCCGTTATCTAACCCGTTCTCCTGCAGCTCTCCATCGACAGCATCAAACAGAGGAAGTAGTCTCTTTGACTTGATGACTCTGTGCTTCCCGTTTGTTACCTTACCATGAAAATGCCCGTTTCCATTCTCAAACGTTTTAGCTTCCTCGTCCCCGTCCTCTTCGTTATTAAGATCAGTGAGTTTCTCTTCAAGAAACTTCAATCTCCCAAGAATCGAAAGCCTCTCTCCTTCATAATCATCTAAACACTCATCAAGACGAAGCACAACATCAACCGGTGTATTCTCCATCTCACTATCACTGTATTTCCAATCTGAAACCCCTTCAACGTCCTTGTGATGATGATGTACCTCACCGTTGTTGTTGTTCTCATCCGAATCACCATTGTGTCTATACGAATCAACAGAAGAATCTCTCATTCTCCTCCTCAACATCCCCATCTTCTCTTTAGCTTCAAACTCCTCCAATCTCTTTCTATACAAATCCAGCTCTTTCTCCAGCTCAGCGTTCTCCTTCTCTCTATTCACCATAAGCTCATTCAACAGCTGCAATGCTTCTTGATCGAACTCAGCTTGTTCCTCCATCATTCTCTGATACTGCAACGCCTCCATCTGCATCGCTGATTTCTCCTCATGCAACCTGTTGATCATCGCCATTGTTTCATTGGCAGCAATTGCAGACGCGTTCCTCTCTTCCTCCAGCTCCTCGTATAAAGCAGTAAGCGATTTTCTCTCTTCTTGTAACTCTAACTTCAACTTGTCCACGGTGAGTACTACTCCTCCTCCTTCAGAACATTCAATACCATCAACAGATTCTGTTCCGCATAATCTTCTCTCTAAGTGAAACATAGCGTTATGAAGACTATGCGATCTTTCCAAAGAGGGAGGAGTTTCTCGAAACCGCTCTTCGTTGATGTTCGTGACTGTTCTGAACTCCAATGTATCCTCCTCTGTTTCATCTAAAAGAAACGCTCAAATCAAAAAACAGAACAATACAACATACGCAAAAATGTAAAATGCTCATGATCATTTACCATGATCATCATTGCCAATGTTGCCATTAGGATTGAGTTGTGGTTGGGATGTAACATCTCCGAGTTGGTCGTGATCAGGAATCTCTGTACCTATAGAAACCTCAGCGTCTGTTTCTGTTTCTGATTCTTCGTCGTTGTCGAGCAAATCATCTGTTGAAGCACCTGCAAATATACTCACCAAACTCATCAACCGTAAATACACGGCAAGATTGTAAGAAACTTCAGTTAAAAGCTACGCAAAGAATGTTACCTAGATTCGTCGTCACCACAACCTCCGCTGGGGTGATCATTATTACATCCTCCTCCTCTTCCTCAGCTTTGGATTCATTAGCAGCAGTGATGATTAACTCAAGGTTTTGCTTAGGTGCAGATTCTGAAGTCTCGACCTCTACAGCCAGATCCACTTTGTTTTCTTCTTCTTCTTCTTCAACCTTCTCTTCTACTGTAATAACCTCTTTGTTACAGTCGTAACTTGATACATAGCACGAGAACTCCTCCTCATCAGAAGAAGAAGAAGAAGAATCGCTGCTAACTTCATCTTCCTCAATTTTTCCAGGAGATTGGGGAACGATTTCGTTTACAGTGTCCTCCTCTGTTTCTTCTTCCACTCTTGGTTCCTGAGAAGAATGATTCAAATACACGGATCCTGTTTTTTTATCATCTTCTTGTAATATGAGCAGAGGGCATTATATAGGAATTGAAGTAACCCAAATTGAATGGTAAGTAGTGGGACTACTATTGAAAGAGAAAGCATTGAAGGACTGATTTGGGGGTTTCAAACGTAAACGAAACAATAGGTTTAGAACGGAGGAAACATGAAAAGGCGTGGCGCTTCAGGTCCTACAGCGGCGGCCGGTGGAGAAGACAATCATGCAGAAAGGGTAAGATTTGTGGACAGACGGATAATTAGATTAGGGGTCCTGAGATTTTAATTAGAAAGGGCTTCTGAAAACAGAAGAAGAATATAGTGAACGAACTGGGCTATGAAAGAAACTATAAAATACATGAATGGGCTTAATTAATTCGTTAAGACCTTATTTAAACAATTGAGATGCTGACGTGACTGCATAAGAAGTGAGAAAAAGGCTACTTTATATATATAGATTTTGCATCAATCGTCGATATTGGTAACCTTAGTAGTGGACGCACAAGACAAACATGTCCTTACTAGTCTGAAAACAAACGCCCTACACGACGACCTTTGGTTCTTCTTCATAGGTTTCTTGGCCGCCTTCTTTCTCCATCCTCCTAAACAACTCTGATTGTTTCTCTTCTCGACGGCTTCGCCACCACCTTGATCACCACCGTCCTCTTCGGTCACTTTTGTGGAAAAAGTGTAGCTTCTAAGATACATTTGCCTACAAGATATGCTGTCAACCACCGTGGAGCGACGGTTGCTATCACCGTGTGTGATTGACCGTAGGAACTCTGCCTCCGCCATTGGCCACTTGTAAACATTTCCGTAAGTCATAAGCGGCCGGACGCCAACGGTGTCGCTTGTAATAGTTACACAATCATCTATGCATGCATTTGGAGGCCATGGTTGCTTACTTTTTTGGAGGGTACTTCTAACTTCTAGTGTGTACTCTTTATTTTGGCTGTGAACGTTGGGTTTATGTAGCTTTTTTATATATTCATAAATCCTTATCTTTATCTAATATATTACTTTTATTTTATTGTAGAAAATACCAAGTCAGAGAACTTGAGAAGTTTTCTCAACTTGATACTTGTATACATTTCCCACCAGTTGATACTTGTATACTTGAGAAGTTTCATACGTTGGATTCCCACTAGAAAGGCTAGTTCTATGATTCCATCTCTCTTTCTCATAATTTATTCACCTGTGTTGATAAGTTCTTCAAAATAAACAAGCCAAGTTGAATATTTTTTCTGACAAAAAAAAAAACTAACAAATAGAAAGTGTTGCCCACTAGAGGAGACGTATAACGTATTGACTCATTCGTCAACTGAACAAAGACATGTTTTCACGTTTTCCGAAGCGTTACTTGGTAAGCTCTCTTGAAATGTCCTCCCATTGTTTATAACCTTTTTCTGTTATAGTTTCCTCTTCGGAGAGAATATGGAGAGTTCCCATAGGTTTTTGTTGGTGGCACTAACAGTAGTCTCCTCTTTTGTTCACCATGTTCAAGCACAAACAGGTAACCCCAAATTTTAAGTCTTAACGTTTAGGATTTTTGTATACCTTTGAAATGAAATATGTTATTAGACCCTATTAGAGTGAATGGTTTGATACTAAAATAACTGGATTAACGACTGGTTATTTCCGGTTTAGTTTCTGGTTTACATTTAGTGAAACACTAGCTTAGTATATTAGCTGAAGGATGTACAACTGTATTCTTTGAGCTTTTGTAACAAACTTTTTAAGGATTAATTCCGATATCAATCAGTTCTCTTCTCCGATCTTGAGCTCCTCCGGTTAACCAGATTCAATATGGTATCAGAGCTTCTTTGTTAAGCTTTTCTCTTCTTCCGCATTGTTATCGAAGATGAGTTTTCCAATTTTCTCTTTGTTTCGTTTTGTTCAGAATTTGATTATCGCCGTTTGCAAATCATTCACCAAAATCTTATTTCTTCTTTTGATTCTTTTGCTATCTCTTTGATTGACCTTGGGTGTTGACGAATTGAGCTTTTCTTTCACATAATCATCACACCTTTCTTATTTTTTTCTTCTGATTCTTGAATTGAGAATGAGTTCCGTTTTTCTTCCGGTGAATCGTCCTACAGTACCGCCGTCTTCTCCGGCTAAATCGACGTTTTCAGGTTGATCAATATGAGAATCCTTATTTTCTTCACAGTGCTGATCATGCGAATCTCATCTTAGTTACTGATCGGCTTTCTACTGTTTCTGACTTCCCTTCGTGGAGGCGTTCAATGTGGATGGCGTTGAATGTTCAAAACAAACTCGGTTTTATCAATGGTACTCACTCTAAACCTGATGAGAATCATAAAAATTTTGGTGTATGGTCCCGTTGCAATGATATAGTATCGACTTGGTTGATGAACTCTGTTGATAAGAAGATTGGGCAAAGTTTGTTGTTCATATCGGCTGCAAAAGGGATCCCGTAAAAAAATTTGCATGAGCATGGTCTGTCGTATTAATTGGTAATGTTTGTAAACTATCTACAAAAAAATCTGATACATAAACAAATGCAATGGGTTTGAACATTACAATTAATATCTTCTATCTCTTTCAACAAAGTTCATCAGTTTGGATTACGGATTATCTCCAAGTGAACAGTCTCCTTATATTGAGGTCGAAACTGGATTACATTTCTCATCAGATTCAAGCTTCATCCAAAGTCAAATGGTGGAATTGATGCAAGCTTAGAGTTGAAAAGACTAAGGAGAATTTTGATATGTTGAAAAGATCTTTACTTTTATAGATAATTTGTACAATGTTGATTTACATTTGCCTTATAGAACAATCTATAATTGGACAACAATAGAATAGCTGTCATGACGAGTCATCAAACTGGGATTTGCAGAACGTTAAACCTATTGTTGTGGAGGACCGTTGTCTTCGTCGTCTTCTCCGTAAGAGCAACGCTTTGCTTTTGAGCTGGAGTTTTGTTATTCTTATCTTAAATAACTTGGATGGTTGTTGGGCTTGTTGAGTCCACTAAGGTTTCCACATTTGAGCCCACTTTGTTGCTTACACTCCCCTGCAATCTTAGAGTAGGGGAACACATACACCAAGATTGGTCCGCAATCTCACAAAGGACTTCCGAGGTAGAGACTTTGTGAACACATCAGCAAGTTGGTCATCTGCATAGATGTGATGTGTTTCAATGAGACCAAGAGCAACACGTTCCCTGATATAGTGATAATCTATATCAATATGTTTTGTTTTGTTGTGGAGAGCCGGATTTGCTGCTAAGTATACAGTTGAGAGATTGTCACAATAGACCTGTGTAGGTTCATATTGCGATATGCCAATATCCCGAAGAAGCGAAGATATCCACGTGATCTCCCTCGCTGTGGCTGTAGGGACTCGATACTCTGCCTCTGTTAAGGAGTTTGACACTGTTGGTTGACGTTTTGCTGACCACGATATGATATTTGAGCCCAAGAGTACACAAAAGCCACTGGTAGATCTTCTAGTTTGTTTGCAGCCTGCATGATCACTATCACAATATGCAGACAAGGAAAAGTTGTTGTTCTTCTTTATTGGTAGCCCCATATGAAGTGTTCCTTTCAAATACCTTAAGATCCGCTTTAGCAGGCTGAAGTAAGAGTTGGTTGGAGAGTGCATTCTCTGTCAAACAAAATTGACTACAAACTGTATGTCCGGTCTTGTAATAGTCAAGTACTGCAGTTTCACATCAAGGCTTCGAAAAGGCTCTGAGTTGCATTTGTCTAGCTGTTCAGGGAGAGGAGTTGGCATAGGGTTGTAGTCACTCATTGCCGCTTGATGAAGAATATCATAAGCATAGGCTGTCTGATAAAGAAAGAGCCCAATGGAGGAGGACTCTATCTCAATGCCCAAGAAGTATTTTGGGGGACCGAGATCTTTCATTGAAAAACAACTGTTAAGAGCTTGGAATAGGTCGTCTAGAAGAGCCTGATCACTTCCAGTAAGTAGGATATCATCAACGTATAGGAGCAGAACCAACATCTTCTCATCGAACCAACAAACAAATAGAGATGGATAGCGGTACTGCATACCCTAGAGCTACTCTCTCAAATTAAGAGGTCAATGTAGTATTTAGGGATCGAATCCACAAGAACTCTAGATTCACACAATAGATTTAGTAATCTTTTAATTATGTTAAACCAAAATTGTAATTTAAATAGCAATGCAAAACAGAAAGTAAAGGAGTTGTAAATTCAGGAATTAAAAACGCTAGGTCTAGGGAAATTCTCAGGAAATCATGGAAAATCAGATCAATTAATTAAGTAAGCAGGATTCAACAATTAAGCACCGTTCTTGAACTCTAAACACAATTATAAAATAAATCAGTTCTCACTGCAAATATTATCTAAGTTTAAAACCAGAAAATCCAAATCTCTTTGCAAAAATTCAAGTTAAAAACCAGCAATTAAATCAAGTTTAGATAAGTTCACAAAATAACTAATTCAAATTTCTTTGCAAAAAGTAATTTTGCTCATCAAAAAGTTTTATCAGGAAAATCAATTATATTCTCATATCAATTAATAATCCTAAGATCTAAATCTAGATGACTAATCAAAGATCTAGCATTAAGAACAACCTATGGTGAAGAACAAGAAAGATAATGAATCCTAAATTAACAGATTTAACAATCCATGAAATCCCTAATGAGAAACCCTAAACCTAACAAGCAGATCTACTCAGACATAATCAATGAAACACAAAACATCTTATGAATAAATTGCATTAAGAGATTAAAGGAAGAAATAAAGAAGTTCTGAATCTTCTCTGAAGGAGTCTTGATTTTTCTCTCCAAAAACTCTCTAAAAATCTCTCAGGGTTTTGCTCTCAAAAGTTGCATGGAAAAATAAAAGCTTAGGTCTAAACAATGACCATAAAAATCCTATTTATATTCCTAAACACGTCTAGGGACCAATGATGCAAATATGGAAGACTTTGGGGCAGATTTGTAAATCTTCAAAACTTGTGGGAAAACTTCCAATTTCTTTTTTTGGCTCTGCATCGATCGACATTATCAATGCATCGATCGATGCATCATCTAAATTCGTCTCCCAACTGCCTCAATGCTTGATTAAGCGCCAAATCTTCCTATTTAGCTTCATTATGCTCCCATCCATGTTAAATCCTATAAAGACACAAAAGACTTTAAAAATACCAAAAAGACTATAAACAAGACTTATATCATGGCTAAAAACACCTAAAAACCATGATATATCAACTCCCCCATACTTAGCCTTTGCTTGCCCTCAAGCAAAACATAAACTTCATCTGTTAAAGAGGTTTGAAAACGCAGGAACTCATTTTCTTTTTAAAGTAATGTCATGATCATCCAAACCTTAATCCACATGCTTAGCAGATAAATCCAAATCGAACCAAATTCCACTACTTCCTCCATTAAGCCTGCATCGGTGGGTCTCATCAATTTGATCAATATCAAGAACCTTCTAGACTCATTCCCGTACAATACCATAACAAGCAAGACATATCTTTTACCACATGTGGTACTCTTTCTCTCCCCCAAACTTATTCTTTTTAATTTTCCTTAGAGCTTTGCTTTGTTTTTTTTTTCTTTTTATCAAAGTTGTAGGCGAATAATGGGGTCATCGGTAATTTACCTACCCCTCGCTTCCAATCTTTGTGTGATCATTTGACTCAAGAGTAGAATAATGAGGTCATAGGTAATTTACCTACCTCTCTAAACTGATCAAAATCATCTCATTTTTTATTCTCTCTTCTCTTTTTTTTTTTTTTTTTTTAAAACAAAGCTCTCAGGATTTCTTTTTTTAACTTGAATAAGGGACAGGAGTACCATTTTCTTTTGTAATCTTACTTGTCAGGTATGAACAAGGAGTCAAGCTCTATGAAAATCAATCTCCTTGATGAGGTAAATAGAAAAGTATAGAGATTACCTCAAGCTTTTATGGATTCTGTTGGAAATTTGGATGTCTCTGGTTCACTGGTCAGCCATTGGATTTTTCATTAGTCGGATTTGTGGATTCAATCTGCAGCATTAATCAACCAAGGCAGTACACTAAAAAGAAAAGTCATAGTTCCCAACAAAATTTTGACTCAATAAAACCATTTTTTTTTTCAAAAACAAAAATGTAGTTAGTAACTGCCTCCCCCAGACTTAAACAACACTGTCCCTAGTGCTGTCAAGTAAGAGATTGGCGAATAAAATAAAAATAAATAAAAATCAAAAGAAAAATGAAAAAGGAAAAACCTACCAGTGGGTTGCCTCCCACTAAGCGCTTGTTTTCAGTCATTAGCTTGACTGTGTCGGATTTCAGGCATCTGGTGGATCGGAACATGGCAGTGAATGCTTCTGAGAGGATGTCCTCTTCCTCCAAGGTGGTGTGTAGGCAGCAGATGAATGAGGTCTACAAGGGACATGAGGAACATGACCAGGGCGGGACTTAGGTATGGGTGGCTTTCTTTTATGTCCTGCAAAATCATCAACAGAAGAAACAAGCGCTCTACGATAATCTCGTGGCTTGGTTAACTGGACAACAGTTTTTGTACCTTTTAAATTCTTATTGATGAATGGAGAAAGTTTGGGTGAAGAAGATGCATACCTTTGCCTTAACTCTGGGTTCTGGACTGTGGAATGGTGAGATTTCAGCTTTACAACTGGTCTAGGACTTGCAGCTAGGGTTCCAACGCGTGAATCTTCGGTTTTGGACAAGTCCGAGCTGACTCTGGAAGGAGTGTCAATCGATGCAGTGCCTGCAACTCGTGTTTCTTCAACGCTTCTGCAACTAACCTCAGCAACCCGTGTTTCCATTACAAAACGCCATCTACTAGCGACTTGTCATGCATCAGAACCTCATCATGGTCTCTAGTACTGATTAGATGATTTCCACTCCAATCTTCAAGCTTAGCAGCTTGCTTGCTCACTTTCTCAATAGTCTCCAACTCCTTGACATACCCAGCAGTAATGTCTTCATGAAGCTCTATGATCAGATTGTCATCAGAAACAACCTCCACAGAAAATGTTTGACCATCAATAGTGGGAACCCTTCTCAGCTTGTTCATCTCAAAGTTCATGACCAAATTTTCTACATTTAGAGCTATGTGTCCCTTCTTCACATCTATGATTGCACCAGCTGTAGCCAAGAAAGAGCGTCCTAAGATGAGAGGATCATGAGGCTCTTGGTCATATTTCAGCACCACAAAGTTTGTGGGAATCATGCAATCTCCAATCCTGATTGGAACATCCTCTAAGACACCTTCAGGAATTCTGCGAGATCGATCAGCTAAGATAAGAGAGATCTTAGTTGGCTTAAAATCCATCATCCCAAGTCTTACAGCAACAGAATGTGGCATCAAGTTGATACTAGAGCCAAGATCACAAAGTGAGTGAGGAAACCTTCCTGTGGAGATAGAGCAATCTAACACAAAACTTCCAGGATCTGGTAACTTCTCTGCAATCCTACTCTGAATCACTGCACTTACTTCCTTAGAGACAACCACCTCCTGCTTCTTATCCTTCTTGCTCAGTGGAGGCTGCTTCAACAGAATTGAGCTGACATCCTTTGTAAGCAGTGCCCCTTCCTCAGGACTCAAACCATTGGTGACCATTCTCTTCACATATCTCTTAATACCAGGAGTAAACTTGTCAGCATCAATTAATGGCATTTCGATCATCACCGTATCCATCATAGCTTTGCATCTAGCTTATTCAATCTCTTGTTTGGATCTCCTAGGCTTGGGAAAAGGAACTTTAGGCTTGTAAGCTTGTTGTGAATCGGATGGTTGAACTGGAACATAAACCGTAGCTGTCTGTGGGGGGGGGTGTCGATCGATGCTAACATTGCGTCGATCGATGCTTGGTAATGATTGCATCGATCGATGATCTTGTGTAGTGTCGATCGATGCTAGACCGACTGACGTATCTTCATCTACTTCCTTCACCAAAATTGCATTACAAGCATGCTTGGGGTTCGACTCTGTTCTTCTAGAGAGAAATTCCTCTTGTCTTTTAACAGACCCAGTAGTCTGAATAACTTGATTCTCTAGCTTCTTGACATGAGTATTTAAGGCATCAAACTTTCCAGTCAGTTCATTGTAGACATTATCAATCTTTCCATTGAATGTCACTGTCGACTGCTCTTGTCCTTGAAGAATCTGATCAAGCATGGCCTCCATTCGACTCTCAAAAGTCTGTGGAGGTGGAGACTGATAAGAAGAATTACCATAGGTCCTTGTAAAGCCGGTGTTCTGTTGTTGCTTCTGGTAATCCGGCTTATGAGTGTAGCTTGAAGAGTTCCCATTGTAAGGTCTGCTGCCCTGCTGGTTGCCAAATTTTTGTGTCTGATATCCAGCTCCATACACAAAATTGACATCTTCTTCTGTAGTCTTTGGCTTCGGCTCAAAAATTTCAACATCTTCAGCAAAATGGACTGACTTCTTTCCAACAAGAAGGTTATGCACTGTATCCAACTTAGCATTCACCGTAGCAAACTGATTTGAATCATGGCCTTCATGTGCTCTTTTCCGCTCTAAGTCTGCATTCGTAGTACTGTTGCTTGATGCTAGCCTTTCTATCAACTTCTCAGCATCATCTGGGTACCTTGTCTTGAAGTTCCCATCACTAGCAGCATCCAAAGCCATCTGATACCTCCAGTCAATCCCGCTAAAGAAGATACTGATCAACTGCACTTCTGAGAACCCATGATGCGGACAATCTCTCTGATATGCCTTGAACCTCACCCAAGCAGCTTTGTAAGATTCAGCAGGTCCTTGTCTAAAGGTAGAGAGTTTGATCCTTAGCTCATCAGACATCGCATCATCGTAGAAGTAATTCAAGAATGCCACCTTGATGTCATGCCAGGTTGTCAGGGATCCTAGATTAAGTTGCCTTAGCCAATGAGAAGCTTCCCCAGCAAGAGAGTAAGGGAAAAGCTTGCAGTAGAGATAATCCTCTGACTCCATTAGCCTTGATTCTTGTAACTATGTCCTCGAAGTGCTCAATGTGGTCTAGGGGCTTCTCATGTGGCAAGTTCTGGAATGGTCTTTGTCCAACAAGAGTAAAGTAGGCAGGCTTAAGCTCAAAATCATTCCTTGGGAATGGAGGAGGGACAATTGTGGAGCGGTTCTCATAGAACAAGTCTGGTCTGTTGAAGTCTGCAAGAGTCTTGACAAGCTCTCCATTGTTGTCCCGTCTAGCCGGATTGTGACCTTCCACGGTTCTGGCATTGCATAGATCGACGCCAATGTTGCGTCGGTCGACGCCTTCTTGGTTGTGTTGATCGATGCCGTCGTTGCGTCGCTCGACGCCACGTGCATCATCCTCAACCACGACGAGTTCTTCATGAAGAACTCGTCCTTCAGCATCAAGTTTCTGGCCTTGCTCGTTGTACGCATGACCCTCTTGATCCCTCAAAACTCCAGCCGCATCTGGTCTCAATATGATTGGGTTGACCATCTTTGCTGATTTGGCTGCTTTTGTGTTTGCACGCTCTAGTTGTCCTAACTCTTGGTTTGTAAGCTTAACAACTGAACCAATAGGATTTTTCCTGGTGCTAGGCTTAGGCATGTACCTGAAACACACAAGAGAAAAAAACAAAAGCGTGTGAGTAAACTAGAAAAAGAAAAATTTAGACAAAATCAAAGATTTTAATCTAATGGTGAATCAAAAGAGTCCCCGGCAACGGCGCCAAAATTTGATATGCTCAAATTTATCCTAGAGCTACTCTCTCAAATTAAGAGGTCAATGTAGTATTTAGGGATCGAATCCACAAGAACTCTAGATTCATACAATAGATTTTGTAATCTTTTAATTATGCTAAACCAAAATTGTAATTTAAATAGCAATGCAAAACAGAAAGTAAAGGAGTTGTAAATTCAGGAATTAAAAACGCTAGGTCTAGGGAAATTCTCAGGAAATCATGGAAAATTAGATCAATTAATTAAGTAAGCAGGATTCAACAATTAAGCACCGTTCTTGAACACTAAACACAATTAGAAAATAAATCAGTTCTCACTGCAAATATTATCTAAGTTTAAAACCAGAAAATCCAAATCTCTTTTCAAAATTCAAGTTAAAAACCAGCAATAAAATCAAGTTTAGATAAGTTCACAAAATCACTAATTCAAATCTCTTTGCAAAAAGTAATTTTGCTCATCAAAAGGTTTTATCAGGAAAATCAATTATATTCTCATATCAATTAATAATCCTAAGATCTAAATCCAGATGACTAATCAAAGATCTAGCATTAAGAACAACCTATTGTGAAGAACAAGAAAGATAATGAATCCTAAATTAACAGATCTAACAATCCATGAAATCCCTAATGAGAAACCCTAAACCTAACAAACAGATCTACTCACACATAATCAATGAAACACAAAACATCTTCTGAATAAATTGCATTAAGAGATTAAAGGAAGAAATAAAGAAGTTTTGAATCTTCTTGAAGGAGTCTTGATTCTTCTCTCAAAAAACTCCCTAAAAATCTCTCAGAGTTTTGCTCTCAAAAGTTGCAGGGAAAAATAAAAGCTTAGGTCTAAAAAATGACCATAAAAATCCTATTTATAATCATAAACACGTCCAGGGACCAATGATGCAAATCTGGAAGACTTTGGGGCAGATTTGTAAATCTTCAAAACTTGTGGGAAAACTTCCAATTTCTTCTTTTGGCTCTGCATCGATCGACACTATCAATGCATCGATCGATGCATCATCTAAACTCGTCTCCCAACTGCCTCAATGCTTGATTAAGCTCTAAATCTTCCTATTTAGCTTCATTATGCTCCCATCCATGTTAAATCCTATAAAGACTCAAAAGACTCTAAAAATACCAAAAAGACTTTATAAACAAGACTTATATCATGGCTAAAAACACCTAAAAACCATGATATATCAGAATCCATACTTAGGAAGATTATTGCTAAATGTGTCAAACCAGGCTCTCGGAGCTTGCTTTAGTCCGTAGAGGGCTTTGGTAAGACGACAAACATGAGTTGGTTTGCTTTCATCAACAAAACCAGAGGGTTGATACATAAACACCGTTTCTTGTAGTTCACCGTGTAAGAACTCATTGGATACATCAAGTTGTTTGATGGGCCAATCTCTTGTGGTTGCAACATCAAGGACTAGTCGAATTGTTGCAGTTCGAACCACGAGACTGAATGTCTCTAGGTAGTCAACCCTTTCTTCCTGACCAAACCCTTTTGCAACAAGACGGGCCTTGAGTTTATCTGATGTGCCATCTGGGTTAAGCTTGGTCTTGAATACCCATTCGGAGTGTAATATGTTCATATATGCAGTTGGAGGGACCAAGGACCAGGTGCACAACAATTTAATATGCCTTACCTCTTCTAGTACAGCTTCATTCCAACCAGGGTGCTTCATAGCTGGCACTATCGTTTTTGGTTCGGTGGTTGTAAACTTGGAGGCAATAAGTGCATATCGAGTATTAGGCTTTTGAATCCCTGCCTTGGATCGTATTGTCATAGAATGAGCATTTTTGACATTGTTGACTAGAACCTCGGCTTGTGGAACCTCCACTATAGCTTCTTCTTCTTCGTGAGGGAGAACTTCTTCAGGCATGTGTTCTGTAGGGTCTGGTTCTGCAACATGTGGAACCGGTTTTGGTAGAAATTGAGCCAGAGCTGGAATCAGAGGAGGTGAATTGATCCGCATTTTCTGCCATGCCTACAAAATTGGTGTATCATAATGAGGGATTAGTGATTGGTACTTGTTTTTGAACGGTAAGTCATGTTCATCAAAGTTGACATGCCGTAATATGTAAACTTTTCCTGTGGGGGGGGGGGAAACAAGCAACGGTAACCCTTGTATTGACTGTGGTAACCGAGGAAGACGCACTGCAGGGAGCGTGGATCAAACTTGTTGCTTGTGATAGGTCTGAGACACAGTAGCAAGCTGATCCAAATACTCGAAGAGATGAATAGTCTGGTTTGAGACCAAGTAAGACTTCGTGGGGACTCAGACTCTCCAAGACAGAGGAAGGCAGAAGATTTATGAGATGATTTGCAGTGTTGAAGGCTTCAACCCAAAATTTTAATGGTGTATGACTGTGAAACAGCATACACAAGCCAAGCTCAACTAAATAACGATGTTTCCGTTCTGCTAAGCCGTTTTGTTGAGGGGTATATGGACATGACAACCTGTGATGAATGCTATGCTCTCTTTAAATTTGTTACTAGTGAACTCTCCTCCACCATAACTTTGAAACACCTTATTATTACTATTGAACTGATTCTCAACTAGCTTCTGGAAGGCAGCAAACACTGAAAAGAAGTCTAATTTGTTGCGCAAAGGATATAACCATGAGTATCTTGAGAAGTCATCAACAAAAACCACATAATATTTAAATCCTTGGGTGGATACAACTGGTGTAGGACCCCATAGATGACAATGTGTTCAATCTAATGGGTGTAAGAATCGAGAATCAGAAACAAAAAAAGGAAGTCTACTACTCTTTCCCATCTGACAAGGCTCACAAATGGAAGGTGTGCTGCTCTTATTGAATTGAATGACCTTGTTGAGTTGAAGCTGCTGGAGAACTGTTGAGCTTGCATGTCCAAGTATGTGATGGCATAATCCCTCTGTTGAAGCACATTGACGATTTGAGTAGAATGCGAGAAACTCTTGATTCTCCAGCACATAGAGCCCATTCTTACGAGGACCCCTTAACACCACTTTCTATGTTGGTAAATCAATTTTGAAGGCCTTATTTGTATCAAAGTAAACCCCACATGGATAGTCATCACATAATTTTGACACTGAGAGAAGGGACTTTTGTATATCTGGGCAGACTAAGACATCATTTAAAGGATTTGTACCTTTGGATGAAGTGATGTTTGTAGAACCAACATGAGTTATTGGAATGTAGGTTCCATCTCCTACTAAGACTGTCTCATTACCTTCATAGTTTGTTGCAGACTGCAGACCGTCAGTCGAGGATGTCACATGAGCCGTTGCAGCAGAATCTGGATGCCATTCGTAGAATCAGAGACTCGAAGAGAAGAGAAGGCTTGAACCTTTGCTTGGTATTTGTTGTCAAAGCGGTTGTAGCATTTGAGTGCAGTGTGACCGGTACGACTGCAAATTTGACACACAGGGCGTTGGCCAGAGGATGGAGACTGAGACTGATGTTGAGTAAACCCTCGTCCTCTTGTAGAGTAACCTCCCCTTCCTCTGTTTTGACCAAAACCACGACCACAGCCTCTTGAAGCAAACTGAGAGTCAGCTGAATTCGTCTTCTCAGTGTTGAAGGCGAGATGAGGAGTGACTGCAGTAGCCTCCTCTAGGATTGAAGTTTGCAATTAAGCTCTGAACTTCAGTGACGACATCTTTGAACGTTGCAGCAGGAAGCTTTGTGAGAGAACTCTGTATCACCGTAGTTATCGGATCATATTCTCTTCCCAAGCCATTAAGGAAGCCAAATATCTTCATAGACTCATCGACAGGCTTTCCATTGGAGCTTAGAGAATCACAAATGTTTTTGAACTCTCGACAGTAAGTAGAAAGAGACTTATCTTTCTTATTCAGAAGCTGAAGGTTTCGACGGAGAGAGAACTCTCGAGCAACGCTGCTTTTGTTGAAGTTCTCTACAAGGGACAGCCAGATCTCACGCGAGGTTTGCAGATTGTGAACATGACCAAGAACTTCTTTGGACAGAGTACCAAACAGCCAAGACCGCACAAGCTGATCAGTGCAGAACCATGACTCATACTGAGGATTTGGAACCTCTTTGGAGACTTCATCATTGACGACGAGGCGAGTCTGAACTGGAGCATTGACGGCTCCATTGACAAAGCCGATAAGCTTTTGACTGGACAAGAGAGACTCAAACTGTGTCTTCCACAGAAGATAGTTGTTGTCATTCAGCTTAAGAGTAACTGAGCTGGTGACATGAATATTGTCTGGAAAAGGAAAAAGATTCACCATTGTTTCACCTGTTAAGGTTTACAAGAGTTCTGATACCATGAAAGACTAACGAGAACTTTGATATGTTGAAAAGATCTTTACTTTCTTAGATAATTACAATGTTGATTTACATTTGCCTTATATAGACCTAATAGAACAATCTAAAATTAGACAACAATAGAATAGCTGTCATGATGAGTCATCAGACTGGGATTGCAGAACGTTTAACCTAATGTCGTGGAAGACCGTTGTCTTCGTCGTCTTCTCCGTAAGTTACGAGCAAACGCTTTGCTTTTGAGCTGGCGTTTTATTATTCTTATCTTGAATAACTTGGATGGTTGTTGGGCTTGTTGAGTCCACTAAGGTTTCCTCATTTGAGCCCACTTTGTTGCTTACAGGAAATACCCAAAATCACCAACGTACGTTGAGATACTTTCCAGACGGTCTACGAAACTGCTACAATCTGAGCGTGCACCAGGGAACAAATTATTTGATCAGAGCTACAAGTAACTATGGAAATTATTAAATTACGATGGTCAAAACGTTTATCCTAGATTTGATTTGTACATAGGCCCTAATTTCTGGGTAACAATAGATTTGGAGAAGCATGTAAATGGTGATACATGGGAGGAGATCATTCACATCCCAAAGTCAAACTCTTTCGATGTGTGTCTCATTAAGACAGGCACATCAGCGCCAATCATGTAGGCCTTGGAACTAAGGGCTCTACCAAATGACACTTACAACACAGGATCAAGTTCTTTAAAGTCGATACTGAGGTCCTACCTAAGTGAATCAACAAAAGTTGCAAGGTAAATCAGCTTTAAATATTGACTAGGTATTATCCCGCGAAAAATCGCGGGCTGAACTTTTTTTGATGAAAAGTTGTAATAATTTATTTTGTTATATGTTATTTATAATGGTTTGTAATTCAAATTTGTTGCTTATGTGATAATTTTTGTATTTTAAAATTATTTATTGAAAACCTGTCAATAAAACATTTGCATGTAAGGAATAAAATTATTTAAACATTTGTGAAATTTTTGATATAGTTGTGAAGTAAGTAAAGATATAACTAACATGTAAAAAAGATCTTATCTATTAGTTTTTAAGTACAAATTAGTTTTGATTTTAACAGATTTTTTTTTTTTACTTTTCTACCGTATATTTTATTTGATGTTTCTCCTATTTTCGTTTTTTTTAATTAGAAATATTTATTTAATTAATTATTTAATCTTAATTACATTTTTCTAATGGCAATTGAATGTAATTTTTTACACATTTTAAGGTTAGTTTTATATTTGTACTTCTCAATTAATATAGTAGGATATTAAGATTTTTTACTCATTCGGTTGTTGATGGTTACTAATGCAAGATAATATGAACCGCAGGTTCCCAGATGATATACACGATCGAATATGGGTTCCACACTTTGAGTCAGAATGGAAGCAGATTTCTACAGCTCTTGGAGTCGATAACTCCTTTAATAGCTATTTTGTGCCGAAAGAATTGCTCATGACCGCCGCAATACCTGCTAGTGCCAATGCACCGTTGAGTTTTACTAAGGATCTTGATTTTCCTAATGATAAATTAATCATATATTTCCACTTCACTGAGGTACAAGCTTTACAGGCCAACCAGACTAGAGAATTCAGCATTGTGTGGAATGGAGAAGAAATTTATCCCACTATGAGGCCTCAATATCTAGGGGTCACCACTGTTTACACTCGGGTACGTACCATCTCTTTGTGAAGTAGGAAAATGCTTGTTACAGCTTAAAAGAACTCATAATTCAACTCTCCCTCCTCTGCTTAACGCCATTGAAGTTTTGACAGTAATCAAGTTACCACAATCTGAAACCAACGCAGATGAGGTACATTTTTTATATGAAATTACTCAAAACATCGTGTATGCTATATCTAACATGTGCGCCGGAAAACTTTATGACAGTGATTGCTATAAAAAACATCAAAAACGCCAACAGATTGAGTAGAATCTCATGGCAATTAAGGAGACCCATGCGTACCACGGCAGTTTCTAAGGGAGGGTCTAAGTTGCGGCCGTGTCTATGGGTAAAAAGAAAGGCATTTGCCTCAGGCCTCCAAATATATAATTTTTGTAAAGACCCTCAATTCCTAAAAATTTGGTTTATCCTAATGGTTTTGGGAGTTTCAATATTTCCTAAACAATTCAGATTAGACTCCATATATTTTAGAAAAAAGAAAACAATACCCTAATTTGTGAAACAATACCCTTACCTTGTGTGTTTATAATTTTTTTTTTACCTAAGTTTTAAAAAGAGAAATAGATAAAGAAATTGAAAATCCCAAATTCACTAACTTCTATGCACGTCTGTGTCTGTCTTCTTCTTCCAAGTTTAAGCTCGCCTTAAGCCCCGATAAACCTGGACACGGCACTTGCAACGACATGAATGTGACTACGCCACCAAGAATCACTTCCTTGTGAGACCTCTATAACACAATCCATTTTAGACTGGTTAGAAAACATTTTTCTAACGACCTCAAAATTGTTTATTTTATTTTTACTTGGACTTTTAAACAGAAACTTGTCTTCAAGTGGTTTAACGGGAAATATAGCAACTGGAATTCAAAATCTTACCCATCTGCAAAAGCTGTAAGTATGTTTATTAGTTACCGAAAGGAAACTATTTAGACCTGCCAATGACATTTATTTTTTTCTCGATTTATTACAAACTTCAGGGACTTGTCAAATAACAATTTGACCGGATTGGTGCCAGAGTTTCTAGCTGACATGAAATATTTGCTGCTCATGTAAGTTTATAGTATGTTATAGTGGGTATTCTCATGGATCATGTTCACCTAAGTACGAGGATTTTTCTTTTTATAACAGAGACTTAAGGAAGAACAAACTGAATGGTTCAATACCAAAGATCCTACGTGATAGAGAAAAGAAAGGACTACAGCTATTCAATAGCTGCTATTGTAAGAGAAAATCAGTCCACACATTTTCATTCAAGATCCCTTGCCTTGTGGCACAAGGATTTTTGCATATAGAATACTTAAAGATCAGTATATTATTTTTGCAGTGTTGATGGAGATGGCAATAAGGGCGATGGCAATAAATGTTTACCCAATTCATGTGTCCCAAAAAAAGAAATTTCCAGTGATGATGGTTGCATTGGCTGTTTCCGCAGTTGTGGTCCTGATTTCATTTCGTGTTCAGAAAGAAGAATCAAGCAAGTCCAGGTTTTTGCAGAGACTCATCAATCAATCAACAACTATAACCTATAAGGTGTAATGATATGGTTGTTTTACTAAAATTTTCTCTATATCTTTGTTCCCTTTGCTAGTTGCTATATCGGAACAGTTGATTGAGACAAAAAGGAGACGGTTTACTTATTCAGAAGTTGTGGAAATGACAAAAAACTTCCCACTAGCTTTAGGGGAAGGAGGGTTTGGCGTCGTCTATCATGGTTATCTGAATGATTCAGATCAAGTAGCGGTTAAAGTACTCTCGCAATCATCATCACAAGGCTATAAACACTTCAAGGCCGAGGTATGATATGCCATAGATCTTCTAACAAAATAGCCAAAAAATGAAACACAATATATGAAGTATGATCTCTATACCGTAATACCTCATAAATTTATAATATCGAGACCATAATATTTTTATTATTTCATAGAATAGGAATGTATTGATAAACTAATAATTATTAATTTTAAAAGATTAACCTAATTTTTGTATATATATATTTTTTAAAAAACTAATCAAAATAAGAAACTTTGATAAAATTTGTACTTTTCTTAAATTTCTCAATTTTTGGATGTAATTCGAAATAAAAACACCAAAAGTTTATGATGAAGTAAAAAAGATTATATATGAGTTACAACAAGAATACAAATTTAAAAATAAATAAAACCAACACAACAGTCATGTTTTCAATTGTGTTAGTTATGTCTGAATAATTTATATAATATTTAATCTGTATAATAATAGCAATTTGAATATATACCAACAATAGTTTTGATTTTTCGTTGTACCTTTTCCCAAAAAAATAGTATATTTTTTAAAAAAAAATAATAATTTAGATGGTTGAAAAAATAATTTATATGGTTGCATCTATTCATTCTAAAATTTTGTCTTTTCACTATATTTTATTCATATTTTTCATCACTTATTCTCGTTTTAATAGTTGTGTATGTTCAATATTCATGTCTTTTGAACTCTATATATATTTTTGTCTTCTTCAATGACTAACAAATCCTTGTTCTTTGAAAAATATATTCTGTTTATGTTGAATCAAAATAATTTGATTTTTAATATATTAATATCCAATATCCAATGTTATTCTATAATCTAACTAAAGATTTTAGAAATGATTATAACAATATAGAAATTTAAATACACTTTTACATATATAATTTAGAATTGCGTCTATTTATCATAACTCTTTGTAAAATATGTATTATGAATATTTTACATTTAGACGTTGCGTATTTATAATTTTATACTATAGTTTTACTTGATATGTTTTCATTAAAGATTTAATATATTTTATATTTAGAATTATTTTATAATAAAGTTACACTTACTTATTACAACCATTTGTTCGATATTCTCACACTTAAAAATCATTTTATGTTATAGTTTTATTAGTAATATCAATATTAATATTTGTTATGATGGTTGTAACTCTTTATCATAATTCTTTATAAAACATCTTATATTTATACTATATTAAATAACTTTTTGGCAAGATTGTCTCAATTCAGTATGACTATTCATACTCTAATTTTTTTTTAAGGTTATGTCTCTTTGCCATAGTATTTTTATCATAAACAATATTTTGGTTTTTGTTTTGATGGTTGTGTTTTTACTAACGCTTTGTGTTTAATATTTATGTAGTTTAGTCCTACTTATTATTTTTTTTTCTTTTTAAAATAATTTTTTAGTAGCACATACTTTTAAATTATTTTATTACTTTCAAATAAATTTATAATATATAATTTTAAATTTTAAATTTAATTTAATTTTTTTGTTTTAGAAATATTTCCTCCGCGACATTGCGGGGTCTGAGTCCTAATTCATGTTAATAATGAGACCATATATTTATATATGATTTTCAAAAGAAAAATTATCTTATTATTTAATTGAAATTTGTTAACTTTTATAGTAGCCCAGTTTGGGATTAACGAACTTAGTAATTTATAAAGAT
The DNA here is from genome assembly GCA_024034495.1 of Camelina laxa. Lineage (NCBI taxonomy): Eukaryota > Viridiplantae > Streptophyta > Magnoliopsida > Brassicales > Brassicaceae > Camelina > Camelina laxa. The sequence goes on along the minus strand of CM043882.1, from coordinate 15,086,459 downwards.
TTTTTTTTGTATATATTGAGCATCATGTTCAACCAATGTGTTTTTTCGGTCATTAGGTCGAACTTCTTCTAAGAGTTCACCACATAAATTTGGTGAGCCTTGTTGGATATTGCGATGAAAGAGATCACTTGGCCCTCATTTACGAATACATGCCCAATAGAGACTTAAGAGATCAATTGATCATTTACGAATTATGCACACACACATATATCATAATCATTTGTAATTTTGTATCAAAATAAATGATTCATACGATAGCTAATTCTGACTCTAATACAGGAAAAAAAAAGGTGACTCTGTTTTGAAATGGACCACCAGACTACAAATAGGTGTGGATGCTGCACTAGGTTCGGGCTAACTCAAAACAGTTTCACTAACTTGTTTTCATTACAAAAGCGTTCATGTCATTAGTGGATATCAATGATTCGTATATATGATTATACATCTTAATATACAAAAAGCACCAGAATGCATAATGATGATTAACAATTTCCTACCAAGTCTTCATTCACCTGACATTCTGACATCAATTAACATGAATGAGTCTTGCATATGATTGGAGTATTTGCATTATGGATGCCGACCGTCAATGGTGCATAGAGATGTCAAAAGTACTAATATATTGTTGGACGATCACTTCAGGGCCAAAATCGCAGATTTTGGGCTTTCAAAATCGTTTCAAGTTGGAAATGAATCTGAGGTTTCAACGGTACTTGCTGGTACTCCCGGATATCTTGATCTCGAGTAAGTACTATTAGTTCACTCCCTTGATATATACATGTTGTCATTTAAGTTGACATTCATCTTCACTGCTTTTATATATAAATCTTACTTCATCTTCTTGTTTCCAGATATTATAGAACATGTCGGTTGGCTGAAATGAGCGATGTATACAGTTTTGGTATTGTATTACTAGAGATGATCACAAACCAATATGTGATTGACCAAGCCCGCGAAAAGCCTCACATTACAGAATGGGTGGCATTTGTGCTTAGTGAAGGAGATATTACAAGGATTGTTGATCCTAACCTTCACGGTGAATACAACTCTCGTTCAGTTTGGAGAGCTCTTGAATTGGGTATGTAAAGAACATACTGCATATATATATAATCCGTTTAGAATCCGACTGGGTAGAATCCAACTCTCGTTCGTTTCGGTTTGGATCGGTTTTTTCGGATTTCGGATTTTTTGGATTGGGATGTATAGAATCCATTTAAAATCCGACAGTTTTTCGGATCAGATCGGTTCGGATTCGTTCGGATTCGGATCGGTTTTCATTTTTTTTTTAAGAATCCGAACTTAAACCGAATCCCTTATATATATCATGTGGGAAATAAAAACAAAATGTTAGAATAGCTCAGATAGTTAGCGTGTGTATCCCTTATCGATAACGTCTAAGGTTTGATTCCACCTTCCATCGATTTTCTATTAAAGTTTTAAAACAGATCCGTTTATAGCTAATGGGCTTGGGTTAGAAGCCCAAAAATAATACCAATGCCTAAAAATTAACTGGGAATTCGGTTTATCGAATAACCGATCGGATTTCGGTTCGGATCGGTTTAAATCCGAATCACACTCAGTATAAAAACCGATCAGTTTTAACAAAAAAAATGAACCTATCCAAATCAGTTTTTTCAAATCGGTTCGGATCGGTTTGTTCGGTTTCGGATTATTTGCCCAGAGCTATTCACAAGTAAAGAACATCCTACATATGTAAACCAAATGTTTGGGCTGACTTTGCTCCTCTCCGGTTATCTTCCTCATTTGGGAAGCTTTGTTGGCTTGGAAAAAATTAAAAGCAGAGTCTTCTCCTTCCATCTTGAGGAAATATGAATACTATGACAGCTAAAAGGAACTGAAAATCTTTTCCTAACTTGATGGCTCTTAGGATTCGATAAACTGACTGCTCAAACATCCCCTTGTTTGTTTTAAAAAAATTCTTTTTTTGGCAAGAGATCATATTTAGGTCTATTACACTTGTAAAGCCTCAACATTTTCAATTTATGATCATGAATTGATGCTGATTTTTAAATCAGTTTTTAGATTTTTTTTTTTTTTTTTACTTTTGAGATTCTAGAACTTCGTTTTAGATTTTGTTATTAAATTTTTGTTTTAAAAGCCCCATAAAACCACTTTTTTGACTCATAATTAAACAACAATTTTTTTTCTTTAGATGAAAGATTATGGTAAGAGAGCCCCGTTGCACATGCTCTTATAATACATAAGCGTGTTGTGTATGATAATAATTAGTAAACCAGAATATTGTGAAGAGAAATGAAAGATGTATTGTATTGGAACAACCTTCATGATACATGTATAAAATGCTATAAGATTTCATTTATATTGAAACCCATCACTCATAAATTTTTCAAAAGCTTAGTTATTCATTTGTTTATTGATAAAATTACTTCACTCATTAACATTAATCTTATTAGGGTAACTACAAGGCAAATATTTCTTTAAGAATCTGACCACGCACACCCTACGCAATGTGGTTTTACTCCTCGTACATTTTGTCGCAAACTTCTTCCAGCCTCCTCCAAAACATCTTCGATCACTGTCCTCGTTTTCCTCTTTTCTTGAGAACGTATAGCTCCTAAGGTACATTTGTCTACAAGATATGCTCTCAATCGCTGTGGTACGACCCTGGCTACCGCCGTGGCTAATTGACTGTATGAACTCCGCCTCTGCAGCTGGCCACTTGTGAATTTTGGCTAAAGTTGTACCCGGCCGGACCCAAATGGCATCAATTTCGACGTTTACACAGTCACTTATGCATTTGGAAGCCATGGCCGCAAAATCTTTTTTTTTTTTCTCTTTGTTAACGTTAGGTTTGGCTTTGTATAATTAAGATGTAATGTTTTGGTATAATGGGACATATGGATATCTATATATATATATATATATATATATATATATATATATATATATATGTATATTATAATGATGGCAAGATATTTGTGGTAACAAAATTAGAGTTGACTGAAAAAGTAAGACTCAATTAGAGTGACTTCCATAGTCAATCCTCCTTAATCAAGAATTCTGTGTATATACATTTAATTTACATGTCATATAGTCAAAGATAATTTTTTCAAAATTATTAATTTTAATCAGAATTTTGGGTATAATAAAGGAAAGATAGGAAACATTTGACTGACTCCGAACAGAAATGGAAAGATGTGACAACAAATTTACGTCCTGCTAATATTTTGTTGAATACAACAAAACCCATACTATAAGAGACATTCTTAAAACCCAACCAGATTACTGAAGCTGCTCGGTCAACTGGAAGACCTAGTTATGATATAACCTAACCTTATGATCAACAGGTCAATTAAAACCTAATGTGTACTCCACCACGATCTAGTGGTATTGTTGTAACACTTCAGGATCGAATCCACAAAGACCAAGCGATGCACTATGAAATTATGTAGATTAAATATAGCTAAGACAATGGAAAAGTTTGTGTTTGAAAGTGACTAACAAAAAAAAGTAAATAAAAGAGTGTTTTAAATCAAGAGAAAGTATTGGGTGCAGGGAATCAGTTTAGGGGATATAACCACGAAATTAAATTATAGATTGGGATAGCATTAGGTACCGTTCTTGAACTCAAATCTCGAATGTAAAACTAACCTACTGCCGCAGCATTAGTTATCTAAGCAAGGAATTGAATAAACTCTAAACCGTCGTTTGAATCTAAACAATCCTAGCAAGCAATAAGTTCAAGTCTGATTATGTTCACAAGGTGCCTTAACTTCAACTTTCGTTGGCTAAGGATCACCTTGCTCACCTATGTTCTTTTCAAGCAATTCAACAACACTTTTGGTGCCCCGATGAATTAAACCTAAGATCTTAATCTAGGTGATCAATCTAGCTTAAGCATTAAGAACAACAATAGATGAAGAACAATAAGATCAATCCCTAATCTAACAAACCTAGCATCAATAAATCATAAAAACCCCTTCTGAAACCCTAAACCCAACAGTGAAATTACTCAGCCATAGAGAAACAGAAACAGCAAATCAATGATTAAGACAACATAATTGAATTGCAAAAGAATAGAAAATAGGGTTTAGAAATCTTCTCCAAGGTGTCAAGAAGGATTAGAGATCTTCTCCCTTTGCTCTCAATACAAAATAGTCTCAGAAAATAAAGCTTATGTCTCTGGAGGCCGTGCCTCTAACTTAAATATCAAAATAAACCCTAAAAGTCGGTTTAAAACAAATAAGGAAAAGTTGCGTCAGGGACGGAAATGGTCAATCTAGAAATGATCAGTCGATCCAGAACGTTTTTCTGCTCTCACTCCATCCGATGAATTAAACCTAAGATCTTAATCTAGGTGATCAATCTAGCTTAAGCATTAAGAACAACAATAGATGAAGAACAATAAGATCAATCCCTAATCTAACAAACCTAGCATCAATAAATCATAAAAACCCCTTCTGAAACCCTAAACCCAACAGTGAAATTACTCAGCCATAGAGAAACAGAAACAGCAAATCAATGATGAAGACAACATAATTGAATTGCAAAAGAATAGAAAATAGGGTTTAGAAATCTTCTCCAAGGTGTCAAGAAGGATTAGAGATCTTCTCCCTTTGCTCTCAATACAAAATAGTCTCAGAAAATAAAGCTTATGTCTCTGGAGGCCGTGCCTCTAACTTAAATATCAAAATAAAACCCTAAAAGTCAGTTTAAAACAAATAAGGAAAAGTTGCGTCGGGGACGGAAATGGTCGATCTAGAAAGGATCAGTCGATCCAGAACGTTTTTCTGCTCTCACTCCATCCGATGAATTAAACCTAAGATCTTAATCTAGGTGATAATCTAGCTTAAGCATTAAGAACAACAATAGATGAAGAACAATAAGATCAATCCCTAATCTAACAAACCTAGCATCAATAAATCATAAAAACTCCTTCTGAAACCCTAAACCCAACAGTGAAATTACTCAGCCATAGAGAAACAGAAACAACAAATCAATGATGAAGACAACATAATTGAATTGCAAAAGAATAGGAAATAGGGTTTAGAAATCTTCTCCAAGGTGTCAAGAAGGATTAGAGATCTTCTCCCTTTGCTCTCAATACAAAATAGTCTCAGAAAATAAAGCTTATGTCTCTGGAGGCCGTGCCTCTAACTTAAATATCAAAATAAAACCCTAAAAGTCGGTTTAAAACAAATAAGGAAAAGTTGCGTCGGGGACGGAAATGCTCGATCTAGAAAGGATCAGTCGATCCAGAACGTTTTTCTGCTCTCACTCCATCTGCTGACTAGCTCGATCAGTCTTCAACCAATTTAGCTCCAGATGCATATTTTCACCCCCAAAACGCTCAGATTCCTTCCAAAGTCACCTAGAACCTGTAAGATTCACAGAGGACTAAAAGAACTCTAAAAGCACACTTGGACCTAGGAAAAGACTCAAAACAAACCTAAAAACTATAGTTAAAACCCTATAAAATGCATACATATCACCTTATCAGTCCACGCGAAACATAATTACACAATGACCATGATTATTATTTAGCACTAATTGAAAGAAGCGTCAGTGATGATATCAGACTAAAACTCTTATATAAGACATCCTATGACTGTTAATTATCTTAGTTTCGTCAGAATTGGACTAGCATCATACACAATACTTTGATGACATATTCATTCCGCATGATTACACTGATCTGAAAACTTAGTGGATAGATAAGATTTTAGATTCTTAACTGTGTATCTAAATCTGATGTCTGTTGTGTAATATGTATACTGAAAAATGAAATGAAAGCTGTTGGGACAAAATACATTTAACCTGTCACTTGTAACCGTTAGATAATAAAGGTTTATCAGTTTTCTTTAACGTCTATTTATTGTTATCACCTCGAACCCGAGTTTACAAAGTTACAGAGAAACCACCATTATACAATATATACATAATCAATAAATAGTTCGGTGAATAAAGAAGTGAACCGCAAGTATTTTACTAAAGAAGTCGTGTCCCTATCCCAAGGCAACTAGGGTTTGGACTTTGGATTTTGAAAGTCACTATGTTGGATATGGGTTTCATCCAATTTTCACAAGCCCCCGCTTGGCCCATATGAAAAACAGTCAACGAAGCTTTTGGAAGAGTTGACTAGCCGAATAAGTCACACGGGTTGAGAAATATGCTCCAGCGACCCATTAAGCGATCGGCCCACCTGAGCGATAGCCCAAGTACAAATGACCGCCGCCAAGGCGGTTAAAATGGGAAACGGTATCACATTGATCCCAAGGCAAGGGACTGATATGTCTCATTAACTATAAATAGAGGAGGCCCCAGAACGAACAAGGACATAAAGTTAATTAGAGTAGGAATCAGGATATAATCCGATTCTAATTCTATGTGCTTAAGCTGGATTAGCGAATGTACGGTTTTGTAATTAGCCGATCGACTTTAATTGACATTGCTGTAATCTTGCTGATCCTTGATAGTCTTAATAAAAAGTCCTATGTTTTAACTTTTAGCCCTTATTGTTACATATTTCCTTATTCGACGATCTCTCAATCAACCGATTATACATAAAAAGAGTCCTTAGACAGAGAAAAAGGACAAGACAACAACCTAAAGAATACGCTAAGAGCGATAACCCTCCCCACTTTCAAAGAATATCAATGAGATCATCATTATTTGTTACTTAAAAAGATCATCATCGCTAACAAAAATCATCGTCACCTAAGAGTTTATTTCACCGGTGACCAATAACCGGCAGCGAAAAAAATCCACAAACAGTTCGGAACTAAAACGAGGGGGCTGAACCTTCGCCCTTCTATTTAGGAAATACCTATAACCTATTATGTGCATCAATTGTTATGTTAAGTAGAATAATAATGGAGCATCCTAAGTTTGCAACCGAACAATATTGATGCAATTATGCTAAAAGTTACTCCCTCCGTTTTTTATTACTTGTCATTCTAGAGATAAATTTTTGTTTCCCAATACTTGTCGTTTTAGATTTCCAATGCAAATGTTTGGTAAAAATTTCAGTTCTATCCAACTTTATTAATGTTTTGACCAATAAAAAAATTTAAAAATATATTAAAAATTAATAAAACATAAAATTTAATAGTTTTCTTAATTTATGTAAAACAACCTTAAACGAACAAGTAATAGAAAACGGAAGGAGTATGTCAAAGCCTAAAATGTATCTTTATCTATTTCGTACTTGATATCCCTTTGTGTGTTCTTCTTTACCAATGGACATAAAATGTTCGACCTCTAAACGAATCAGGCTCTATGTCACTATTGGGCCTTATACTGGCCCATTAATCGAGCTCGCTTTGAAGAATCGGAAAAATGCGTGATGTTGTTAGTAAGAGAGGTAACAACGCAAACGCATATATTTATCCCAAACAACATTACAAAGCAAAACGTAATCGCAAACGCAAATTCCATATGATATTAGCTAAATCGTTCCTAGAAAAAAACACAAAACAAAACGCTAAAATCCTTAACCGCCGAATCCGTAAAGAGTCCTTCCTTGTCTCTTGAGAGCATACACCACATCCATAGCAGTCACCGTCTTCCTCCTTGCGTGCTCGGTGTAAGTAACCGCATCACGGATAACGTTCTCCAAAAAGATCTTGAGAACGCCACGTGTCTCCTCATAGATCAGACCACTGATACGCTTGACGCCACCTCGACGAGCCAATCTCCGAATCGCCGGTTTAGTGATTCCTTGGATGTTGTCTCTCAGAACCTTCCTGTGACGTTTGGCTCCTCCTTTGCCCAAACCTTTACCTCCCTTTCCACGACCTGACATTTTTCTCGAGAAGATTTGGGTTTGATTTTACAGTGTTTGAGATTGTGAGATGAGATTGTGAAATTGGGTGAGAGGAGAGGGTGGTTTTATATACAAGACGGATCTAATTAATCTGAGCCGTTCGATGTCTTTTTAGATCTGACGGTTATAAATATCGATCCGCGTGAAAGGTGAGACTACATATTAGCCATTGATTTATTTTAATTGACGGTTAATATTATCGAGATCCGCGTGATGCTTGTAAGTGAAAATTTATGAATTTTCAATTAAGCGCCACGGATTGAGAAAAATAGCGCCTATATTTTTCACGGATTTTTCTTAAAACTCTATTAACGAACAAATCATAATATGAATTTTTTTTTTTTTGCCTTATATAACATTTCACGTATATATATATATATATTTATTTATTTTACAAACGGGTAATATTCATATTTTTTTTACATTGGAAGTGACAAATAAAAATAAAGTTAAAACAGAGTTATACATTGATAGGTTTCGACCGTTTGTTTTATGTCCCATTAGAGAAGAACTCGTATATGCTATCTTGCTACAGGCTTCATCACGTCGTCGGTACCAAAGGTTACAGTCACGTTTAGCTCAACCGAGCTTTGACTAGACTCCATGTTTTGGTTCCTACTTATCCTTGCGTTTTCAGAAGCAAGACACTCTTTGAGATTGATGATAACTTGAGACATGGTTGGTCGTTTGGCAGAAGAAGGATTTGCGCATGACATTGCTACTTCAAGAGCTTTCCAGACAGAGCGGGTGTCATAATTCCCGTGAAGTTTCGGATCCACGATCTGGCTAGTATCTCCTTTAGTGATCACAAACGAAACCCATTCTGCTATGTTAGGGTTTTCACGGGTTTGATCAATCACTCTTTGGTTTGTGATAATCTCTAGTAGTAAGATCCCGAAGCTATAGACATCACTCTTCTCAGACAACTCACTTGTTAAGTAATATCTGTTAAAGACAAGAACATGGAGTGTAATTCATATGTAATCTACAATTCTTTAACCACTTGAACTATATTTAAACCATATGTAGGATATGAATATACTTACTCGGGATCAAGGTATCCTAAAGTACCAGCAACAACTGTTGATACTTGAGAGTGATTACCTCCAACTTGAAACGATCTAGAAAGTCCAAAATCCGCAAGTTTGGCCTTGAACTCTTCATCCAATAGTATATTTGTACTTTTGACATCTCTATGCACCATTGCTGGTTTGCATCCACTATGCAAGTATTCTAATCCTAATGCAGCTTCGATAGCTATTTGCAGTCTAGTACCCCAGTTTAAAACAGAGGCGCCGTGTTTTCCTACATCAAATAATTTTTATTTTTATCGCAAAGCTACAATAAGCATTATTCGAAATCATATATTTTTTAACGGAATATAATCTTGAAAAAATGGAATACTAATTCAACCATTATTTAATTGATGTTATCTTCATTTCGGTGATCCATAAAAAAGATTCTTATGAGTTATATATGTGTTCACCTGATAGATGCTGATGTAAGTCTCCATTAGACATGTATTCATAGATGAGAGCAAAATGATCTTGTTCATCACAGTATCCAACAAGGCTTACCAAATTTATGTGGTGAACCCGTAGAAGAAGTTCAACCTGGCGGCAATGTAAAGCAAACATGCACACATACAAACATTGGTTTAAACATATAACATTTAAAGATACATATAACATTTTTTTTGTTCTTGCATTCCACTTATATGCGGAACAATTTAAACATTTCATACCTCTGCCTTAAATTCTTTGTAGCCTTGTGCTGATGTTTGGGAAAGTAGTTTGACAGCTACTTGCTCTGAGCCATTTAGATCACCATGATAGACAATGCCAAACCCTCCTTCACCAAGAGGTCTTTGTAAGTTGTTAGTCATTTCCATCACCTCAGAATAAGTGAACCTTTTCTTTTTTGTTTTGATCCACGGTTCAGACTTATTTCCTGCAGGCAAAGCAAATTCAAGTATATATATAAGCTAATATATATGATTGTTTCTTGATTTTAAGAGGGCACAAACATTCCATACGTGATGCCATTTTCTTTTTGAACACAAAAAGGACGATCATTACAACAACGATGGTAGCAACGGAAACAATCGGTGCAACAATCGCCACTGGAAATTTCTTCTTTGGCTTATCTATGCATGTATTGGATACACAAAGATATTTGTTTCCAAGGACACTAAAAAGGAGAAGTTAGAATTCATAAGATAAATTGAATCAACGTTTAAAGCTCAGATAATGATAGAGTATAAAATCATGTGATATATAATCTTTCTTACTATAACTTTAGTCCTTTCCTTTCTCTATCTCGAAGAGCTTGAGGAATTGAACCACTAAGATTGTTCCTGCTCAAGTTTCTGTCAAAGTAGAAAATTTTTTCCATGTACGTACACAAAAATGATTCGTGTGAATGCAATTAGTAGATAAATTGAGAAACTTTATTACATGACCAACAATGATTTCATAGAGGCTAGAAACTCCGGTACCATTCCACTCAAAGTGTTATTTGACAAATCCCTGAGACGTGAAAAAATGAACCATTATTTGCTTTGTATGATGGTATATATACATATAATATATATATATATATATATATATTAAACATCGGTAAGAAAAAACAAAAAAACTTATGTACGTCTTTTATTAATCAATAATGATCATACTTACAAACTTTCTAGATGAGTCAGATTCTGAAAGTCCGATACTATGGTGCCACTCAAGCCACTCGAAGATAAATTTCTGGTTATTGTAAACCATACTAAAAGTTTAGATTATATAGAAACAAGATCTTTGAATAAGTGTAAAAGTATGTGTGAGAGACAAAATTATATCTCACAAAGAAATTATTTTTGGTGGTGAAGATATATCGTCTGATATGCTACAATTCAATCCATCCCACATGAATTGCTTCGGTGCGCATGGATCTCCTTGCCAAGTGATTCTACTCAGCCGATAAGTAGATTTGATGTTCTTGATAGCAACCACTAGCATAACATTTCATCGAAGAGAAAAAAATATTTAATGAATTAGATTCTATGGATATGTTTAGTTAAATGATCATTTCCTTAAAACAAGCTAGCAAAGAGAAAAGAACTAGCTAGTTTACCTTCACTTTCAGTTGTTTGAGATTGTGGAAGCTGGAGAACTGAGTAAACTTCAAAAGCATTAAGTAGAGGTGGAAGTGTCGATCTTTGGGTTTTTATCAACTGCATGCGGCATATACCTCCTCTGCATTGCCTAGGATTTGTTGTAAGCCTGGTCGTTATTTCAAGATTTTTAGGACTAATAACTCCGGTGTTAATTGTTTCTCCATTTAATACAAAGTCGAATTCTCTAGTTTCATTGGCCTTTAGGACTTGGATCTCGGAGAAGTGCATGTACAAGTAAATTTGATCATCAGGATTCTCCAAACTCCAAACCATCATTAGTGGCGCATCAAGATTTGTAGGTGTTGCGGCCTGCTTGAGCGCAGCTTCCGGTGGATCATAGTGATTTTTATTGGATACATTTGCCGTTGTTGAAATTTGTGTCCATTCGGGTTGAAAATATGGAATCCATGAACGATCATAAACATCTTTCGGGTACCTATTACAACTCACAAACTTTCTCTTAGCATGGTTGTCAAAGAGTAAAATGAGTAAGAATCTTAATTTCCCCAAGCTTCTTTTATATCTAAACTTTTAAATGATCATTATTATTTAAGATGATAGACGAGTTATGATATATTTAAATTTGAATACGTACCGAAGAAGAACTGAGGCATTGGTAAAATACATGCGAAAATAATGCTTCAGGGAACCAGATCTAGCGATGTAAGTATCACTCGCCAAAGGTCGTAGTTCCAAAGCTGATATCATTGGTGTAGTTACCCCTGTCTTAACAAGACAAATTTGCAAAGAGTTTGATCTTGGGATGTGAATAATCTCCTTCACTGTACCAGCTGGCACTATTTGCAAATCTATTGTTGTCCACTTATTAGGACCGATATGAATATCAAATTCCGGGCTAACATTAAGCCCGTCAAAATTTCCATAGAAAAACGTAGCTCTAATGAGATAGTTCCTCCCTTCTTCAACCCTTAGATCATAGCAGTTTTGTATTCCATCGGGAAAATATCGTAGGGTTACGTACTGTTTTAAATTTTCCGGTTCAAGATTTTTCGGGATTCTACCGGTCTTTCCACTTTGAATGAAATTCTCGTCCGATGAGAACCTTATTCCGGTTTCGGATTCTATATAAGGGGGCTCATTTAAAGGTAAACCACAATCTAAACTGATAAAACCTGTTAAGAAATTAAAAATATGAATATGAATGGTGAAAAAAGTGTTGTTGAGTAATATGCCCTATAGGGGAACGAGTACTATGCGCTAGTGTGCTCAGTACTCACACCTCTGTTGCCATCTCATATATTCAGGTTCACATATGGTCCCTTTCCTTTGATGGGATGGACTTGTATATGACAAAAATAAAATAAAATGTCCCACTATAGGTGTAATGTTACTAGAAAAATCAATAATTACTAACAAACATAGATAAAATTAGAGATGATAGTTGGTTAACAAGTAACATATTTGTGGCCTCAAAACTTATTAGGTGGCCTAAAGAAAGCTTTTATTATGCCTTATGTGGTCGGACGGGGCAGGAGACTTGCATACCTTGTTGACGTTGTGCTTCAGCAAGACGAAGGATGAGAAAAACACCAAACCCATGAAACGCCACCAAAAGCCTACGAAGACTCTTCATCATTCCGGTCAGAAAACACGGAGAAAAAGATCAACACACACTTATGCACTCACGTTTCACTTGTATACTGTATGTAAGGACACCCGAATTAAGCTTCTCTAATATGGACACCAGTTAAACGAAGCTAATTAAAGTCAACCATATGAGAAAGTCAGTGAGGATTATGGAACTGATTCAAGAAAAACCAAGTGAAGGAGTGAGCAATGATGTCTTCTAGTTAAAACATCACTCTCGCAAGATTAATATATTTTAAAAGCACGCGGAAAGTCTTCATGCATGTCGTACATGCGTATACGACCAGGTCTTATCATAACCTTGAGTAGAGATTTTCATTGGTGCAATTTAAATTTATTTTTTAATTCTTGATTATACAAAATGCAACTTGCTTAAAAAGAAAATTTCCAAAGAACTTGTCAATCTGCGAAATCTTGTTGGCCTTTAATATTCACCACCATTACGCATCCATGTGGAAACATTAAGAGGGAGTTGACTTTCGGGTAGTTATAGACTTGGATATATACGAGTTTAAATTTGCCAAAAGAGTTTATGAGTTGGATTTGATCAAACAGTCTACAGCTTCAGTTAGAAAACAATCTATGAATGGGATTCCATTCCCAGGGTCCAATCATCATCTCCGAATTTGATCATTCTTTTCTTTTCTTTTTTGGGAATTTATTTTTCTGATAAGGCGAAAAAAGTATTTTTAGAAGCGATATCTGACCCAGCTGGTTTATGCCATTGGGTTTGGTGGCTACTTACAACGTGCTTTTAGCAATAGTAAAATTATTTGACTGCATTGTATACGTTTGGTCCCAGACTGGACCACACCTTGGTCGAGAGAGCATGCTTTGCATGTTTTTGATGCGGACAGCGGACATCCCTCTATACAAATGGTTTAAATTTTTTTCCGCCTCTAGTTACTGGGGACTGGGGAGTGGTCTGCCTATATATTGGAAGGTTATGAGAAGTGGCTTTATGACTAATCTCCCGAAAACACTATTATAGGGGCCCAACCACCAATACTGACATACTGACGACATATTTGTACTTGAAGCCGAGAAAATTCCCATCTATCTAAAGAGAAACCTCGGCCAAGTTTTTCCGTGTATTGTTCGATTGGTAGGCGAAAAATCACCCTCAAAACAAATAATTTTGAATCCAAGTGCATATTTATGGAAGTCGTTCGAATACTAACATATAAATGCATAAACGAAGTAAGACATTTATAAACCAAAAAAAAAAAAATTCAAGGTTGAGCAAAATTAGTGAAACAACAGGAGTGGACACCCTCTACTTAAACCTCAGAGACCATCATTATTCGTCATATTTATAAAAGTTTCTTAAAAATAAATTCACATTAAATTTTAAGATGTTCCGCAATTTGAAAATGTAAAATGTCTCTGTGTAGACATTATATCTCCTGTTAAAACATTTAAAGACACCATCATTTCCTTTTTTCTACTTAAAAAAAAAAAATTTTAAAAGACATTTTTATAGGATGACCAACAAGGATGCTCTCGCCCTTAAGACAGATATGAACATCAGAACAATTCAAGTCAACGTAAGTAATATCTCACTTTGAACATTTCGTTACTAGCTATGTTGATTGCTAAAATCGGCTATCCTGTCTATTGATAGATTAAAATAATGAACAAGCTGAACATTTTCTGACCAAGAAACTACTAACCTATAAGAAATATATACCCCACTAAAAGAAATTAAATACATTAGATTCACTCATTCATCACTTAAGCTTCTTTTTTTAGAAAATGACATGTTCTCACGTTTTTGAAGAATCGTATTGGTAAGGCTTATGCTTGAAATCGTCCCCTTTGCTTATATAAACTTCATTTATGGTTCAGAACTTGGGGCAGTGACTCTCTTGATTTTGCTTGGAAAGTAAGAGCATATGGAGAGTCCCCATGCGGTTTTGTTGGTTGCACTTATTGCAACTTTTGCTATTTTTCACCTTGACCTTGCACAAGCTCAAGATCAAGATCAAGAAGGTATGTATCCACTGAGATGTTTATAGCGTTTTCATAAACGAATTACAAAAATCTAAAACCATATAATTATATATATAATTTGAGTCTTCTCGCTAAAATTGCGTGATCCTATTTTTCTACCAAAGAATCGTATTTTCTCACAAAAATTGTGAAATCACGTTTCCCTCCAAATTTTGTATTCATGTTTGATGCCAAAACTTTGGATTTGCGTTTTTCGGCTAAATTAAGGAATCATGCTTTTTCTGCAAAAATTGTGGGATATAATGTTCCCGCCAAAATTAACGCGTTTTAGCGCCAAAAGTTGTGATAACGTAATAATGATACTACAATACAAACCAATATGCTTCAGCCTTCATGTTTTAGTTTATTTTCTCTCTCTTCTGAAATAATGTATAGTGGATGAACGATTGATGAATGACTTATTTTTTGTCCCATGCATAACTTAACTGATCTCTTGCATGCCTTAACAGGGTTCATCAGTTTGGACTGCGGTTTATCACCGAACGAGGTGTCACCATATATCGAGCCGATTACTGGACTACGATTTTCATCAGACTCAGGCTTCATTCAAAGTGGAAAAATTGCTAGAGCTGATAAAAGTCTAGAGGCCACGTCTCTAAAGTCATACATGACGCTGAGATACTTCCCAGATGGAATACGCAACTGTTACAATCTTAGTGTGAAACAAGGGACAACTTATTTGATGAGAGTTACAGCTCTATATGGAAACTATGACGGCCTTAATATTTATCCTAAATTTGATTTACACATTGGCGCTAACTTCTGGACAACACTAGAGACTGGTGAATTTTTGAATGGTTCAGTTGAGGAGATCATTTACATCCCAAGATCAAATTCCTTAGACGTATGTCTTGTTAAGACAGGCCCGTCGACGCCAATTATATCACTCTTGGAACTAAGGCCACTAGATAATGAGACTTACATCACTGGTTCGGGTTCCTTGAAAAATTTCAAGCGGTACTATCTCACCAATTCAACATCCATTGTAGCGTAAGTATGCTTTAAGATGATTTTGAGTTATTTTTGTTCATTTGGTTGTTCTTAGTTACTAAGATTTTTGCTTTTTTTATGAAGCACAGGTACCCAGAAGACGTCAAAGACAGAATATGGGAATCGAAGTTTGAGTCAGAATGGAAACAGATTTCCACCACTCTCGAAGCCGAAGACTCCAGTGGTTATTTTGTGCCGCAAAATGTACTCACCACCGCAGCAATACCTGCCAATGCTAGCGACCCTTTTCGTTTTGCACAGGATCTTGATTCCTCCACTGACGAACTTTACTTGTACCTCCACTTCTCTGAGGTTCAATCACTACGGGCTAATGAATCTAGAGAGTTTGACATAATGTGGAGCGGAAAAGTTGTTTACAAAGCTTTTAGCCCTGATTATCTGAATATCACGACAATTCACTCCACTTCTCCACTTACTTGCGAAGGAGGAAAATGCAAGTTAGAGCTGAGAAAAACTAAAAACTCTACTCTCCCACCTCTGCTCAATGCCATTGAGTTTTACACGGTAGTCAAGTTTCCAGAGTTGGAAACAAATAAGACTGATGGTACGTTAGTAACCAATGCATAGTTCACCCCTATGTATATATAAAAGTTTTTTTTAAAAAAATCTCTTATGCTAATAAATCTAACATATTTATTGTTGTATTTTATGACAGTTGTTGCTATCAAAGACATCAAAGCAACCTATGGACTGAACAGAATCACATGGCAAGGAGATCCATGCGTCCCACGAAAGTTTTTGTGGGACGGTTTAGATTGCATCAGCACAGATACATTGACACTACCAAGAATCACTTCACTGTGAGATATTTAAATACCAGAATCTTTTTAGGTTTTATTTTTATTTTTAATAGCATTTTCTTTCTACCTACACTACACTTGTTTTTTTTTTTTTTTTTCTGTAAACAGAAACTTGTCTTCAAACGGCTTAACGGGAACCATAGCAACTGGAATTCAAAATCTGTCTCATCTTGAAAGATTGTAAGTATGATAACTAATTGTTACCTCGAAGGCAATACATGTAATTAGTGACTTTTAATTCTTACAAACATCAGGGATTTGTCAAATAACAATTTAACCGGTGGAGTTCCCGAATTTCTAGCTAATATGAAGTCTTTGTCGTTCATGTAAGTTTCTCCTGACATATTTAATTAGAACATTTATTGGGATCATGTTTACCTATATGAATATTATTTCTATGATTTAACAGAAACTTGAGCAATAACAATCTGAATGGTTCAATCCCACAAGCTCTTCTTAACAGAGAAAAAGAAGGACTGAAGTTATCGTAAGAAGAAAAGTCCACCAATGCAATTTCATTTGAAAATCCTTCATCACATATATTGTCAGAATACTAAACAATCAGTCCATTTTTTTTGTAGGGTTGATGGAGAGATTCGGTGTTTTTCTCGTTCATGTGTCACCACTAAGAAGAAATTCCCAGTAATGATTATAGCATTAGTATCTTCCGCAGTCGTGGTCATTGTAGTGGTACTAGTTCTCATTTTTGTATTTAAGAAGAAAAAACCATCAAATTTGGAAGGTATTTACCTAAACTTATACCATGATCAAATCAATATATAGATATTTGTACTAAATTTTGTCTCTTACAGATCTACCACCGTCATCAAATACGCCACGTGAAATTGTTACATCGACTAGTATATCTGATACATCGATTGAGACAAAAAGAAAAAGGTTTAGTTACGCAGAGGTTATGGAGATGACAAAGAACTTCCAAAGACCACTTGGTGAAGGTGGGTTTGGCGTTGTTTATCATGGTGATATCAATAATTCACAACAAGTAGCCGTTAAACTACTTTCCCAATCATCAACACAAGGCTATAAAGAGTTTAAGGCCGAGGTAATTTATAAAAACTTTCGTAAGTTTACATATGTTAAACAAATGTGTTTTAATGTGTGTTTGTTTTTATTTTTTATTGGTGTACAGGTCGAACTTCTGATGAGAGTTCATCACACAAACTTAGTAAGCCTTGTAGGATACTGCGATGAACGAGATCACTTGGCTCTTATCTATGAATACATGTCCAAGAAAGACTTAAAACATCATTTGTCAGGTGAAATATATATATATATATTACTTTAACGAAAAAGATTATGATAGCTGATTTGACAATCTACTGTAGGAAAACACGGTGGCTCAGTTTTGAAGTGGAGTACTCGACTACAAATAGCAGTCGATGCCGCACTAGGTTCGAATATCATCTCAAAATAATTACATTCACTTGTTTAATTTCTTACCACAAAACATTTCGTGGGATCAATAGACACATATAATGATTGACATCTAAAATGTGACTCATTCTTTTATTATTTTTCAAGGGCATATGCAATGGAGTTTCTCACAAGAATTTCTCACCTAAAAAATAAATAAAATATAATAAAAAATATATTTTTTTTTTATTATGAGAGTTTCTCATAAAAGATGAAATAGTTTCTTATTTTTGAGAATTTTTTTTCTCTTGTTTTGAGGAATTCTCATAGTAAAAATTTATTATTTTATATTTTATAATTTTTTTTTGTTGATGAGAAATTTGGGAGAACTAACCAATGCACATGATTTAATATTCTTGTTATTACTTATAAATTTATAAAGTAAAACTCATATCGTTGAAATAATAATCCACAACTCTGACAAACTTATTATAGTGATGATGGTAATAGTTTTGAGACTTTAGAATTTTCGTAATTTTTGTTTTAAGGATCATGTATTCAAAATTTAAGACGAAAAACTTTTTTTTTTCTGGTATTTATAGGACTAGAATATTTACATATTGGATGTCGACCATCGATGGTGCATAGAGATGTCAAATGTACAAATATATTGGTGGACGAGCGATTTAAAGCTAAAATTGCGGATTTCGGGCTGTCAAGATCCTTCCAACTCGGGGATGAATCTCATGTTTCAACCGTTGTTGCTGGTACTCCAGGATATCTTGATCCCGAGTAAGTATTATTATTCCACCTTAGATTTGATTTCTTTCGCATATAACTACGAGATATGGAATGAAGTCTATAGCGAGAATGGACACCAAGGTGCTGATAGTGTCCTTACTCATAATTGGTACAACAAATACATATGAATTGTGCACTATACTCTTGCCTTTCCAGATATTACAGAACAGGTCGGTTGGCTGAGATGAGCGATGTCTACAGTTTTGGGATTGTATTATTGGAGATAATCTCAAACCAACGTGTGATTGACCAAGCCCGCGAAAAATCACACATAACAGATTGGATGGCATTTATGCTTAACAGAGGAGATATTACAAAAATTATGGATCCTAACCTTCATGGAGATTATAACTCTCGTTCTGTATGGAGAGCTCTTGAATTAGCAATGATGTGTGCCAACCCTTCATCGGAAAAACGACCGAGCATGTCCCAAGTTGTTATCGAGCTAAAAGAGTGTCTACGTTCTGAAAATAAAACCGAAGGTATGGATTCTCAAAGTTCCTTTGAACAAAGCATGAGCTTTGATACCAAAGCTGTTCCCAATGCAAGGTAGTATTTGCAAAGAAGTCTCACTCATGTCGATTAATTTTTGAGTGTGGTATTCTTCTTTCGCTAGACAAGTGCTTTGAATTTCGCTTTGAAACATTATAACTAAACATGAAAGGAAAATTGCAATACTTTTGGTCTCATCTGCTCTCTTGTATTTGACTTTGTGTGTTTGAAATGTGCTCATTTTACTTACCATTGGTAAGCTAATTCTTCTTGAAAATAAAAGTCAAGAGCCACTAATATATGGCCATATAAGCAACTGATGAGATAATTGAGATCTTTGTGGTTTATTAAGAAGTGTGGAGAAAGATACACAGAAGGAGATATGTAGACCTAATTTATTCAGTGATATTTAGGAATTGGTACTGGTAGGAAGCTGCCATATCTCTATGCTATTGCAACATAATTATTAGTTGAAAATAATTTCAAAAGAATTGAAACACATTCTTTGCATCTAAAACCATTAGCCGTTTTCTTTGGTTGCAAAAAGGTTACAAACTTGTCACAAATTAAAGATAATTTAGCAACAAACAAGAAATGAGATGATAATTCATTGAAAAAATATTAAGTTTTGCAAATTTTTGTAACGTGTGATTGACCATGCCTACCAAAAGGCTCACATTGCAGAATGGGTGGCATTTGTGCCTAAGGAAAGGAAATATTTCTAGGATTGTTGATCATCATCACCTTCATGGTGACTCCAACTCCCATTCTGTTTCAAGAGCCCTTCGACTGGCTATGATATACGCAAACCCTTCTTCGGAAAAACGACCAACAATTAAAAGAGTCTATAACTGAAAACGCGATGAATTGTATAGACAAAAATGGATTCTAATAGTTCTCTTGAACTGAGCTCAAGCTTTGATACCATGGTGGCCCCTAGTGCAAGGTAGTATTTGCACAGACCCCTTGCTTCATTTGTTTGTATTGATATATTTGTGCTTGTGCTATTGTTCTTTGGTCTGGAGTGCTTTTTTTTTTTTTTCCAGACATCATATTCATTACTAACCAAGAATGTACC
Source organism: Camelina laxa (assembly GCA_024034495.1). NCBI lineage: Eukaryota > Viridiplantae > Streptophyta > Magnoliopsida > Brassicales > Brassicaceae > Camelina > Camelina laxa. The sequence continues at coordinate 15,066,315 of CM043882.1, read as the reverse complement.
TCTCCTTTGATCTTGTATGTTTGTTTTTTTTTGGTAGTATACCTTCCACATTCATTGACTATCATTCTGAAATTAGAGTCAATAACTACGGCTACAAAAGCAAATTGTATGTATGGTTTTGTGTATGATGAAGCAGAGGGAAAAAAAGATGATTCCCTTGAACACCACAAAAAGAAAAGTGTTCGCACACATCGTAGAGGGCAGAGAGCCTACAATGATTTCAAGTTTTAATTAAAAATCTTCAGGAGTTGTGCAATACAACGAAATCGATCAACTGGGGTTCCACCTGACTATATGAACTGCACATTGTTTAAGTTCTCTTCGGATGCAACTTATATAATATGTATTTTTACGAGAGTTATCTAACAAATTTTGTAGGTTTTTTTTGTCTGTTGGTGGGTTTGATTACCAGCAGTTGCATATGCAATATTTCGATTATAAAAGTTGAGAGTGAAGAAGGGTATCAATGAAAGACTTCAGATTTCAAATTAATAGTAAGAAAATAATAGAGTTTTAAACATTTTAAAGGAATTTAATGAATTTTGTCCAAATGACAGGTTAAATGGTCAGAAGACTCGGAATTGATTCTTCACATGGGAACTTTCTATTAATTTTTTGAAAATTGACATTATTATCGAAACAATCAATATTGAACTAATATTTAATAAAATTCAAAGATCAATTTATTGGATAAGATTAGAAATTAAAAGAATGTACAAGATTGAATAACACTAGAATGTTTACCTTGTAACGATTTACCTCATTGGTCTTTCACACCAGGATTCGACTCCACTAAATCATATTATTTTACATAGTAGAGAAATTGGTCTATGCATCAAGTTTTATGGATCCAAAAGGTGTAAGAAGAAAATAACACTAAACATTCATGGAAACATGAATTAATGAACACGAATTTGTAATTTGATTGGTTTTTAATATTTATTTCTATTAACTTGTACCAGGTTTAGGTTATTGTCCTAGTTATTTGGTAATTCGTTACTGATGCTTCCTATTGTAATTTGTAACAAATAAAGTCAAATGTAAATACAAGCACTTAAACATGCATGGGAACAATTCAAGTCAACGAGAACTAGACACCCTAACTTTTCTTTCTATCTGAACATTTCTTTCGCCCTTCACGTCGGTGACAAGACAAGCTCCTACTTTATATTTACTGAGAGACAAACTAGAAATTTTAATATTATTTGCAAAACTTATGCATTAGAAAATGTAGAATTTACTCATTTGTCGATTGAATTATTTTTGAACTCTTGTAGAAGTAAGACATGTTGATGTTCTCACGTTTCCTGACGACTTAGTAAGGGTTTTTTTCCTTGAAATTGTTTCAAGGAATGTTTCCCAGACGGCTTATGTATAAACAATAAAACAAGGACTGTCTTAATTTGGTTCGAACAAAAGTGAATATGGAGTCTTAAGAAGCTTTTGCTGGTCGCACTAATAGCGACTTTCGCCATTCACCTTGTTCAAGCTGAAAATCAAAACGGTACTATTTTTTTTTTTATTGCAATGTTAAATTATATTCAAAAAAAAAATAACGTTGTTACAACTTGTGCATCAGAGTTTGAGATAATTTTGAAACAACAGAAAACGTGACAGAGAAATAGAGATTGAAGTTATCACTAAAGCCTCGATTGCAGCCAAAGTTTGAAAGCCTCATCGTAGCGACTATCACCCATGAGGCCAATAGCCAGAAGTTGATCCCGAACTTGCCTATCAACCCAACTTATCAGACAAGCGTCGGTATTTGAAGCTTCCCCATGCCTCCGTCCATTACGTTCTCTCCAAATTGTGTAAGTGACAGCTTGAAAAACATATCGGATTAAAAAACCTGCAGGTCGCTGTAAATGGGGATTTGATATAATTGATATCAAGGCAGAACAATCCATCGTATACTCGGTACGAAGCAGACCTTTCGCCAGAGCAGACCACACTGTAGCCACGAAACCGCAAGAGAAAAACAAGTGATCTCACGTTTCTAGAACTGTATTGCAGAAGATACATAGCCCCGCATTCCCTCCATTCCACGCAACCATACGGGATCTCGTCGATAGTCGATCGAGAGTCGCAAGCCAAACACAGAAGGAAAACTTAGGCGTGGCATGACCAAACCAGACGCCCTGATGCCATGTCACCGTGCTTGATGTGGTTCTGATATGATTCCAGGTATCTTTTGTTGAAAACTTATGTTTGAAGTCATCATTCTTACCCCGCCATAACAATCTATCTGGCCTATCTTGTCGTTTCTGCCATTTAGATAACATAGCATCCTCGATGGTGATCAACCGCTCTGTCCTATGACGACGACGACGCCGACAGTGAGACCAAGCTGCAGAGAGGGAACTCTGCAAACTGATACCCATGTCGATAACCCCTCGCTCACCTACTCCATCAAACAACGGACCTAAGTCCGACCAATTATCAAACCAAAAAGAAGTGGTTTCGCCATTCCCGACCTCAACTTTACAGAAAGTTCTAGCTAGTGGTCGATATTTGAGGAGCTTTTTCCACATCCAAGAGCCCAAGTGTGTGGTACTGCTAACAGACCAGAATGAGACTTGTTTAAGCAAATTCATATGGGACCATCTGACCCATAAGGAGTCACCATGGGAGACTAGGCGCCAAATGAGCTTCAAACAACTCACCACATTAGCTTCTTTCAAAGATCGTAATCCAAGGCCCCCTTCCGCCTTAGGTTTACAGACCGATTCCCATGAAACTTTAGCCTTACGGGTATTCATCTCCGTACCCGACCAGAGGAACACAGAACACATCGAATCAATCTCCGCAATACATTCACTAGGAAGTCAAAATGCTCCCATCCAAAAATTACACACACTCCAGAGCACAGAAGAAATGAGGTTAAATCGCCCAGCGTAAGATAGATATCGAGCTGTCCAAGATCCTATGCGTTTGCGTATCTGCTCCAACAGAGGAGAACAGTCGGTCATAGAGAGCCTCTTCGTAACCAGGGGAAGGCCCAAATACCGAACCGGTAGACAGCCTACCGCGAAAGGGAGACTAGCAACAGGTGGGTCATCACCCGGCAAGTAGATCGTAGACTTTGTCAAGCTAATAGTGAGTCCCGAGACTTTGGCAAAATGATCAAACACCTTCAAGATACCGTCAATGGACCGCGGTTTACCATCTGAGAGGACCATGAGATCGTCAGCAAAACTTAAGTGGGTGAGACCAAGGTTCTTACACCGCGGATGGTAAACAAAACATCTCTCCCCCGCAGCTTTGTCTAGCATTTTTGAGAGGACATCCATACACATAACAAATAGATACGGTGAAAGCGAGCAACCCTGGGTAAGACCCCTCGAACTGCGAAAGAATCCGACGAGTTCTCCATTGACCTGAACGGAGAAAGAAGCAGTGGACACACACAACATGATCCAATGGATAAACATAGGCGGAAATTGCATGGCAGAGAATATTTTGGAGAGAAAAGACCATTGAACCGAGTCAAACGCCTTAGAGATGTCAATCTTAATTGCACAGCGGCCCAGATAGACGGTTTATGATAATCCCTGACAAGTTCAGTAGCAAGCAGTACATTCTCAATCAAGAGGCGATCTTGGACAAACGCGGATTGGTTGTTGGAGATGAATTTAGGTAAGAGCCTCTTGAGGCGGTTAGCCAAAATCTTCGAAATGACCTTATAAAGGACATTACAACACGATATTGGGCGGTAGTCCTTCATCTCTCTTGCAGATAAAGACTTAGGTAAGAGCGCAAGGATTGAGGAATTGACTCCTTTGGGTAAAAAACCTTTGGCGAAAAAAGATTGCACTACCACTACAAAATCAGCTCCCAACAGGTCCCGTGTGGATTTGAAAAATTCAGAAGTGTAGCCATCAGGGCTTGGTGATTTGTCATTTGGCATAGTAAATAAGACTTGCTTGATCTCCTCCCTAGAAACCACTCGAGTAAGCACCTGCTGATCAATGGGGGAACAACGAAACGGTAACAAACGCTCCAACACATCCACCGAGATCCCCTCGAAAGAAGCAGGAACCGCCTGCAAAAATTCTTTGAAATGCCGCTCTGCCTCAACTTTAATATCCTCATCCAATACAGCCACCCTACCATCCGAACAGAGAACTTCTTTAATACCATTCTGTGTCTCACGCTGCTTAGCTGCGCGGTGAAATGTTTTATTATTCCGATCCCCTATCTGCAACCAATGTAACTTTGACTTCTGTTTGAGGTACTTTTCCTCTAGACCCGCGAGAAACTCCCAACGTGTAAAAGCAGTGTTCTCCTCCTCCATTGTCTGCGGGGTGGGATTTGAAAATTTGTTTGTTGCTTTTGGCACAAGTCTTTAAAAGCCTCTGCTGTCTTAAGAACGAGGATCCCCAGACGCCTCTTTGCTAAAGATCGTAGCGTCGGTTTAAGACTTTTTAGTTTCTTTGCAAATCGAAACAGAGAGGACGTGGAGAGGTACAACGGAGTCGTGCCCTTCCAGAAGTCCTCCACAAGCAACTTAAACTCCTCCAAACCTGTTAAAAGGTTAACAAATTTAAAAGGTTTACGTCGTGGAAAGGCTTGATGTGCTGCACCAAGAAGTAGACGGCAACACAAATGGTCAGAGCAACCACCAGCTTCAAAAACACTATAAGACTGCGGGAAATGACGCTCCCAAGCTCCATTTATCAGCACACGATCTAGCTTTTTGAGAATAAGATCATTCTCCCTTTTATTACACCAAGTATAAAGAGGGCCATGAAACGTTAAATCCGTAAAAGAACAATAGTTGACAACTGCTTGAAAATCACGCATTCCTCCAGATACAGACGGATTGTCATCAACTCTCGAGTGCTCACCCATGTCTAGCGTTTCATTATAATCCCCCATAAGAATCCATGGTTTGTTGCGAAGAAGCGGTGAATCGTAATGATCACGTATCTCCTGCCAGAGAACCCGTCTTGCCTCCACAATATTTAAACCATAGACAAACGAGCAAAAAAATTCCTCTTTGTCTTCTAACTTCACTGAGCATGTAATAAGTTGTTCACTTTTATAAAAAGGATCAACCCTCACATTGTCTTTCCAGATAACCCAAATACGCCCCCGGCGATTATGTTCGTAATTCATCAACTTAGACCATTCATGAAACAAAGAACTCCCCAACCTCTGAGCTTTGCTTTCCCGAACTCGAGTCTCAAGTAAACAACCAAACTGAAAATTTCCCCTCTCCAACCACTGTCTAATGACAGAATGTTTTGATGATTTGTTTAAGCCGCGAACATTCCAAAAAAAAACCTGACATTAATGTTATGAGGAGGCCTTCTTACTCTGATTAGGAGCGAGAAGTTTGAGACCGTTTTGTGAGCTGTTTTTGTTCCCCGAGGAAGATAAGGTCGTGTAGAGGCCTCTACCTACGACCCGCGTCCCTTGGTTGCAGCGTCAGTTTGCCTCACCGTAACATTTTGATCAGCCAAAGAAGACTGCGAAACAACCTTAGATGGCATAATGGACATATCCACTATTTCCTCAGCCTGAGACTCAGTTTCGTTTCCCAAAACAGAGTACGAATTTGAGAGTAAAGCAGCTACCCCTACCCTCGAGGAGTCGAGCCGTTTGCCAGGGCTACTACGACCTGACTTTGGTGTAATCCATCCGTCCTCCTCTTGCTGCTCATTCGATACTTGTTCCTGAGCGATATGACCATCACACCCCGACGAAGAAACAACAACTGCAACTTTCACAACGGGAGCTGAAACTGGAGGGCAATCCGACTCCGTAGCCGGAACTGGAGAGCTAGACTGAGAAGGAGCCTCTGTCGGTGGAACCACCTCAGCCATCAAACAGGTGGAAATAAGGTGTCCCCATTTCATACATTTGGTACAACGCGGTGGTAACCGAGGATAGCTATATTGAACAACAGATTCCAATTCCCCTGCTTCCTCTCCAGTGATAACAAACTCTTTTGGCAACTCCTTGGTCAAATCCGCTTCGACTAGAACCTTAGCTTCAGTGAAACTGTTACACGCCTCTGTTGTTGGGTGCAACCTAACTGGCTTCCCCACGGCACTCGACAAGAATTCAAGACCCTTATCCGTGAACAAGTTGTGAGGAACATTTTTCAGAGTAACCCACAATGGTATGGATTTCATTACTGGCTGAGCGTCTTCTACAAACGGTGTCCACTTGGAGACGATCATTGGAATATTCGTGATGTTCCACATTCCACGATTCAAAACACGACGCCGCATACTCTCATTCTTAATGCGAAACTTAACCGTGAACTCATTCACTGCATACACATCAATCACAGTGGAGAAATCCCCCAGCCGCCAGATCTTATTCACAATCATGTGAATCTTACTGATATGGGGAGCTTTGACGTTAAGGAATTTGCCAATCACAAAATCCTCCCATATAGGCTTTGCCCCAGATAACACCTCTCGCGGCACAACCACCTTCGCCTGACCATCAACCTCTATAACCTCAAACTTCTGCTGAGTGAACGTACGCTGTTGAGTGACATGTAGAAAAGAACGCTTCCCTCCCACCCCTACTCCTGCCTTAGGAGAGTATGAGACAGTTTTTGAGACAGTCCCACTAACACTTCCCTCTGAAACCACCTTCGAATCCTCCGGTAAGTCCTTAGATCCACTCCGTACCATGTCTACTTCCTTCGCCGGTACTACATCTCCCGTACCCCCCGCAGAACGGCTTGGAGAAGTCGTCGGTGCCACTATATGTGACCCAAACGCAAGAGAAACCCTAATCGCCTTTTTTTGCCCTTGCCACGTCAGCCTCCGATGTGTATATTTTATTTCCGTTCAATTTAGATTTGGGTCGACGGTACTATTATATATCTCAATGTTTCATTAGTTTAATTTCTTAATTTTTACGATATTCTTTTTATAAGCTTTAGACACTACTGATGGATACGGAACAAATATTTCATTTTTCTTTTTGTAATTCGTCCGTGCCGCCACCGCTAGGATTGATCTGATCGGTATCTAAACGTTAAAATCTACATATTCAGCTGTATATCCAACCTGTTCGTAAAAAAAGTTTTTTCAAAAAAATCAACACATAGGAAAAGAAGCTGGGATAAAATAACCAAAAAATAAATGCAATATGCATATCAAAAATTTTCTTAAATTTTAAATTTCTTTGAGCTTATATTGGAGTATGGGTCGGCAGTCCATCTTGGGCTTTGTTAATGTCGGTTATTAAAGGGTGGAGACTAGGGTTCGAGGAACGCCGGGTGCACCAATAACCTACTGGTGGATTTGGATGTCCATAGTGTTGGGTTAGGATCGATGCCCTGCAGGACCAGCTTGGGGGCAAACTAGCAGTGAGGCTAGTGGGATCTACGGGACGGGTTGTCACAACATGATTTGTCCATCCTTGACAAAGTGTCCACGACATACTTGTTCTGTTTCATGATTGCAAAGTTTGCGTTTTGTGTACCACGTTTGTCGTGCGGGGGAGTATTGGAGTATGCGCCGGCAGTCCATGTTGCGCTTTGTTAATGTCGGTTATTATAAACCCTAATATTGTTGTAAATCGTAAGAGTTGGATGTTATATAAACCCTTGTATCATTGATTAAGATAGACAACACAATAATAAAGACTTTTCCCAAAAATCTTTCTCTAGTTTCTACAGCTTAATAAGGTAGATAGAAAAGATATGAAATTAGATAAGTCAAAAAGAGCTTTACTCAAATGTAAGAAAATAAATAAAGGAAAGATTAATTTATGAACAGAAAAGATCAAAAGATAGTAGATTTGATATTTTGATAAATGAGAAAACAGAGAAAACAACTCTCAAGTTATGAAGTTACGTACATTGACGTTATAAACAAAAATTTAGACAAATCTTTACTGCTAAAATATCTAATTACATGAGCTAATAAACGTTTTTTGAAACACTATTATAGATCTACTAAGATGGAATCCAACTAATATATTTACGTTCAAATTATAGTACGTGCGTTTTACTTTACTACGCAGAACTACTACTGTTATCCAAATTTTCGAATCAATTCCAAAAAGAAAAAAAACATATTAAAGCGAATAGAATGAATATTTTGACCAGCGTTGTTAGTACATATCAGTTACCATATTTGTAAAAAAAAGTAATGGCAGAGTACAACGTAATAGATTAAAGTTTGATGAGGACTTTAATATCTCTTTAGTTATAGTAATAAGAATTTTATTTCGTAACAGCATTTGTAAGTGTGGACTGCGGGTTATCTCCGAATGACGTGTCTCCTTATATTGAGCCGTTTATTGGACTACAATTCACAACGGATTCAAATTTCATTGAAACTGGAAAACTTGGGAAATTGAGGCAAGCTTAGAGCCCATGTACCTAAAGTCGCAAACGACTTTGAGATACTTTCCAGATGGAATACGGAACTGTTACAATCTTACTGTGCAGCAGGGAACAAAATTATCTGATAAAAGCTAGAGCTGTGTATGGAAATTACGACGGTCTTAACATTTATCCTAAATTTGACATGTACATAGGCCCTAATTTCTGGGTTACAATCAGTGACAGATCTAGAAAATTATTTTACCAGTGGTAATAATATTAAATTAATATATATATATATATAATATTTAAAAATTATGTTTTATAAAACACATAATTAAATTAAAATAAAAAAAGAATCTGAAAAGCCATGTTTTACACATTTAGTATTTAGTTTTTTAGTGTAACAAAATGAAATAGTCTTATAATACTTATTTTCTAACTAAATGGGCTTCTAATATTAATAAAACGAATTGGGTTTTGTCAACATAAAAGTTAAAATTTATGTGTTTATGAGACTTGAGTTTAAATAATATAAGAAGTGGGAGTGGGGGATATATATTTTTTTTTAATAGGGGCATAAATTGAAAAGGTAATAAAATAACACTAACTATTAAAATTTTGACGGTGGCAACTGTCCCAATTTAAATCAACGTGGGTCCGCCCTTGCTTATAATATACCTAGGAAAGTATGTAAATGGTACATGGGAGGAGATCATCTACATTCCAAAATCAAATATGTTGGACGTGTCTTGTCAAGACAGAGACGTCCACGCCGTTTATATCATCCTTAGTGTTATAGCCTCTTGCAAATGCTACTTACATCACTCAATCTGGTTGGTTGAAGACTTCAATGCGGGTTTATCTAAGCGACAACTCAAATGGTTTCGTACAGTAAGTTATCTTTCAAAAAAAAAAAACGTTGTTGGGATTAGGAGAGTCACTAACCGATTGCTGCATGCTCTCTTGAACGTTTCTCTTAGCAAATATTATGGCTACTAATTCGAAACTGCAATAAATGCATATAGATATCCGGATGATGTCTTTGAACGAACAGAGAAAACAAGATATGTTTGCTGAAAGATTCTCTGTATTTCATTAATTATCTTTAGGTTTATACAACTTTGTTATATACACATCTCTTGGAACAATCTAGAATAATGACACAGCTTATTCTTAGCTCACAGCTGTATATGGTGAGTCATCCTGTACACCTTGCAGAGGAGCAAATTTGTTCTTATCTGAGAACGTCACCTTCTCCTTCGTACTGTCTCCAACGGTCTTCTTGGTCATGATTGCTTTAGTCTTTGTCTGTTTGTGTTGAGTGTGATTGTGAGAGATTGACTGGACTTGGGCTTGGGCCTTTGTTGTGTCAAGGCCCACTGTGTTATCTTATACACCCTCCCTCAAACTTGGCGTGGGAGACTTCAGAGAAGTTGACACTCCGAGTTTGCGACGAAGATCAGTGAAGGACGGTCTAGGCAATGATTTGGTGAAGACGTCAGCAAGCTGAAGATGAGCTGGGATGTGATGTGTCTCAATGAGACCAAGTGCTACATGCTCCCGTATGTAATGGAAGTCCTTATCAAAATGCTTGGTGCGATTGTGAAGAGCAGGATTTGCTGTGAGATATACTGCAGATAGATTGTCACAGAATACCTTTGTTGGTTGATGTTGTGAAATTCCTATATCTCGTAGTAGAGAGGCAATCCAAGTAAGCTCACGAGGAACGATGGACATAGTTCGGTACTCTGCTTCAGTGGAAGAGTTTGAGAATTTAGGCTGCCTTTTTGCGGACCATGAGACCAGAGTGGATCCTAATAGAATGCATAATCCACCAGTTGAACGTCTTGTTTCCTTGCATCCTGCATAATTGCTGTCACAAAAGGCAGACAAAACCGGATTGTTATGTTTCCTGATCGGGAGTCCCATGTTTACTGTTTCTTTCGTAGAACTCGCTTGAGTATACTGAAATAAGAGGTCGTAGGAGCATGCATCCGTTGACAGATAAAGTTGACTGCATATTGAAGACCAGGCCTAGTGATCGTTAAGTACTGCAGTTTACCTGCGAGGCTTCGATAGTATGCTGGTTCTGAAAATGGTGCTGCATTCAAGTTGTCAATCTGCTGAGGGAGAGGTGTTGGCATCGGATTACAGTCAGACATGCCAGCTTGATGAAGTATATCTGATGCATAGGCGGTTTAATGTAGAAACAAACCGTTTTCAGTTGATTCAATTTCAATGCCTAGGAAGTAGCGGGGAGGACCGAGATCTTTCATGTGAAAGCGAGTGTTGAGAGCAGCCAAGAGTTGATCCAAAAGTAATGTACTACTACCTGTGAGGCGGATATCATCAACATATAGAAGCAGAATTAGAACCTTCTCTCCTTGATGATACACGAACAAAGACGGATCCGCGGTACTACATTCAAAACCAAAGTCAAGGAGAAAATTGTTGAATGTATCGAACTACGCTCTTGGAGCTTGCTTTAGTCCGTACAGAGCCTTGGTGAGTCTGCAGACATGGTCTGGTTTCTCCGGATCAACAAATCCTGAGGGTTAGAACATGTACACTGGTTCTTGTAGTTCACCGTGGAGGAAGGCATTTCAGACATCAAGGTGTTTCAGAGACCAATCGTTCGCCACTGCTGCATCTAAAACAAGACATATGGTTTCTATTCTTACCACTGGACTGAACGTATCAAGATAATCAATACCCTCCTCTTGATCAAAGCCTTTTGCCACAAGTCGAGCTTTTAATTTATCAGTTGTTCTGTCTGGCTTATGTTTCGTCTTGAACACCCATTTCGAATCTAGAATGTTCATCTCCTCAGTTGGTTCAACAAGAGACCAAGTGTGCAACATATGAATTCTGCCAATTTCATCCATAACCGCTCCATTCCAGCCTGGATGTTTCATTGCAGAGACTATACTCTTTGGCTCATCAGTAGTGAACTTGGAAGCAATGAGGGCATACCTTGGATTTGGCTTATAAATCCCATCTTTTGATCTAGTGGTCATAGGGTGCACATTTTCGACTATTTAAGGCACGCCATCTTCGTCATCACTATCTTCTACTGTATCAGAGTTGGACTCAGTGGAAGAGTCAGTGGTGGCATCTCCTTCATTTTGTTCTTGCATTTCTGTTGCAGGAGGTGTTTGCAGGTCTGGTGCAGCTTCAATAGAAGACTTTGGTAACAGTTGAACTGGAGAAGTAGACACTGAAACTGGAGGCATAGACGTATGTTGCCAAGCTTGTAGAAGCGGAGTTTGATAACTTGTGACGAGATGACTGAATTTTTCTTTGAGTGGGAACGAGCATTCGTCAAAAATGACATGTCTTGAGATGTAGACCTTCCCTGTAGGTGGTTACATACACAAGTAACCTTTGTAATTGTTGTTGTAACCAAGGAATACACATTGCAGGGAACGAGGATCAAACTTGTGCTGTGCAAGTGGTCTCAAACAAGGATAACAAGCCGATCCAAACACCCGTAATGCAGAGTAATCAACTTTTTTATGCAACAAGGATTCATGGGGACTTACATTCTTCAAGACCGTAGAAGGAAGAAGATTGATAAGATAATTAGCCGTGTAGAAGGCTTCAACCCAGTACTTCAAAGGTGTTTGACTATGGAACATCATGGACAGACCAAGTTCCACCAAATGTCTATGCTTTCTTTTTGAAACACCATTTTGTTGTGGAGTGTAGGGGCATGAGATTTGGTGATGAATGCCATGGTCTTGAAAATGCTTCTTTAGAAAATTGCTTGTAAACTCTCCTCCTCCATCACTTTGGAATACTTTTATTTTTGAGTTAAGTTGATTTTCAACCATCTTTTGAAACGCAATGAATACAGAGGCAAATTCTGATTTTAGACGCAAAGGAAAGAACCAAGAGTATCTGGAATGATCATCAACAAAAACTGCATAATATTTGAATCCTTGGTTTGATACATTGGTGATGGCCCCCAAAGATCACAATGAACTCTTTCTAGGGGTTGTAAAGCTCTAGAATCAAAAGAAAAAAACTGTAACTTCTTGCTCTTTCCCATCTGGCAAGGCTCACAAATGGAAGAAGTTCTGCTCTTATTCACTTCAATCTCCTTGCAGGTTTGAACATGCTGAAGAATCCTTGAGTTTGAGTGTTCTAATCGATGATGCCAAGTATCCATAGTCGCTGCACACTGACGATTTGATTAGAACGCAACAAATTCTTGATTCTGCAGAACATAAAGTCCTGTTCTACGAGGACCCTTTGACACCACTTTCAAAGTGGTTAAATCAATTATACAAACAGAATCAGAGTAAAAAAAACACTCCACAAGGATAATCATCACATAACTTGGACACTGATAGGATATTCTTTTGTATATCAGGACAAACAAGAACTTCATTGAGAGGAATAGTACCTTTAGAGGAAGAAATGGTGGTGGATCCAACATGAGTAATCGAGAGATAAGCACCATCTCCGACCATAACAGTATCAGTCCCTTCATAGTTTGTATCATCTTGTAGTCATGATGTTGAGTTTGTTATGTGAGCAGTGGCAGCGGAGTCAGGATGCCATTCCCTACCACTCTCGTCAGACACTCGAAGAGATGCAAACGCCTGGTTTGGAACCTCACTTTGATAGTTATTACCAAAGCGGTTGTAACACTTGATCGCTGTGTGACCAGTATGACCACATATTTGGCAGATTGGTCTCTTCCCTTGTGTTATAGAGGTAGACTGATGCTGAGTAAAGCCACGACCTCGAGTAGTATAGCCACCTCTTCCTTTGTTTTGGCCATAGCGACCACCACGACCTCTTGGATTTGGTTGAAACTGAGGAGCACTTGGATTCGTCTTTTCATTCATGAAGGCAAGGTGAGGAGTGACAGACGGAGACTCATCGTAAGACTGCAGCTTGGTATCAAACCCTTGAACTTCGGACACAACATCATTTAAGGTGGGAGTAGGCAGTTTGCTGAAAGAGCTCTGAATAATGGTTGTTATAGGATCATACTCTCTTCCCAATCCATTGAGAAAACTAAATATCTTCATAGACTCATCAATGGGCTTTCCAATGGAGCTCAAAGAGTCACAAATAGTCTTGAACTAACGGCAGTAGACAGAAAAAGACTTATCTCTCTTTGACAGAAGCTGGAGTCGACGACGGAGAGAGAACTCACGAGCAACGCTGCTCTTGTTGAAGTTCTCTGCAAAAGACAACCATATATCACGAGAGGTTGTAAGATTGTGAACGTGACCTAGAACCTCTTCGGACAGAGTACCAAACAGCCAAGACCGGACGAGCTGATCAGTCCAGAACCATGACTCGTATTGAGGATTAGGAACCTCGGTGGAGACTTCACCAATGACGACGAGGCGAGTATGATCAGGCGCATTGACGGCACCATTGACGAAGCCGATGAGCTTTTGACTGGACAAGAGAGAATTCGAACTGTGTTTTCCACAAAAGATAGTTGGAGTCAGTCAGCTTGAGTGTGACAGAGCTGGTGACATGAACGTTATCAGGAAACAGACAGGTATTTGCCATTGATACACCTGTTAGGGTTTATCAAGCTCTGATACCATGAACGAACAGAGAAAACAAGATAGGTTTGCTGAAAAATTCTCTGTATTTCATTAATTATCTTTAGGTTTATACAACTTTGTTATATACACATCTCTTGGAACAATCTAGAATAATGACAAGGCTTATTCTTAGCTCACAGCTGTATATGGTGAGTCATCCTGTACACCTTGCAGGGGAGCAAATTTGTTCTTATCTGAGAACGTCACCTTCTCCTTCGTACTGTCTCCAACGGTCTTCTTGGTCATGGTTGCTTTAGTCTTTGTCTGTTTGTGTTGAGTGTGATTGTGAGAGATTGACTGGACTTGGGCTTGGGCCTTTGTTGTGTCAAGGCCCACTGTGTTATCTTCTACAGTCTTTGATCGTATATGGGGTTCATACTTTGAACCGGAGTGAAAGAAGATTTCTACTACACTTGGAGTGAACAGCTCTAGTGAATTTCTACCTCCACAAAGGGCACTCATGACTGCCACATCTCCTGCCAATGCTAGTGAACCATTAGATATTAGTGGTGCATTAGAGAACCCAAATGATAAACTGTACTTGTACCTTCACTTCTCTGAGATTCAAGTCTTAAAGGCCAACGAGAGTAGAGAGTTTGAAATCTTTTGGAATAAAAAGCTTGTTTACAATGCCTATAGTCCTGCATATCTAGAGACCAAGACTATACGCAACCCGTCTCCAGTTACTTGCGTAGGGGGAGAATGAACATTAGAGATGATCAAAACTATGAGGTCAACCCTCCCACCTCTGCTTAACACCGTTGAAGTTTTCACAGTGGTTGAATTTCCTCAGCCGGAAACAGATGCTAGTGATGGTAAGTTTTCACTAGTGGTTTTACAATATTTTTCTATGGTAAATCTAAAGTATATTTCCAAACAATGTTGAATTTATGACAGTGGTTGCTATGAAAAACATCAAGACCATCTATGGTTTGGGTGGACTCACATGGCAAGGAGATCCATGTGTTCCTCGACAGTTTTTGTGGAACGGTTTAAGTTGCAACAACACGAAAGCGACTTCACCTCCAAGAATCACTTCCTTATGAGATAATTTAAGAAAACCTTTTCATATTATAAGAAAACATTTTCTAACTGCATTGTTACATTTTTTTTTGTGCCATGACGTTTATATAGGAACCTTTCTTCAAGAGGGTTAACGGGAAGCATATCAGTTGTTATTCAAAATCTCACCCGTCTAGAAAAGTTGTAAGTATGAGGTTTGTTAGCCTTAGGCAAAAAAAAAAACGCACCTACATTTTTTTTTTTCAACCACACCTTAAAAAATTAATAGAGAACTCCAATGTTGGTTGCCCAAACCGAAGGGAAAGAGTTTACAAAAAAAGTTTCTGAAACTAAAGTCCTTAAAGACCGGACTAAACAATCTGCTCTTGCATTAGACAAAAACGCACCTACATTATGAAGGTAACTAATTGAAGTGACTTCTGATTTCTTCCAAACTGTAGGGATTTGTCAAATAACAACTTGACTGGAGATGTTCCCGAATTTTTAGCAAACATAAAATTTCTATTGTTCATGTAAGTTACTCTACATATAATAATATCTTGATTGGTGATATTATATTCTTTTTGATCATGGTTACCTAATATATATATGTATGAATATTCCTCTGGTTGAACAGAAACTTGAGCAAGAACAATCTGATTGGTTTGATTCCTAAAGCTCTTCGCGATAGAGAAAATGAAGGACTTAAGTTATTGTAAGACGGAACTTGTCCCTCCTGAGAATTTTATTCAATATTTTACTAAATATCTTTACCACAAAAATCTGAAATCTTTTTATTTTTGTAGTGTAGACAAATATGTGAACAACTGTTCATCTGGTTCATGCAACCAAAAAAAGAAATTTCCAGTGGTGATTGTTGCATTACCGTGGTCGATCGTTGTCATTACCGTGTTATTGGTATTCATTTGTATGTTTAAGAAAAAGAAGACATCAAATGTGAAAGGTATTGCCCACACACTCATCATAATTAAAGTACACAAAATTTGTTCATGCACTAAATGGGGCTCTCTAGCTACAGGTCTACCCTCACAATCAATTCCGCCACAAGCCAATGATACATCCAACAGTATATCAGAAACATTTAGCGAGACAAAAAGGAAAAGATTTACTCATTCGGAGGTTTTGGAAATGACAAATAACTTCCAAAGAGCTCTAGGTGAAGGAGGGTTTGGTGTCGTCTATCATGGTTATTTGAATGGTTCAGAGCAAGTAGCTGTCAAATTACTTTCACAATCATCAGCACAAGGCTATAAAGAATTCAAGGCAGAGGTATGGATTTTTTTCTTTAAAAATTTTAAACACATAATTATTTTAGTATATGTTAGATTAATGCGCTTGATTCGTTGTTTTTTTTTTAGTTATTATTATTTTACTTAAAACACTTGATTCATTGTTGATTTTTAGGTTGAACTTCTCCTGAGAGTTCACCATATTAATTTGGTTAGCTTTGTTGGGTATTGCGATGAACGTAATCACTTGGCTCTCATCTACGAATACATGTCCAATGGAGACTTAAAACATCATTTGTCAGGTCAAATATCTGTAACATTAACATTTTAATTAACTTTTAAATATTTTAATTATTACAAACAATTTTTTTTGACGACTGATTCTGAGGATCAATTACAGGACAACACGGTGGTTCTGTTTTGAGTTGGAGTACTCGACTACAAATAGCTGTTGATGCCGCATTAGGTTTGTGCTACCTCATAACCATTTTAGTAACATTTCTTTGTTTCATGTGTCACTAGACGTAAATTATTCAAATATACAAGTAGAGAGGACTCATACGTAAATAAAAATGACATTTGCAAATATTTATAGGATTGGAATACTTACATATCGGCTGCAGACCATCAATGGTGCATAGAGTGTCAAAAGTACGAATATTTTGTTGGGTGAGAAGTTCACAGCCAAGATGGCTGATTTTGGGCTTTCAAGGTCTTTCCAAATTGGAGATGACTCAGATGAGTCTCACAGTTTGACTGTTATTGCTGGCACTCATGGATATCTTGATCCCGAGTAAGTATTGTTACTCTACTCATAAGTGTTAATATTTTTTGTTACATACACTAGGACTTTTACATAGACGTCTAGGTCAAACTAATGCTCCATGTAATCTATAACACGTAACAAATTACTGAAATTTGTGTTTAAGAGTGAATCTTTTTTCTATTTTCTTACCTTGCCAGATAATTACAAAATTAACAATATAAAACTTATAAAATAAACTAATCTTTTTTCTCGTAACACGTCTAGGTCAAATTTACTTTTATAGCGTTTAAGAGTGAATCTTTTTTCTATTTTCTTACCTTGCCAGATACTACAGAAGAACTCGGTTGGCCGAGATGAGCGAGCGATATCTACAGTTTTGGGATTGTGTTATTGGAAATTATTACAAGCCAACGTGTGATTGATAAAACTCGTCTGAAGCCTCACATAACAGAATGGGTGGCATCTGTGCTAAGTAGAGGAGATATTACTAGAATTGTTGATCCGAACCTTCATGGAAATTACAATTCACGCTCTGTATGGAGAGCCCTTGAATTGGCTATGTCGTGCGCAAACCCATCTTCAGAAAAACGACCAAACATGTCACAAGTTGTTATCGATCTAAAAGAATGTCTTACTACCGAAAATTCAATGGGAAGTAAGAATGACACGGATTATCATAGTTCACATGCTACCTTGCACATGCTTCTTTATACAGATCCGATATAAATCTTCCATATGCAAAAGCAACTAAACCAAACTTGGGGTTTCTAAAATATAATAAGCTCAAGTTAATCATACTTTTGCAATAGAAGATATGTTTTCACTCATCTCAAAATCTACTCATAGAAAATGAGTTATATGCTGCAAAGAGATCAGTAGAAAATGCTATGCACAATTCATAAAATATATAAATGTTCGTCAGTATTTATATAGATTTTATATGACTATATATATATATATATGACTTCCTTTAGAAGTGACTGGTATAACATCTATTTCGAAAATGTTTACAAGATCTTTTATTCAAAATAACTCTTTAAGGGTTTTGATGATCATCAATGAGTTCTCGAGGTCATATTATGATATCATATATCTTTCGGGATAAGCTCCTCAAGCGTCCCATGAGGCGTATTTCAAGTCATTCATATGGCATCCATTTTGTTTGATAGGGTACTGATACTAGGATTTTTGTGTCTCTTAGCAGGTTCAATTAACCTTAAGTGTTGTAGTATTTAAGGTGTCAATCCATATGGGATGTTGCTAACACTCAAGATGCAATCAAATAATCACAAGTCAAGCCAGTTCAAGAAGAGTGTTTTTCTAACTATCCTAGAATGGTCAAAATACAAAACAGAAATGAGTTACAAAAACATAAATGAAAATGTATGACAAGAAGCAAGCAAGAAAAAGAGAAACCGAAAACGATTCTAAGCATGAACAAATGAAACAGTCTCGGGAATGTAATATCAATAAAAAAGATAAAAGTCCTAAGGATGGGAGTAATTGACGTCGGTGAAGTATCCTAGTCTACAGAGTGTTTAACATGCCACAAGCAATCTATCCCTAAACAATGAACATCACGACTTAGCTAATCCAATCTCTTGACAGAAACTACTCAGACTCAACCACTTCCAAACCTAGCTCTCGCTAGAGAAACATGATCAAGCATGGCATGAAAAACAAGTTCATTCACGTCAACAAACATCCTAGACAACTAATCTCTTAGGCTAGGAACATAAGTCTCTGGCACTAATTGGTCAGACATTTCATCGAACACCTTTTGGGTGCGGAAATGTCTCAAATCTAGTTCCAATTGATCAGAGAAAAACTAGTATTTATAACTCTAGTCCAGAAGGGAATCATACAATCAACGCTTAAACACTCTACATCCTAAGATCCTCCACCTAATCTATCCCATCCTCAAGAACTACCACACTACTTGAAACAAGATCTTTGTGGTGGGACAGGTTAAGATGGAATGGATGATGATGAATGTATGCATTGATTGGTAAGGTGTTTCAATTCCCCTTATGCAGTTGCAGTATAAGGGGTATCAATCCAATTTGAGTGGTTGTAAACAGTTAAGATATGCATAAAGATCTAATTTAAGCCAGATGAAAAGAATGTTGCCACTAAACAATCCTATGATGAAAGTGTAAAGTGCAGAAGGTAAACTAAATGAACTAAGAACTAAATGCAAATGAAATAGAATGATTAAGACAGTAATGATGCAACCAACAGAAACAGAAACTAAGATAAAGAACAAATGCAAGACAATAATGAACAGGACACTAAATGAATGCAGCAGAAATGGAACAGGAATGAAACAAGACAATCACAAATCATAAATAGCAGAGTTCTGGGGATGAACTCGAGCCAGCACTCGACCGAGTGTAGGTCGAGTGAGTGGTCGAGCTAGACTAAACGCAGAAACAGAGCAATGCAATAAAAACAGAGTAATGCAAAGACAGATCAAACTACAATCAAGCAACAGGATTAAGACTGTAAAATCAATAAACAAAGAAGGACTTGAGGAGGGATTCATGGGCTGGACTAATGATTGAGGCTATCTAACTTGATCAACAAATCTCAAACAACATGAGCTAATCTCTAGACATATGAATCCAAGACAAGTTTCTCCCACTCTCATGGTCAAGAAACAATCAAACCTATGCATTTCTAGACTTGCTCTCACATAGTAAAGAATCTACACAAGCAGGCAGTAAGAAATATGTCTCATACCAAACAAAACTTCTAATCTCTTAGCAAGCAAGATGGTAAGCTCTAGATCTAGCCTTATCTATGCCTCTTAAACATTGGTGTGATGCTAAGATGCTTGAAATCAGATCCTACCCTCTCAGATATAGGATCAGCATTAAGAACATCTACCCTAGAAGAGATCTACAACAATCAAGCTTGATCAAGCCAAACAAACCTCATTCACAGCCCAGCCTAACCCATCCTCAAGATCCTAAACTACTACTCACAAGAACACATGATAAACATCAAAATCATAAACCCAGAAAAGATTGAAACTTGCATCATTAGATAGATAAAACAAAGATCTACAATATTGAAAAAGAAATGAAACTTAAATTCTCAATATTAAGAAAGTTATTAAACTAACAATATTGAGGAATTTAGTCTTTTTCAAGTACAAGATCTAGGAAAATAAAAAGCAAAGAAAAAATCCCAAAAGGTAAATACTAGGTTTTTAAGAATATCTAAAAAGCTGACCTTTTGTGGCTGCAGGTACAGGCTTTATATGGAGGGGAGTGGAAGCCCTAAAAATGCTAAAAGACAAAATAGTCAACGGCTCGGTCAACTCGACCTGTGCTCGGTCGAGTGGCAGGTCGAGCTGGCTTCTCTCGTGCATTGTCCACTCGGTCGAGTCCTCAGCACACGGTCGAGTGTCTGGTCGAGTGTGCGGTCGAGTTGGACTCCGGACCTTGTTATTTCAGCCTTAACTCTCTTGCTTTCCCTTCATGATTGCTTCACTCCTTCCTCAGCATTGCTTCCATGCTCCTTAAGCTCCAAAATCACCTGTTTATGCATGAAAAGATGCAAATGCAATGCAACTAAACTCTAATGCATGATTAGTCCTAAAGCTATGCAATAATGGTGAAAATGGATAGCAAAAGATGCAAAAGATGTGAATATACTAAGGGAAAACAGGGTAAAATATATGAACATCAACACCCCCAAACTTAGTCTTTGCTTGCCCTCAAGCAAATAAGCAAGACATAAGAATGTAGGTGAGGTTTGAAAATGGGATCTCAGCTCCTAAAGCTTGCAAACAGACCATCTAGAATCAATGTCCAAGTTACTAGTACTATGATGCAAGTTGAATGAGCTGTACTTAAAGACTTTAGACAAGCATGTCACAACCTTTACTGATTTGAGCCTTAGATATCCACATGCATTCAAATCAACCATTTCCTTTAACATTCATTAATCAAGAACATGAATCAATTCTATGCAATGCTTAAACTCATTTGGCTTGGAGGTAAAGGCTTTGAGACAATGATGGTCTCTTTTAAGAGTGGGGCTTATCAATATCAAGGTTCTCTCATAAAAAATGGATTGAGCTTTAGAAGAATGCTAAAGGTAAGAACACCTAGACACATACAAGAATAAAACCTGTCTACCCAAAGGTACCCAAAGTGTTTATCCTAGCAATCTAAACCCAAATGATCCTAGTGCTACCCTTTAACTTCTTCTTTTCTCTTTCACCCTTTTCTCTTTTGATTTTCAAGTCTTAGGAGAGGTTTCTTATTTGATCTTTCTAGTGGGATGGGGGATTCTTACTTATTTGCTATGGTTCTCTTTTCTTCTTATTCTTAAGACATACAAGCTTTTTGCTAGACTTTTCTTTTCTTTCTTTTCTTTTCTTTAACTAGAACCATCTTCAACATTTTTTTGCTTCCCATCCTTTCACTAGACTTGCTTAAACACAATCTCCTCTTAAAGACTCTACCCTTTTTCTTTCTTTTTTTTTTTTTTTTTTTCTTTCTTTAACTTCCAAGTCCCAAACCCAACAAATGAACCACCTAGTCCTATCTAGTTTGAAAAATGCAAACTAGAACTACACAAGGCTTTACTCTTGTCAGTTCAAACCTAACACTTTCTACCAAGCTCAATCCTAAAAATAGGCCTCACACACTCAAGAATAAACATGGCTTGAAAGAAGGGTTGGTTAAGGGTAGGGGAAACTGATTCTTAATGAGGAAATCAGCTACTTGGATCAACAAGAGTGGTAAAAAGGAGAAAGATGATCCAAATATGTATATGGTATCCATGAGTTTAAAGCAATGCACACATTGATAATTGAAAGTCAATATTAAGTTCGATAGGAAATGGCATCAAATCACAACATGCTTCAATTTAGACCAAATGCAATGCAGGAATTCAATGCTTGGTTCAATCTTATGCTTCTAACCACTCAACTAGCATCAAAGTACTATTAACTTGGGCATTGATCCTAGTCTAGTGAATGAGCAAGCTAACAAGGAAATACTCATCATAGATCCCTAATGCAAGCAGTCCTATATGATAAACAAAATACTTGAATATGCAAAGCAAACTACATGAACACTCTTTTTTTTATAAAGATTTTTGCAAAAATTTTCAAATTTTTAGGGTTTTTCTATGCCTTAGATGCTATGCAAATACTAACATGATGATGCTAAAAATTTGAAATAAGAAAACAAAACACAATGTCAAATGCTATCTCAAACCCTCCCCCAAACTTAAATCACACAGCCCTTGTGTGAAAGAAATTTGTTTGAGGATTCAAGACTTAAAACAAAACACACAATATGAAATGCAAATGGTATTTACAATGGAAAGGTGATAGTGTTACCTCAAGGATTGTAGAAGAAACTATCCACATCCTCCTGCATGCTATCAAAGGTGTAGCTGGGGTCTTGTTGGTGACTTGGAGAGGGGGATTGGGGCAGCTCGACGATGGCGATCGACCGTGACTCGGTCGAGTGCATGTCCGAGGGGGGGTCGAGCTGGCTTGCGAGTCTATTTTCCAAGTCCAATTCTCTCCAAACCCATCTACACTCTCATTAAACAGCCTTCCAACACAAACATAAAAGAAAACACATCAAAACTACAAAAAATAAACCATATTTACAAAGGATACCTTAGGACTTCCTCCCTAGTGAGCTTGTTTAGAGTCACTAAGCTTGACTTCTTATAGCTCTTCAAGCTTGATTTGGAGACCAAGGAGGTGATGAAATCCCCCCTGGTTCTACTTGATAACCCCTGTGTTCCTTCTTGATCACTACTTCCTTAGCACTTGAACCATGTTTCTTCTTAAACTTGAGTCTTGGTCTTGCCTTCTTCCAAGACTTCTTGTTGAATTCTCTTGAAAGTTCTTCACTAGACAAGCCAACCTTTGAACTGAACCCTTGAACTTTTGGACAGTCCTAGCTTGGGCTGAACTTTTAATCCTAGGATTCCCTCCTCCCTCAAAAACTTC
Organism: Camelina laxa; assembly: GCA_024034495.1. Classification (NCBI taxonomy): domain Eukaryota; kingdom Viridiplantae; phylum Streptophyta; class Magnoliopsida; order Brassicales; family Brassicaceae; genus Camelina; species Camelina laxa. The sequence continues at coordinate 15,043,430 of CM043882.1, read as the reverse complement.
ACAACTAGCCTTTTTCCCTATCATAAAGTGTTGACCTTCAATAGTAGGCTGATGAGTAGTATTCTTGATGTCAAACTTCATAGTGAAGTCTTTAGCAAGGTGAAGTTTGATGGTTCCCATCTTAACATCTATTACAGCTCCAACTGTGGCTAAGAATGGTCTCCCCAAGATGAGAGGATCTTCTGGCTCTTGGTCCATGTTCATGATCACAAAATCAAAATTATCCCAAGCACATCCCTCTTGGATCCATCTGCCATGCCAATATAGAGATTGCAAGGCTTAAAGTATTCATACCCCAACTTTTCAGCCACTGAGTATGGCATTAGGCTCACTGAAGCTCCCAGATCACACAAGCATTTGTTGAAGTGCATGTAACTAATGGAGCAAGGTAGATCAAATGATCCAGGGTCTTCAAGTTTTGTTGGTATAACAGCTTCCCCAATTTCTCTTAAATCCTTCATGTCTTGTTCCTGAGCTTTCATCTTGGATAATTCAAGCAGCATGTCCTTGTAGGAAGGATTCTGAACGAATTTGCTCAAGTCAGGCCCTCTCTCCTCTTCCTTGTAAGCAATGGTAATCTCTTGTATAGCCATTACTTCCTCCTTCTTCTCAATGACAACCTCCTGTTGTATGGCCATTACTTCCTTTCTTTCAATCACAACTTCTTCCTTCAAAGCCATCACTTCTTCCTTCTCAATGACTTTTGTTGTTGTAAAGCTAACTCCTTCTCTTGTTGCAAAGCCAACTCTTCCCTTTTCTCAATAATTTCCTGTTCTTTCAGCTTCTGTGCCTTGAAACGTCCTGGGAATGGTAAAGGTGGTTTGTAAGCAGGAGGAATGTACTTAGCAGGCTTAACAACTTTTGTGTCCTCAGCTCGATCGACCACTCGATCAGTCACTCGGTCGAGTGCCGTCTCGAGCACTTGGTCGAGTGCTTTGACGGATTCAGTCTGCTGTGCACAAGCTTCACCCGGGCTTCAATAAATGACCAATCCTCCCCACCTGAATCTCACTGTCCTCAGTGACAGCATCTTCATAGAGATTAAGAGCTTTAGCTGTAAACTCCATTGGGTTTGGAATAGGTTCTTCAAGAAGTTGGTTTGGCTTAGGAGCTGAAGTAGGAGCAATGGAGCTCTCCATGTACTTGACCTTGAAGTTTTGGTCACTAGAATAGGAATTCAACGTTTGGTTCAGCTCAGCAAACTGCTTTGCTACCTCAATCTGCTCAGTTGCTTGCCCAAGTAAAAGTTGCTGCATCATAGCTCTTAAGTCAGGTTCTTGGGCTTGTGAAGTTTGAAACACTGGAGGGTGACACCATTGAGCCTGGAATCCTGGTTGATGTTGCCATGGTACAGAATGGAACATACTGTTGTGAAACATGATGACTGACTCGGACAGGCACTCGGTCGAGTACAGGCTCGAGTGGGTGGTCGAGTCGACTGGGAGCTGATGTCTATTTGTATCCGGCTTCTGACTCGATCAGGTGCTCGAGCACACACTCGGTCGAGTGGTGGTCGAGTTGGTGGTCGAGCTGGTACCTGAAACTCAAGCACAAACAAGCAGAAGAAGAAACAAGATCAGTAATGAACAAGTGGATAACGAACTTAATCTTAGACTTTTATGGATCCTAATTGTCACAAAAACACACTCAAATAGGCAACGACGCCAAATTGAAACAAGATATTTATGGTGGGTCAGGTTAAGATGGAATGGATGATGATGAATGTATGCAATGATTGGTAAGGTGTTTCAATTCCCCTTATGCAGTTGCAGTATAAGGGGTCTCAATCCAATTTGAGTGGTTGTAAACAGTTAAGATATGCATAAAGATCTAATTTAAGCCAGATGAAAAGGATGTTGCCACTAAACAATCCTATGATGAAAGTGTAAAGTGCAGAAGGTAAACTAAATGAACTAAGAACTAAATGCAAATGAAATAGAATGATTAAGACAGTAATGATGCAACCAACAGAAACAGAAACTAAGATAAAGAACAAATGCAAGACAATAATGAACAGGACACTAAATGAATGCAGCAGAAATGGAACAGGAATGAAACAAGACAATCACAAATCATAAATAGCAGAGTTCTGGGGATGAACTCGAGCCAGCACTCGACCGAGTGTAGGTCGAGTGAGTGGTCGAGCTAGACTAAACGCAGAAACAGAGCAATGCAATAAAAACAGTAATGCAAAGACAGATCAAACTACAATCAAGCAACAAGATTAAGACTGTAAAATCAATAAACAAAGAAGGACTTGAGGAGGGATTCATGGGCTGGACTAATGATTGAGGCTATCTAACTTGATCAACAAATCTCAAACAACATGAGCTAATCTCTAGACATATGAATCCAAGACAAGTTTCTCCCACTCTCATGGTCAAGAAACAATCAAACCTATGCATTTCTAGACTTGCTCTCACATAGTAAAGAATCTACACAAGCAGGCAGTAAGAAATATGTCTCATACCAAACAAAACTTCTAATCTCTTAGCAAGCAAGATGGTAAGCTCTAGATCTAGCCTTATCTATGCCTCTTAAACATTGGTGTGATGCTAAGATGCTTGAAATCAGATCCTACCCTCTCAGATATAGGATCAGCATTAAGAACATCTACCCTAGAAGAGATCTACAACAATCAAGCTTGATCAAGCCAAACAAACCTCATTCACAGCCCAGCCTAACCCATCCTCAAGATCCTAAACTACTACTCACAAGAACACATGATAAACATCAAAATCATAAACCAGAAAAGATTGAACTTGCATCATTAGATAGATAAAACAAAGATCTACAATATTGAAAAAGAAATGAAACTTAAATTCTCAATATTAAGAAAGTTATTAAACTAACAATATTGAGAATTTAGTCTTTTCAAGTACAAGATCTAGGAAAATAAAAAGCAAAAGGAATAAATCCCAAAAAGGTAAATACTAGGTTTTTAAGAATATCTAAAAAGCTGACCCTTTTGTGGCTGCAGGTACAAGGCTTTATATAGGAGGGGAGTGGAAGCCCTAAAAATGCTAAAAGACAAAATAGTCAACGGCTCGGTCAACTCGACCTGTGCTCGGTCGAGTGGCAGGTCGAGCTGGCTTCTCTCGTGCATTGTCCACTCGGTCGAGTCCTCCTCAGCACACGGTCGAGTGTCTGGTCGAGTGTGCGGTCGAGTTGGACTCCGGACCTTGTTATTTCAGCCTTAACTCTCTTGCTTTCCCTTCATGATTGCTTCACTCCTTCCTCAGCATTGCTTCCATGCTCCTTAAGCTCCAAAATCACCTGTTTATGCATGAAAAGATGCAAATACAATGCAACTAAACTCTAATGCATGATTAGTCCTAAAGCTATGCAATAATGGTGAAAATGGATATCAAAAGATGCAAAAGATGTGAATATACTAAGGGAAAACAGGGTAAAATAAATGAACATCACTACTCAGATCCGAAAATCATCATCAAGGATGCAAACACAGAAATCATTGAAACAAGAATTCTTAGATAGGTAAAAATGAAATAACAAGTTTGTAGAAGAAATCAAATGCAAATACTCAATGTATTAAAAGATATCTGGATACAAAGTCTGAGAACGGTTTTGGAGGCTAGGTAGAACCTTCAGAACAAAATGAGATAAAAGATTAGATGTTTTCAGTCAAGACTTAACAAAAATGTATTTATCGTAAAAACATGTAAATCCCTAAAACTTAAAACGACAAGGTGAAGCGTCGGTTTAGGAATCTCTGAAGCGTGCAAGGCGGAACGTCTTCCTAACATGTGCGAACGAGTAGTGGCTCGAGTGGGGATGGTGTTGGCTCGAGTGGAGGAGGGTCGAGTCGACGGGCAGATGCTCGAGCTGGAGGGTCGAGTCGATGGGTGGCGACTCGAGCTGGAGGGTCGAGTCGACGGGTGGCGACTCGAACTGGGTGTATATGTCTCCACTAAAAAGGTGATAACTCTTGAACCACGCCTCCGATCGACTTGAAATAAACGGCATTGGAAAGATGACTCAATTCTCTACAACTTTGATGAAGACATCGAAAGCTGAATCCCCCGACCGGTGGCTCGAAAGACGACTCGAACGGCGACTCGATTGACGGTCAAGGTGTTGCTCGAGTGAGTGACGACTCGATCGACGGTCAAGGTGTTGCTCGAGTGGGTGACTCGAACGACGTCGAACGACGACTCGAACGATGTGTTTTCGACGTCTCCTAGATACCTGAAATACTCTGTAATGTACAATGTATTCAAGAATGATGCAAGAACTACCTAAATATGCAAAGTGTACAAAAGAGACTAGAAATTTATGCAAAACAACTAGTTATCCTAACTAAATGAATGAAAAATACATGCTTAGCAGAGACAAAATATAGACATATCAACTCCCCCAAATTTATTCTTTGCTTGCCCTCAAGCAAATGATCAAATACAACGTATGGAGAAGAGGTGTGAAGATGGGGTCTCAGAACCCTAAACATGCTGAATAGAATAGTTAGAATCAAGGTCCTTGTTTTTAGTTCTATGATGTGTGGTGAAGGAATTTCATTTGTTTGATATACACATGCAATCCTATCAATCACCCCCTTTAACATTTATTAACGAAGAACCATGAATCAAGCTATGCAGTGTCATTGAAATCATTTGGCTAGGGTGAAAGGTTAGAGACAAATGTGGTCTCTTTCTCAAGTGGTTCCATCGATACATAACAAGGTTCTCTCATGAAAAGAGTTGAGCTTAAGAGAAGGCTTAAGGTTGAAACCAACTGATACATACAAGAGCAGCGCCCTGTCTACCCAAAGAACATTCCAAACCAAAGTTGGTCCTATCTCTACCCTTCATCAGAAACTTCATCTCAAACCCATTCTTTCATTCTTTAGATTTGGTCTTAGGAAGAGTTCACTTCTTATCACTCTAGCAGATTGGGAAAACTTTAATATCACTATGGTTCATTCTCTTTTCTTCTGAAGACTCTAGACATCTTAAGCATTTTTACTTTCTTTTCTTTGTCTAATTTTTTATTTCATGCCCATAACCAATTATTCTTTTTACTTTGCTCACCCCAAATCCTTTACTAGACTTGTAAACTTTGAAAAACACATCCCCTTCCTTAAGACTTTCTACCCATTACTTTTCTGCACAAATCCATACCCAATACCCAATATCAAGTTCTCACCTAGTCCTACTAGTCCGGATAGCGCGAACTAGAACTACACAGGATCCTACTCTTGTCGGTTAGAACAAAACACTTTCTAACAAGCTCAAATCGGAAAAGACCTGACACTCAAGAATACCATTGGCTTGAAAGAACGGTTGGTTAAGGGTGCAGGGAACTGTTCCAAAGATGGGAATCAACTACTTGGATTGACAAGGATGGTAAAAGTGTGAAAGACAATCCAAGTATGTATATGGTATCCATGAATTCAACTTCAATGCATAACAAGACAATTGCAAGTCAGGATTAGGTTCAGATAGATAGGGAATGACGTCAATTCAAAACATGCTTCAATCTTACGTTTTCAAGTTCAATCAACAAGCATCAAAGAACTAAGAACTAGGGTCTTGATCCTATCCTATTGAATCCAGCATGCTAACAAGGTTACAATCATCATCAACCCCTATGTTAAATGTGACAACCCTATATAGATAACTCTAGACTCAATCCTAAACTGCAAGTGCAAACTACATGAACACTCTGTTTTTGTGGAAATTTTCGATTTTTTTTCAACTTTTTTTTTTGTTTTTCCTATGCAAATAGATGGATGCAAACTCAAACATAATATGATGCAAAAATTTGAAATAAAAATAAAAAAAACACAACATTAGATACATCATCTCAAACCCTCCCCCAAACTTAAATTACACAGTCTCCTGTGTAAGAGAAATTTGCAGAAGGATTTGAGAATCATAACACACACGATACAGGAAATGAGATGGTATATACAAAGGGAAGGTAGGAGTACCTCAGTAGTAGAAGAAGTTGTCTGTGCTCGCCCAAGGAGGAGCGTGATACTAACTCTGTCCTTCCTCTTGTTCGGAATCCGCAGGAGTGACCTGAGCTGGTTGGTCGACTTGCTGCTCTACTGCTTGGGTGTTCTGATAAACATTTGGTTGCTCGTCGCACTGCATGTCGTCGACTCTGGACTCGCCATGGTCCGTGACTAGCACAACAACCTCAGTAGGCTAATTATCGCCTTGATGTTCGACCTGCTGCTCAACCTTGTGCATGTCCTGATAATCACCCTGAGGCGCATCCCGCTGCTCAACTTCAACCCCGCGTTCGTGCTCATCTCGAGTTTCAGAATGACGCGCTGAATGATGACTAGAAGAGGCTCTGGAACCTCGCGATCCGCGTGTCCGTCTCTCCCTAGACTCGTGTGATGAGTGGCGTGAAGGAGCGGGTGAAGTCTGAGGCTGCCGGGACACATATGAAGATTGGCGAGCTGGAGATTGGACAGGGGAGGGTGTTCGCTCTAGGGTCACAGAGGCACGTCCTGGCATTGGTCTGGTGTCCTCGGGGACAGACCTAGGAATGGCGGTTGTGGAAGTCGAGCAGTTAAACTTACGCATGAAGCTCTTGATATTCTTGGTGAAACTGGTGAACGCCTTGTCTCGTGCCTTCCCCCATCGCTGAAGTTGGTTGAGGCGGTGATGCACTGCTCTGACTCCCTTTGCCATCCTTGGTTCTGTGTACTCCTTGAAGTAGAACTGCTCTGGGCGGTATTCCTCGGTGTCCTCCTCCATTGGGTCGGTCTGTGCTTCCGCGACGTCAACATGTTCCTCCTTAGCTTCGGAGCTGTAGAGAGTATCCACGGGGGGAATGAATTTGATATGCTCGCCCTTCAAGATGGTGGTCAAGTCGACGCAAGGGAGTAGTAATCGCGAGGGACCCACCGCAGGATGCACAAACTTGTAAAGCAATCATCCATTCCTCAAGCCCCAGTCTAAAGTGCGAAGCTGCCGCAAGTTGTTTAAGTCTATTCAGCGTGGTAGGTGCGGCTCGGATTGTAGGGGAACACCAGCAGCCTCAAGAAACCAAGTCACTACGCCGCCCATGCACATTACTCCAGGAGTGCGGTTGCTGTTGAGTCTCGAGACCCAAGTCTTGTATGACATGATGTAGTTGAGAAGGTAGAGCGAGACGGAGGTGTTGGACATGTCGCCTTGCAACGCAATACAATCCATGGAAGTGAACGAGAGTCTCTTAAGTGCCAGATCGATCATCTCATGCTCGCCATAAGTAATATATCCCTAGATCTCTTTGGCATAAAAGGCATTTGCGACCGCTTTCTGGAAGTAACGCAACACCGGGCTTCTCAGGTTCGTCGCCTTTGTTTTTGATGTAGTAAATGTTGGCGTGCTTCCGATCGTTGTCCAGAGAGCAGATATCTCATTCCTGTCAAACTGCGGCGTGGTTCTTGTTCCGCTGGGAAAACCGAATATCTCTTCGATGGCTTGGAATGTAAGATTGCAGAACTGGCCATGAACGCGAAAGGTAATGTAGCCCAGTCCTCCATCAGACATCATGCCTGGCTCATCCGCGTACAATTGCATCTCCAAGGTGGAAAGGAACTGAATTGTCTCCTCTCTAAATTCACTCTTGGGGGTGTTCATAATTCTCTCCAGATGACATCCCCGAAACAAGTATTGAACATCCTCCCCAATCCCTAGTAGCTCCATCGTCTCAGGATGTGGATATCTTGTTCCACTAAACTCGGATTGTTGGAACAGCTCGTAGTACTCCTTAGGAGTCAGCTTCGTCTCATATTGTCGTCGTCGTACAGATTTCCTTGGCTCTTGTGCTGGACGCGACGCAGGTTCTTCCTGTTCGTAATCACTGCGTTCGTCTCTGGAGAGGGAAACTCGGGCCGGTCTCTTACCGCGACTCTTGCTCTTGGAGAGCGGTTTGTCTTGTCTGCTCGAACCCGCTGGTTGTTCTGAACCCCCAACAACCTCGTCAACCATGTTTGTTATTTTCATGAAACGCTTCGCTATGGATTCGGGGGATGAACGTTCTCCATCAACACAACTATATGCCTCTCTCATCTCGTGTATAAGCTCAGTACTTTTTCTGTTTCTCTGAAACATGTAAACTCAAAGCTAAACGTTAATACGTTAGTGAGAAAATAATAAGAGCAATTAACAACTTTGATATTTAGAATGCTAAAAGAGGAGTGTATCAAACCACAACGACAAGTATGGTTCACATCGGTGAATCAAACGAGCTGGGTCGAGTGGAACGTACAAAGTCTACTGCTCGATCGAGAGGGTCGAGTCGGCGTGGGTCGAGTCGTGTCGTCATTGACTCGAACAGAGACGGTGACTTCGGTGGATCGAGTGGAACGAGCGGTGACGACGGAGCAAGAAAACCGATAGAGTGAAGTAGTGATGGCGCGACTCGAGGGAGAATTTGACGGCGACTCGAGCGGATGTGAGTCGAGCTGTGATGGCGCGACTCGAGGGAGAATTTGACGGCGAGGGTCCAGTGGATGTGGATCGGAGTCGGACGTGAACAGTACACCGGTGGATGGTGGTGAGAAGATTAGACAGAAAGTTGATGTGTTTGTGTTGAGGGAACAAAGGAGATGGGAGAGAGTTCACGTGGATGACATCAAAAGAAAAAGAAGTGAGTGAAGATTGAGTGGAGAGGGAGAGTTCACGTGGGTGATCGATTTTTTTTTTTTACTCACTCTCCTTTTCACTCTGCTTTTCTTTGTATCTCCATGTCTATTGCAAATGCTCCCTTCTGTAGATTCCTGAACACAAGAAAACCAAAAACAAAAATTGAAAACACGAGGACCCTAAAAAAAAAATATTTACAGTGATACCTTTGGGACTTTCTCCCAAGTGAGCTTGTTTAAAGTCTCTAACTTGACTTTTCAGCTTTTTAGGCATTTCGGGGTTCATAGAGGAGCACATAAGACCCCTCTGGTCGGACTTGATCAGCTAAATATTTCTTGACTCTCTGACCATTTACAGTGAATTCACTACCATCCTTGTTCAGAAGAGTGATAGCTCCGAACGGCAGAAATTCCTTGACGTCAAAAGGTCCAGACCACCTAGACTTAAGCTTTCTAGGAAATAACTTAAGTTTGGAGTTGAAAAGCAAAACTTGATCCCCAGTCTTGAGCTCCTTGACAACAATTTTCTTGTCATGAAAATTCTTGGTCCTTTCTTTGTAGATCTTTGAGCTCTCATAGGCGTCAAGTCTGATTTCTTCCAACTCATGTAGATCAAGAGTCCTCTTAGCCTGAGCTGCGTCAATATCTAAGTTCAGCAACTTGATAGCCTAAAGTGCCTTATACTCAACCTCTACAGGGAGATGACATGCTTTACCATAGATCAACTGAAAAGGTTTTCGTCCTATTGGCGTCTTGAACGCTGTTCTGTATGCTCAGAGAGTCTCGTCTAACTTGACAGACAGATCTTTCTGCGAAACTCCAACAATCCTTGACAAGATACCCTTGATCTGTTTGTTCGAAACTTCCACATGTCCGCTGGTCTGAGGGTGATACGTAGTAGACACCTTGTGCTTGACCCCATACTTTCTCAGCATACTCTCAAACACCTTGTTGACGAAGTGAGTTCCACCATCACTAATCACTGCTCTCGGTATCCCATATCTTGGAAAAATTATACTTTTGAATAGCTTTAGAACAACCTTGTGATCATTGGTAGGACTGGCAATGGCTTCAACCCACTTAGAAACATAATCAACTGCCACCAGAATATAGACATTGCCATTTGATGGCGGGTTGAAAGGACCCATGAATTCTATCCCCCAAACATAAAATATCTCTACTTCCAAGATCGGGTTCTGGGGCATCTCGTTCCACCTTGTGATGTTGCCCATCCTCTGACAAGCGTCACACTTGGTGATGAAACTGTGAGCGTCCTTGAACAAGGTTGGCCACCAGAGACCTGCTTGGAGAACCTTATGAGCTGTCTTGAATGTGGCGAAATGACCTCCATAGACGGAACCGTGACAATGCTCAAGCACTCCCTGTACTTTCCCTTCTGCTATGCATCTTCTGAACAGACCGTCAAAACCTCTCTTGTACAGATAGGGTTCATCCCAGAAGTAGTGGTTGACTTCTCTGAAAAAGTTCTTCTTCCTGTAGGGATCCATGTCATCAGGAACTTCTCCACAGACCTTGTAATTCACGAAATCAGCATACCATGGCGCAGTATCCGAGGTGATCGCCATACAGTTGATTTTTAGGTTCTCAACCCCGGCGTCATGCATATGCTCACAAACCTGGGCGACCAGAAGTTGTTCCTCAGGCCTTGAGTCATCTATTGGAACAGCATCTTCAATCCTCATCCTTGACAAGTGGTCTGCAACTCCATTTTCTATTCCTTTCTTGTCAACTATCTCCATGTCAAACTCTTGGAGAAGCAGGATCCAGCTCAACAGTCTCGGTTTGGTATCCTTCTTCGAGTAGATGTGTCTCAAAGCAGCATGATCGGTATACCCAATGACCTTCGAACCCACAAGATAACTCCTGAATTTCTCGAATGCAAACACAACTGCTAGGAGTTCCTTCTCTGTGGTAGCATACCTTCCCTGGGTCTCGTCCAAGGTGCGACTCGCGTAGTAGATGACATGAAGCTTCTTGTCAATACGCTGTCCAAGAACTGCTCCAACTGCAAAGTCTGAAGCATCACACATGATCTCAAAACGATGATCCCAATTCGGAGCTTGCACTATGGGTGCTGAAACCAAAGCTTCCTTGATCTTGCTGAAGGCTTCCAAACATGCTGCATCAAATTCGAACTCAACCTCCTTGCAGAGCAACCTTGTCAAAGGTCTTGCTATTTTTGAGAAGTCCTTGATGAATCTCCTGTAAAACCCAGCATGTCCCAGAAAACTCTTGATGTCCTTCACTGTCTTAGGCGGTTGAAGCTGAACCATGACCTCAATCTTAGCTTTGTCAACCTCAATCCCTTTCTCAGAAATTTTGTGTCCCAGAACGATCCCTTCTTCAACCATGAAATGGCACTTCTCCCAGTCAGCACCAGGTTCGTCTCCTCACATCGCGTCAATACCCTGCACAGATTCAACAAACAGGAAGAGAAAGTGGAACCGTATACAGAGAAGATGTCCATAATCCGAGAAAATTGACAACCATGAAGTTGTCCACAGACTCCTCAATTAAATCCGAGAAAATTGAAGTCATGCACCTCTGAAAGGTGGCAGGAGCATTGCACAAGCCAAATGGCATGCGTCTGTAGGCAAAAAGTGCCATAGGGACAAGTAAAGGTTGTCTTTTCCTGATCATTTGGGTGGATAGGGATTTGGAAGAATCCACTATACCCATCAAGGAAACAATAATAGGGATGACTAGCTAGTCTAAACATTTGATCAATGAAAGGCAAAGGAAAATGATCTTTCCTAGATACAGCATTCAACTTCCTATAATCTATACACATCCTATGTCCTGTGATGGTTCTAGTTGGGATTAACTCATTTTTGTCGTTTTTGATCACAGTTATGCCTCCCTTCTTAGGTACACAGTGCACTGGAGATACCCAAGTATTATCAGAGATATGATAGATAACTCCAACATCAAGTAGTTTTAGGATTTCTTTCTTAACTACCTCTATCAGATTAGGATTCAATCTTCTTTGGAGTTCAATACTAGCATATGATTCATTTTCAAGATTGATCCTATGGGTGCAAAGATTAGGTGAAATTCCCTTGATATCATCTAAAGAATAACCAATAGCCTTTCTATACTTTTTTTAGCTCAGTTACTAGCATCCCCAATTCATCATCACTCAACCTAGCATTCACTATAACAGGATAAGTATAATTGGTTCCCAGAAAGACGTACCTGAGCCCGGAAGGAAGAGTTTTGAGTTCTACCTTTGGAGCTTTCAGTTCCGACCAGTCCTCAGGACGGGAGTCTGGAATGATCACGGTCGAGTGAGAGGGGTGCGACTCGATCGAACGGGACAACGGTGTCACGAGTCGGGTCTTGACGTCGGTCGAGCGGCAGATATCACGTTCTGAACTCTCTATCTCAACTGCAAGTACCTCCTTTGCGTCAGATAGCTGCTCGAATTCCTCTGATCCATCCGTTTCTCTGTGGGAATCTAGCAGATGCTTGTAACAAGTGGTCTCCTCATGCAGAAACCCTTCTTCTCAATCTTTGGTTTGAGCAGTTTTGAGATGATCTTCTTCAGGTAGTTCCTCCAACAACTCATCAGCCAATTTATCCATCTCTTCAATGTAGAAGACTTGTCTTCCTATCGTTGGCTTCTTCAAGGTATCCTTAATGTCAAACTTCATAGTGAAGTTGTCGCCCAGATTGAGGTCAATCTTGCCATTTCTGACATCAATGATGGCTCCAGCAGTCGCTAGGAAAGGTCTTCCTAAAATCAGAGGATCTTTAGGTTCTTCATCCATCTCCAGAACCATGAAGTCTGTTGGCACTTCCACGTCTCTGATCCTGACAGGCAAGTCCTCTAAGATACTATGTGGAAGTCTCACTGATCTATCTGCAAGGATGAGGGAGATGTCGCATCCCTTAAACCTTGTGAAACCCAACCTCTTAGCCACAGAGAATGGCATCAGATTCACTAAAGCGCCAAGATCACATAAGCACCTCTCAAAAGACATAGGTCCAATGGAGCAGGGTAGAGTGAATGATCCAGGATCTTTGAGCTTCTTGGGTACAACCTTCTTCTGGATGATTGCACTGCACTCAAGACTTAGTACAACCATGCCTTGAACTTCTTTTGATCTCTCCATCACTAAGTCCTTGAGGAATTTCTGGTAGTGAGGAACAAGTGCGAATGCATCCAGCAATGGCATCCTCAACTCAATCTCCTTGACTTGTTTTTCGAACAAGGCTTTGTATTTCTCAGTAAGCTGCTTCTTGAACCTCATTGGAAATGGTAGAGGAGGCTTGTACGGTGGAGGGATGAACCTCGAAGGTCTGTCTTCAGAAAAAACAGGCTCCTTAACCGCTACATGTTCGGACTGCGTCACTGGTTCAACCGGGTCTTTGACTGCTTCGTCTGGGTTCTCCATCTGAGCGTCATCCTGTCCAAAATCCTCCCCAGCCAATTCCTCACTGTCCCCAGTGACGTCTGGAACTCCTTGCCTGGGAGGCAATGTTTTCCCACTTCTCAGCGTAATGGCATTGGCGAACTCCTTGGGGTTCTGAACAGCTTTACCTGGGAATTGGCCAGGCTTTGGGGCAGAAGTAGAAGCCGATTGGCCCTCCATGTACCTTATCTTCGAATTCAGAGTTTCGAATTTGACGTTCAGATCATTGTAGGAACATTCCATCCTCTGACTAAGGTCAGCGAACTTCTTTGCAGTATCCATGGAACCGCTAGCTTGGCCCTGAAGAATTTGTTGCATGCTTCATTTCTTGATCTAGAGTTGGTGTAGGCTGAACTGGTTGAGGGTGGAATCCTGGCGGTGGTCCTGAGGGAGGTTGGTAACCCTGCTGGAACTGTTGTTTTGGAGCAAATTCCGGATTGTAAGGCACAAAAGGTTTTTGTTGCCCTTGCTGTTGTTGTTGAGGCGGGTACACCTGATCCTGTGGATTAGCAACATTGGTACTTCGGTAAGACAAATTGGGGTTCGTCTTGTAGGGGTTGTAACCTTTGTTGTATATACCCTGATTCTGAACATAGCTGATCTCTTCACTCTGCTCACCCTCCCCGTCTGGAACTTGGAAAGGGTCGTCCTCAGAGACGAAGTGGACGTTCCTCTGCTGGATCAGCAAGATACGGTCAAGCTTCTCATTGACATTCTTGAGGTCCTTCTTGTACTTCTCTTCAAACCCATCGTCGCCGCGAAATGTGCGGTCATAATCCTCGTTGTAGTTGCCGTCGGACTGAGCGAGATTCTCCACCAGTTGCCAACCTTCATCGACGTCTTTGTTCAGGAAGTTACCGTTAGAAGCGGTGTTAAGCAGCATACGTATTTTGGGAAGGACACCACGGTAGAGAGTACTCAGTAATGACTCGTTGCTGAAACCATGGTGTGGGCACTGGCTGTGGTAACCCTTGAAACGCTCCCATGCTTCACAGAATGATTCTAAGCTCTTTTGAGTGAAGCTGAAAATCTCATTCCTGAGACGTGCTGTTCTAGAGTTAGAGAAAAACTTGGCCAAGAATGCTTTCTTGCAACCATCCCAAGTGGTGATTGATCCCTTGGGAAGGTTTTTCTCCCATTGATGAGCCTTGTCTCCCAGGGAGAAAGGGAAGAGGCGCAACTTGTAACCATCCTCACTCACGCCGTTGATCTTGGTGAGACCACAAAGACGGTCGAACTCGTCCAAGTGGTCGAGTGGATCCTCCATAGGCAACTCGTGAAACTTGTTTCCTTGGATCATGGTGATCAGACCACTTTTTATCTCGAAGTTGTTGTTCGGCACGGCGGGAGGGACGATTCCAGCACGTTGAGTATGAGTGTTCGGTGCATCCCCAACACCAATGTGTCGCGGTCCCTGATGTGGTTCATTCTGGTGTTCCATAGTGACGTGTGCGGGATGATCAGTGGGTTGACGAGCTTGTCGTGGGCGTTGCAACCGATTGATTTCGTCGATCACAGGAAGGAGATTTTGATGCCCTCTTGATCTGGTGTGCATGCAAGGTTGCAATCAACAAGTACCTGAGATGCAAAACAAACAAGCAGAAAACCAAAGCAAGTCAGTACGCAGAATGATTGTGTAACAAAACTTAATCTCGCAAAACTTGAAATCTTAAATGTAGCAAAAAGAATCCCAAATGGCAACGGTGCCAAATTGATACTAGGATTTTTGTGTCTCCTAGCAGGTTCAATTAACCTTAAGTGTTGTAGTATTTAAGGTGTCAATCCAAATGGGATGTTGCTAACACTCAAGATGCGATCAAGCAATCACAAGTCAAGCCAGTTCAAGAAGAGTGTTTTTCTAACTATCCTAGAATGGTCAAAATACTAAACGGAAATGAGTTACAAAAACAGAAGTGAAAATGTATGACAAGAAGCAAGCAAGAAAAAGAGAAACCGAAAACGATTCTAAGCATGAACAAATGAAACAGTCTCGGGAATGTAATATCAATCAAAAAGATAAAAGTCCTAAGGATGGGAGTAATTGACGTCAGTGAAGTATCCTAGTCTACAGAGTGTTTAACATGCCACAAGCAATCTATCCCTAAACAATGAACATCACGACTTAGCTAATCCAATCTCTTGACAGAAGCTACTCAGACTCAACCACTTCCAAACCTAACTCTCGCTAGAGACACATGATCAAGCATGGCATAAAAAATAAGTTCATTCACGTCAACAAACATCCTAGACAACTAATCTCTTAGGCTAGGAATGTAAGTCTCTGGCACTAGTTGGTCAAACATTTCATCGAACACCTTTTGGGTGCGGAAATGTCTCAACCGTAGTTCCAATTGCTCAGAGAAAAACTAGTATTTATAACTCTAGTCCAGAAGGGAATCATACAATCAACGCTTAAACACTCTACATCCTAAGATCCTCCACCTAATCTATCCCATCCTCAAGAACTACCACACTACTCAGATCCGAAAATCATCATCAAGGATGCAAACACAGAAATCATTGAAACAAGCATTCTTATATAGGTAAAAATGAGATAAACAAGTTTGTAGAAGAAATCAAATCCAAATACTCAATGTATTAAAAGATATCTGGATACAAAGTCTGAGAACGGTTTTGGAGGCTAGGTAAAACCTTCAGAACAAAATGAGATAAAAGATTAGATGTTTTCAGTCAAGAATTAACAAAAATGTATTTATCGTAAAAACATGTAAATCCCTAAAACTTAAAACGACAAGGTGAAGCGTCGGTTTAGGAATCTCCTGAAGCGTGTAAGGCGGAACGTCTTCCTGACATGTGCGAACGAGTAGTGGCTCGAGTGGGGGATGGTGTTGGCTCGAGTGGAGGAGGGTCGAGTCAACGGGCAGATGCTCGAGCTGGAGGGTCGAGTCGATGGGTGGCGACTCGAGCTGGAGGGTCGAGTCGACGGGTGGCGACTCGAACTGGGTGTATATGTCTCCACTAAAAAGGTGATAACTATTGAACCACGCCTCCAATCGACTTGAAATAAATGGCATTGGAAAGATGACTCAATTCTCTACAACTTTGATGAAGACATCGAAAGCAGAATCCCCCGACCGGTGGCTCGAAGGACGACTCGAACGGCGACTCGATTGACGGTCAAGGTGTTGCTCGAGTGAGTGACGACTCGATCGACGGTCAAGGTGTTGCTCGAGTGGGTGACTCAAACGACGTCGAACGGCAACTCGAACGTCGACTCGAACGATGTGTTTCCGACGTCTCCTAGATACCTGAATACATGTCGACAATAAAATCATTTTATTGTCGACATGTATGTCTTTGGTTCCATATTTTCCTTAATGACCTGGTTAATAGAGATCTCTTTAATCACTATATAAATGATTTTATTCAGGTACTTGATTTCGTTATTAACCATATCAATCGGTTTCTCTACTCCTCTTGAGAATTACCTTGCTCCTCTTTAGGAGTCTATGTGCTCCTCTCTGGAAGTCGATTAGCTCTTCTTAAAGAGTCTATCCACTACTCTTTAGGAGTTCATTTGCTCTTCTTTTGAGAATATAATCCTCTTTTTCATTTGCTCCTTATTCTTTCCAAGGATTTTATTTATCTTAGGAACCAAAGTAGTCTATCATGTTTCTTATGTGTCATAGACTTAATATATCATCCGTCAGATACATATTTTATTGGAGCATTTCTAGCTGAGATATGAGATTTCTCAGAACTACAAGTTCATATTCATTTATGTGAGGATCAATGATTATATGAAATCTTATCCTTCAGCGTTTTTGCATTTGATTTGCAATATATATTATGAATAGTGATATTTTGAACTTTTGAACTTTCAAGTTCATATTCATTAGATTCATTTGTTCAAAGATCCAAAACTATTCGATGATTCTCCCATAATGATGGAGAACTTTATCATCTAACATGATGATATGCAAATCTTGCAATAGGCATATCTTTCATAAGATGGCTTTAACATTATTAGAGCGGAGACTCATCTATCGCATCTATATATTTCATTCTTTGTGGATGATATTTTTATGCGGTGTGGGGGAGCATTTACAACATATATCACTTGAATATATAATTTAGGAGAAAATTTTTTTACGAACCATTGGCCTCATATATAATATATTCTACATGCAAAGTTGCATGTTCCATGTAAAAACATGGAGACTACATCACCATGAGTCATTTTGTAATCTCTTGGAGTTGCACTATGAACGATTCATCTATACTATTAATTGGGGAGTACACTTAGGGATAAAAAAAAAAAAAACATAACACATATCCATGTTGCCTACATAATCAAAAAAAATTAAACTTCCCTAAAACAATGGTAACAACTATTAAAGAAATAAATAATTAACTTTTTATAATTGGTTATAGATTTGGTATCTATTTTTTGATAAGGGTATAAAACATAAATAATTAATTTCGAATATATTAAGTTTTCCAAATATTTTTCTAAATTAAATATTAAACATGTATAGTTTTCTAAATGAATTAAAGCCAACAAGATTACAAAATGAAATTTAAAATATTATAATAAAAACTAAATTATTTCTATTAATAATTTCTTGAATTTATATAGTTAATAAAATTTGATAAAATAATAAGAGTTTTCCGCAATTAATAACATACCAAAAATGTAACTTATTATTTAACAAGATTTCCATAACAAATGAATCTAATTAATTTCGAATAGTATTTATGAAAATAACTTAACTTAAATTTAAATAGATGATTTATTTTAATAAATCTTGAAATAAAATCAGTAATTATTTACCAAATTCCTAAAATTTAGGGAACATATACAATTATACACCACTCTAGCACTATTTTTGTATCTATTTGTTTCTCCAAAAATAAAATAAAAAAGTGCCTCTGTATTGAGTATGCATAATATACCTCTTGCTAACATCTACTATATTCTTTTTTTAGTTCGTCAATACTATGTTCTATGTCCAGTTTATGATTTATGATTCTTATGATTTTTAAATTTATAATTTTCTGTCGTGTATATAAGCATTTATAAATCAAGATATTTTTTGAAAGCATACATTTTTCTACCTAGAGATTGTATATAAGGGAAGATTGTGGTATGAACGGGTGTTCATCCAATTGACATAGTATTTGCAAAACAATAAAAATACATTTGATTGCTTAAAAGAAGTCCACATTTTTTATATGAACCCGTTTAGGCACAAAATAATATATCAGTGTTTGTTTTCTTCAGTTTTTATATAGATTTATTTAAGAAACCTCTGTAAGAAATTCTTATTAGAGTATGTAGTTAAGCTTTGCATTAACATTAATTAATTTTTGAAACCAGCAAATACAGCAAGGGGTATGTATACATAATCTATAAAAGTACAATTAATCTTCCATGACTATATTGTAATCAGTTGTATGTATTAAATTATATTATTTTCTTATTTTTCCAAATATATGATGTTAACAGTATTTATTAAAATGAAACTATAATTTGGGATGTATATGGAAAAGAAAAAAAACACACACATGGCAGTAAAATTTTATAACATGAGCATCTTGAAATTTGTTTTTAAATCATGTTATCTTTAAAAAGTCTATTAAATTTTTCCTTGAAATTTGAGTGTTTGAGTGTTAATCTCAATACTTTTTAAATTTTTATAGACTTTTAAGTCATGGTTACCTTGAATCTCTAATGAAATATTCAAGGTAACGATGACTCATAGTATAAAAAATTCTAATCCAAATCTTAAAGTACTGATTAACACTCAAACACCCAAATATTCATAAACTAAAATGACAAAATTTTGGGTTAATGACGTTATACTATATAAATATGTTTACACATACTAAATAAATAATTTTATTTCGTGACATGTTCTATTAAATATTAAAATACATTTAATTTTTTCAAATAAATCTTACTATTTTCAATTGAACTGCGTAAGTTCAAAAAAAAAAAAAACATATAACAGTTAAAAGTATTTAATAAAACATAATCTAATATAGGTGAAACATATATAAAATAGTAAGAATAAAGAAGTCAATAATATTTTTATTAAAACATATGATATATAGATATACTATGAATTATACTTATGTTTATTTCATACGGAAGTTCAAGAATTTATGTTTTCGTCCGGTCCCCTCCCGTTTTCAATCGGAAATACAATTTTTTCCCATATCCGGAATGTCCCATATTGGGAATGCTTTCTATTATGCAACTAAAATTTGAGAACTGGTGTAAGACATAATAGAACTTGACAAAACGAAAAGAGAGTTACGGTCATCCTAAATATTTGTATATGTTTCAAACAGGTTTTCATCGCTGTTAGCGGTTATATATTCAATTTGATACTTCACAAATTTAATAGAATCTAACCAAACATTTATTGGATTTAGTTTGTTACCAGTCCAACCGTTATGTTGTTCCAAATTTTAAGATACTAGTGAAATGATTATTATTTTAAGTTTTCAAACATTAATAAACCAAACTAAAATCTCAATTAGTATAAGTTTGATTATATATACAAAATTAATTTTGTTTATAAAAATAACCCCGCACGTACGTGCGGGTCCAAACCTAGTTATAGCTCATTTTGAGAGTAAACATCATGGATGTTTCACTTTGTCACATGCAACGTATATATGTGATAAACTATAGGATATGACTTCACCAGAGTTATATCGTTCTGGGGTGTCAAATTCACCAAAGTTTATCGACTTATTGTCGATATGAGATTCCTTTAATTCTCTCCCTCGAGATGATAACTTTTGGAGTTCATTCATCTTGTACTGAATCCCACATTAGGATCAACAACATACCGATTTCGGTCATGTATATTATCTTAGATCCTTATAAAGATGTGGGTCTAGTATCATCCCCTCTCAAGATGATGAATTTTCATGAGTATTCATCTTGCACCAAATCTTACTTTTAGATTGGTTGAATTCGGAGTTTAATATGGGGAGTAGAAAATAAATGAACCATCATATATATTATGAGCTTGTTTATAAAAAAAATGGTGATTTTGGTCAAGATTATATGGAGGCATAGCCTACCAAATTATTAAGGAGGAGGTATACAACCATCGACTCCATAAATAAAAATTGAAATGAATTTAAATAAACTGAAATGAATTCAACATAAATTAGATATTACCTCAGAAAATGTGAAAAGAGTCATGCAATGTTTGAATAAACTTTTTTTTCTTTATTATAAATTTCAATGATATTATATATCATTTTTAGATCATGATGGCTTGACGAGTTCTGCTATGCTTAAAGCATCAATTAGTAAATTTCATATTTCTTATCATTTTGCCATCTTTGTTTTTGCATGA
The DNA here is from genome assembly GCA_024034495.1 of Camelina laxa. Classification (NCBI taxonomy): domain Eukaryota; kingdom Viridiplantae; phylum Streptophyta; class Magnoliopsida; order Brassicales; family Brassicaceae; genus Camelina; species Camelina laxa. The sequence goes on along the minus strand of CM043882.1, from coordinate 15,023,043 downwards.
TATATTTATACATGCGTGTCTCCAATATGCTAGAACATGCGATACCATATTTATTTATAGTCTCAATATAATAATTTTACGCAGACAAAATGTCTTTGAAACTCCATTAGTTTATTTGAGACTTTGGAGAACATTAGACATCGATAATTATGAATCTGATGTCTTTGGGAGTCGAGAGACTAACTCATCTAGACCTTCCAATTATTTTTGCACTATCTAAAATATATTGACATGTGCTTAATATATTCTCATAAGAGAAATATATTTTTGATTTTAGAGATTTCATTGTCTTTAAATCTCATATAAAACATATAGTTATTTTTTTACGAATAATCAAAATTAAATAAACAAACATATAAATTCAGAAAATAAAATAAGAGCTATAGCCTTATATATAAGAATTTAATAGACATAACTTTTTTTTGATCGTAGAGTAGGCAGAGCCTATCATATATAACGATCAAGCCAGAAAAAACAAAGCTTTTTATTTGATCATTAGTGAGGCATAACCTCTATATGTATAACGATCAGTCCGGAAAAAGGCATAATTTTACTATGTCTATAATATTTATGTTCTATAAACATAATTGAAACAATATAAACCTATTTACCTTATAAAAGCTCCAGCGGTAAAGACATCGTGCTGATAACGTGTTATGAACTATATTATAAGCTTGGAGGTAACAAGATGTTTATTATGTGAAGAATCAAAGGAGAAGAGATCTAGAGAGATGAGTGTATGGAAGCTAGAGAGAAACTAGAGAGAAATAGAAAAACTTTTTAGAGAGATGGTAAAACTTCTCACTACCCATTTTCTCTTCTACATAACTCCTATTTATAGAAAGAGGAGACAAAGACAAGCATAGAGAGGTTGGTAACAAGTGGTGAGTCAAGTAAACAAGTGTCACATGCAATGCATAAGAAGGGACACTTGTGGTGATAGTTTGCATAAAAAGAAACACTTGTCGTGATATATACTCACACTAATTTTATTACAACAACTATATTATTAGAAATAGTTACTGTGCATCGGTTGAGTAAGGAGCCAAAACTTTGCTTTTTGTTATAAAGAAGCCAACAAATGTGGAAGGGTAAGTACTCAAAATTTCAAATAATAAATTCAGATACATGAGATCAAAAGACTAAAAGAGTGTTATATACTTATATGTGTCCTCTCGTTAACGAATGTGTCTCTCTTGTAATGACGCATCAACAACGGCGGACCCATGTAGAGTAAAAGGTGGTCAGCTGACCTGGTCAAATTTTCAAATTTTCTTAATAGTATAAGTTCTGTAAATTTAAATCTAAGATTAATAGAGTTTAATTTAAAATATTTCAGCAATTTGACCATCCTAATTTTATTGTGATATCTAAGGCCCAGACTACAATGAAACAAAGTTTATCATATTAACTGTTTTATTTGTTTTAAAATAGAAACAGAGCCTAATATTTTAACCTAGTTATTAATACTTGCCAAACCAAACAGAATTAAAAAAGAAGAGAGAGAACTTTTGTCTTTTGAGCAAAAATTATATATCTACGTTAATAATGTTTCAAATTACGTTAATAATGTTTCAAATGATGAAATATTTTCTAATTTAAAGAATTTAGGAGACTTTGTTTCATTGTTGGTGGAAGTACAAAAACATAATGCATATCTTTTGGTTTATAGGTTTTTGAAGTTGGTTTTGATTTTGCATGTTATTATTGCAATTTTTGTGAGATGTTTTGTAGGTATAAAGACTGTAAAGAGTATTGATATAATAAGATTGGAGATTAATTTTTGAATTATTGTTTTATTTTGTTTTATCGAAAAATGTATTCAATACTATTCTATATAGATGAAATTGTGATGAAAAGATTTCAGATATGAAGAATTTAGAATGCTTTTGTATGATGTTTTTGTTTGAAGTTGTACTTTTTTATTTTTTATTTTTTATTTTATTTTTAACTCTGTTTTGATCCAGGTGAAAAAAATTCCTGAATAAGCCACTGCGCATCAACTATTTTGTGTTATAAGACGTTGACACCTCATTACAAAACTAAAGCCAATCAAAATATAACTATTAATACATATTATCGTTATTCTCACAACTTGACAACTCTTTTGACACAAGCTCATTGTTGTTTCATATTTGACTAAAGTTTCGACCATAATTGATATTTCAAGTATTTTTTTTTTCATTGCAGCACAACACTTGTATATAAACAACAACATATTTTGAAGTCGTGTGATACTCCCAAAATGGTCCTCCAATCATACATAGATCACGACGATGAGTTGATCAAATTATACAGGACTTGTTTTACTAAGAATTTTTATGATCATAAATACATCAAAGCGACCGAGGCTTCTTTGCACATGCTATCTTGCACTAGAAGATATATCGGATCTGTATCGATTTTTATAAAGATAGAAAATTTATATCGGATCTGTATAAAGATATATCGCAAAAAAACCGATTTCGTGACGTTTTAGTGATAAACTTTGGTCGTCGCTTATTAAAGTCATGCCAAAATAATTGCACTTCATATGTCATATCGAGAATCCATAATGGCTTAGATGATGCTCGAATGACAACCAATAGTTGCCCGCCTAAGACTGGAGCCTCATAACATGTTGGCAAAGAACTTCGAACTGAGGGATCGATCAGCATCAACTAGTTAATGCTTGTTGATACCCATTAGCAAGAAGCAACCGAAGTAGTCACCAAAGGCAACAACATTATTTGAAGATAATGCTGCTTGTGTTGCCCAAATCAAAGAAGGTTACATCAAGAGCGACAGAATAAAGCATATACCTCCAAGATTTTTCTCCTACACTCAAGAACTCGAGCAAAAGAAGGAAGTTGATATCTAATATATCCGCTGAAGTGACAATGAAGTAGATCTATTTACAAAGGTACTTTCTATTTCAACATTCAAAAAGCATATTCATAGTATTGGAAATTAGGCATCTACGAGATCTGTGAAGTTTTTTGCGAGGGGGGAGTTTACACTATTGTACTCTTTTCCCTTGTCATGGTTTTTATCGCACTGGGGTTTTCCATCATAAATTATTTAATGAGGCAGTGTGTAACCCATCACTGGTTATGGATACTCAAGAGGGAGTGTTATAAAATTAGTGTGAGTATACATCACCACAAGTGTCCCTCTTCATGCAAACCATCACCACAAGTGTCCCTCCTCATGCATTGCATGTGACACTTGTTTACTTGACTCACCACTTGTCACCAACCTCTCTATGCTTGTCTTTGTCTCCTCCTTCTATAAATAGGAGTTATGTAAAAGAGAAAAATGGATAGTGAGAAGTTTTACCATCTCTCTAAGAAATCTTTCTATTTCTCTCTAGTTTCTCTCTAGCTTCCATACATTCATCTCTCTAAATCTCTTCTTCTTTGATTCTTCTCATAATAAACATTATGTTACCTCCAAGCTTATAATATAGTTCATAACAGTTGTCTGATATTTTTAATAATATTAGATTAGTTATGACTTATGATACGTCATTTATATTATTGTGGATAACTATTATTTTCAGATCAAAACATATTTTCGTTATGTCACAAATAATTTGATTAGTTTTCGTAAGAAAATGAAAGAATGCTTATATGTGTCAGATTAGCTTATGCTAGATACTAATTAGCATTTTATACACATCCTTACAAATTGATTTTAACACACAAAATGTGTTATTCTTGCCAATGTCCTTTGAAAACTAAATATAATCATTGTTCGGAACATATTCAAATTATAGGTTGCAAAACCGGAAACTTATAAGACTTTAAAGAAGAAGTTACTTGTGTTGTTTTCTCGTTCTTGATTCGACAAACAATCAAATTTTGTCCCAGATTGGAGGTCAATCTGAAAAAAAAAACAGGAGATGATCCAATCACGAGTGAGACAACAATTATGCATAAGTACTAGTTTATAATTATACCAATGACCTAGTGGCTTTGAAACTCTAGTTTGATTGTAAACTTGACCGGGACATAAGTGCTTCTGTGTTAATCAGTTATTTGAAATAAACAAGACAAGTTGAATCAAAAAAATGTTGCCCACTAGCAATTAGCAACCGTAATTATTCATCTGTTAATTGAATTTTCTCTGTTGAACAAAGCCATTATTTGACAATCTCAGAGGTCTGACCTGTTTTACGCGTTTCCAAGAAGCTTGACTTTTTTTTTCCTTTCTTCTTTTCTAATAAAAGCTGTGGCAGGACTTGGTAATAAAAGCTGAGACATGACTTAATTAGCTCTTCCACTTAAAATGTCCAAATAAGTTTTGTCCGCACATAAGCTTTTTTTGTTAGCTAGTGTTCAGATTTTGCTTGGGAATTTAATAGAATATGAAGAGTTCCCATAGGTTTTTGTTGGTGGCACTAATAGTAGCTTCTTCTATTATTGATCTTGTTCTAGCTCAAGCAGGTAACGACATTTTAACTCAAACGTTTAATATTTTTCTATACATTTTGAAACGAGTGAAATGTCTATCTTATTAATTGACAATGCTTGTAATGAGCAATCTCCTTATATTGAGCTGGAAACTGGATTACAGTTCTCATCAGATTCAAGCTTCATCCAAAGTGGAAAAATTGGTAAAATTGATGCAAGTCTTGACTCGAAGTACCCAAGATCACAAATAAGGTTGAGGTACTTTCCAGATGGAGTAAGAAACTGTTACAATCTTAGCGTTCATCAGGGAACAAATTATTTGATCAGGGCTACAAGTAACTATGGAAATTATGATGGTCTTAACATTTCTCCTAGATTTGATTTGCACATAGGTCCTAAAATTTGGGTAACAGTAGATTTGGAAAAGCATGTAAATGGTAATACATGGGAGGAGATCATTCACATCTGTTGGTGTTGGGCAGGCCCGACGATTGGCAGGTGCAACAAGTGCATTTGCACAAGAACCATAATTTAAGTTCCAATTTTCATAAAATTTACATATAAACTTACCTAATTATGCTGGAATTTTATAGAAATATATATCAAAAATGCTCCAAAGTTATATTTTTAAGTTTTATTTTGAGGTCCAAAATTAAGAAACAAATAAATAGGCCCAAAAAAAGTGATGCAAGATGAGTTCTTTTTTTTGTCCTATTGTTTGGTAAAAAATAGAATTTTTTTTTTTTTGTTATTGCACCGGGTCATGTCGTTGGTTGAGCCAGGCCTGGTGTGGGTTTCGACGATCGAAAGGCCCATAGGAGAAGCCCATTAAGGAACAATTGTTTAGAACGATCATGGGCCTGCCGCGGGACCACGATGGAGGTCCGACGGGGAAGAATGCTTAGTCAAACCGAGGATAAGGTCGCAGGATCATGGGCAAGATTGTAGGAGGAGATCGAGGATAGTTCCAGATTCGTTTTAGTTTAAATACTTGAATTCTGTAAAGGAAAAACACATGTAATTTTCGATTAAGCAATCAAGAATATATTAATCCCAATCCAGTTCGTTGTTTCTTCTTAGTTCATACCGATATCTACCGAAAGCCTGCCCAAATCTTATTTATCTTTCAAACACTTTAAATTGTTGTTTGTCATATCAACAATTTGGCGCCTGTGGAGACTTATGTAATGACCCGTATCAAGACGTACAAACCGGACATAACAATATGTCTGGAGGACGTGCAAATATCTCGGACAGACAGAGAAAAGAAAATCTCGGAAAACGAACGAGTAACTTGTAAAAGAGGTTACCGAGTTGTGGAAGGTCCAAAGACGGACGAGAGAAGTCGACGTTACGGACGAGAGGTCCAAAAACGGACGAGAGAAGTAGACGACACGAGTGTGAGGTCAGGAGTTGGACGAGAGAAGCAGAAGTCATGGTCAGAAGGACCGGGGACTGACGACGAAAATAAGCCGCAGACGCATAAACCTTGAACTGCGGACAAGCGCAGAAGCTTGGGACGTAAGAGAGATGCGGATAGACGAAGAAATGGAAAGGTCTCTTCATGGGAGCGTAACGCCATTTGTCATGCGATTTAGTGGTCTCCGCCAGTGAGTGAGATACACGCGCGCGTGAGAGATAGTGTGTGTCATTACATGCAAAAAAATGGACATTTGTCACTCCATTTTCGCCATTTGCTCAGCCTAGAGAACGAGAGAGAGGGCTATAAATACCCCCTCAACCTCTCATTTTCGACCAAAAGCCTCTCAAAATACCAAACTCTTGCCAAAATTTTCTCTTAAACTTTTGTGGAAGAGAATTAAGAGATATCGAGCAAGGAGAAAGAAGAAGAGGAGATCTCGCCGGTGAGGGAAGCTAAAGATCAAGGGAAGTGCTATTAGATCGGCGTGGTGTGGTGTGGTGTGGTGTGGTGTGGGTGGTGAAGCTCAATCGGCCAAGATCTCAACGCTAAGGTGAGTTGATGCTTTGTTCAGAATTATGTCTTGTTCTTCATATTGGCCATCTAGAATTAATAACCTAGGAAAATAAATTGATATGAGAATATAATTGATTTTCCTGATAGAACCTTTTGATGAGCAAAATTACTTCTTACAAAAAGATTTGATTTAGTAATTTTGTGAACAATCTAAACTTGTTTTTAAAGCTGATTTTAACCTAGAATTTTACAAAGAGATTAGGATTTTCTGGTTTTAAATTTAGATAATATTTGCAGTGACAACTGATTTATTTTACAAAAGTGTTTAGAGTTGTATATCTGATTTTTAATTGCTTGAATCCTATTTATTTTTTGATTTAATATTTCATAATTTCCTGAGAAATTCCCTAGACCTAGCTTAGCTTTATCGTTCTGTGTTTCCTGAAACGAATTTTACCCAAGACCTCTTGCTTATCTGCTTTCATAACCTCCCTCATCTGGGTTTGCTCTTCACAAACCTCTTCCATCCTAGACTTATTCTGCTCTCGCTCCTCCTGTTGGTCAACCCTTATGGACTCAAGGGCGTCTTGGTGTGAGTTTGAAGTCTGGCGAAGTTCACCCAGGTCAACTTGCAGATGTTCGAATATCTTCTTAACTTCCTCAAATTGTGATGTGGTCATCGCCCCTTCTCCCATTGAACCGGCTTGCTCTGATACCAAGATGTTACGAGCCTGCACTTTTGCCACGGACCTAGTAACGGGACTCATTGTAAGTTGCTTAAGCTGCTTAGGAAACAGAGAACGATAAAGCTAAAGCTTTTGTTGATATATCATGATTTTTGTGGTTTTTAACCATGATATAAGGAGTCTTTTAGAGTCTTTTGATTTGTTTTCTAGGAAGTTTTTGAGTCATTACAGGTTTTCTAGGATTTTGGCATGAAAGGAGCAAAATGGAGCAATTAGAGAGATTTTGGAGCAATTCATCAAGGAAGAGAAGTTGGAGCCGCTCAGAGGAGATGGTGTCGATCGACAGTCGACACCCCTGTTTGTCTACGAGAGAAGCCAATTTTGGAAGTTTCACAAATTTACCCAAAGTTTTCCATAATTGCAATACAAGTCCTCAATGTGTTTTAGGACATATATATAGTATTTTTAGGTTTTACAAACCCTTAAGTTATTTTCTAGCAAGTTTTATTTTTCTGGAACTCTGTGATATTTTGAGAGCTTTGGAGAGAGAGAGAGAGAGAGAGAGAGAGAGAGAGAGAGAGAGAGAGAGAGAGAGAGAGAGAGAGAGAGAGAGAGAGAGAGAGAGAGAGAGAGAGAGAGAGAGAGAGAGAGAGAGAGATCTGAACTGCTTTGTAGAGAAGAATTCATAAACTCCCTCTTTACTCTTTAAATTTCAATTACTTATTATTCAGAATGATGATTTGTGTTTCACTGAATATGTCTAAGTAGTTTGCTTGTTAGGTTTAGGGTTTTTCATAGGGTTTTTATGAATTATTAGATCTGTTTAATTACGATTCAATATCTTGCTAGATCTTCATCATAGGTTGTTCTTCATATTAATTCTTGATTGATCACCTAGAATAAAAAACTTAGGAAAAAAAATTGATACGAAAATATAATTGATTTTCCTGATAAAACCTTTAATGAGCAAAATTACTTTTTTGAAAGAGATTTGATTATGTGATTTTGTGAACAATCTAAACCTGTTATTAAAGCTGATTTTTAACCTTGAATTTTATAAAGAGATTTAGATTTTCTGGTTTTAAATTTAGATAATATTTGCAGTGAGAATTGATCTATTTTATAAAAGTGTTTAGAGTTCTAGATATGATCTTAATTGCTTGAATCCTATTTATATTTTGATTTAATATTTTATAAATTCCTGAGAAATTCTCTAGGCCTAGATTTTTGATCCATTGAATTTTCAACAGTTTTATTTAATATTTTGCATTGTTTATCTTAATTCAAATTAATTTGTTTAGCTTAATTATAAAACTTCTACAATTTATTGTGTGGTTTAGAGTCTATGTGGATTTTGATCCCTTAGTACTGTAGTGATCTCTTAATTTGAGAGAGTAGTTCTAGGGTTTAATTTGAGCATATCAAATTTTGGCGTCGTTGTTGGGGACTCTTTGGTCTACCATTAGATTTGAGTTTTTGATTTTGTCTACATTTTTCTTTTTATTTGAAACCTACACGCTTTTGTTTTGTTTTCTCCTGTGTGTTTCAGGTGCATGCCTCCTCGGCCTAACACTAGAAACAATAAGACGGGTCCAATTTTGAAGCTTTCAAAAAACCAAGAGTTGGGAAAACTTGAGCGTGCGAACTGAAAAGCAGCCAAATCCTTGAAGATGGTTAACACAATCATTCTGATGCGTGATGCGGATGGTGCTTTGAGGGATGAAGAGGGCCACTTGCGTAATGAGCAGGGCCAAATGCTTGATGCAGAAGGGAATTTTATTGTTGAAGTTGTTGTTGTCGATGAGCAAGCTGATGGTGTCGATCGACGCCAACAGGGTGTCAATCACTTCCTGTAAACGGACGTGGAACTGCAAACCACATTAATAATCCGGTTCGAAGACAGGAGCACAATCGAGACTTGATCAGGACCATTGCTGACTACAATTGGGCTGATCTTGTGTATGAGAACCAATCTACAATTGTTCCTCCTCCATTCCAAAGGAATGACTTTGAGCTGAAACCTGCTTACTTCCAGCTGGTTGGGCAGAGACCTTTCTCAAACCTGCCCAATGAGAAGCCTTTGGACCACATTGAGCATTTTTAGGATCTTGTGACCAGTATCAAGGCTAATGGTGTGACTGAGGACTAGATCTACTTCAAGCTATTTCCATACTCACTTGCAGGAGAAGCATCTCAATGGTTAAAACAGTTGCCAGCGGGATCTTTGATGTCTTGGCATGACATCAAGGTGGCCTTCCTCAACTACTTCTATGATGATGCAATGTCAGATGAGTTGAGAGTCAAGATGTCCTCTTTCAAGCAAAGATCAGATGAAGCTTTCAAGGCAGCCTGGGTGAGATTCAAAGCTTATGAGAGGGACTGTCCACACCATGGTTTTTCAAGGGTACAACTGTTGAGTATCTTTTTCAGAGGGTGTGACTGGAAGTATCAGTTAGCCTTGGATGCTGTAAGTCATGGGAATTTCAAAACAAGATTTCCAGAAGATGTTGAAGTTTTGATTGAGAATTTGGCCTCTAGCAATAGCACTAAGGGAGCCGATGCTGAAAGAAAGAGATTGCATGGAGGATTTGATGAAAATCAGCTTGCTTCTGTTAATGCCAAGCTTGATTCAGTGCACAATCTTCTTGTGGGTAAGAAGTCAGTTCACTTTGCTGCTGAAGTTGAGACATTTGAGCCACAACCTGAGACAGGGAATGAAGAAGCGGATGTCAACTTTGTCTATGGGAATCAAGGTCAGAGATTCGGTAATCAGCAAGGCAACATGCCTTACAGTGGGAACTCTTCAGGCTACACTTCCAAGCCAGAGTATCAGCAGCAACAACACAATACCGGTTATACCAGAACCTATGAGAACTCATCCTATCAGTCTCCTCCTCAAATTCTTCTCAGAGTAGAATGGAAGCTATGCTAGAGCAACTTTTGCAGGGTCAGGAGCAGTTGACAGTGACATTCAATGGAAAGATTGACTATGTCTACAGTGAGCTGAATGGGAAGATAGATGCATTAAACAGTCATGTAAAGAAGCTAGAGAATCAAGTTGCACAGAGTGCTGGGTCTGTAAAACGACAAGAGGGTTTTCTTCCTGGTAGAACTGAGTCAAACCCCAAGCATGCTTGTAATGCCATATCTGTGAGAGATGAAGATGCTGTTGAAATTGCTGCAGAACAGGGTGAAAATTCGGAAAATCTCTCGACTTCATATGATGGTGTCGATCGACACCAGCTGGGTCTCGGTCGACACTCATCTCTGACGAAACCGGAAACTGCAAAATCTCAGGTTCCAGCAGTTGAGAGGGTGTATCAACCTAAGATTCCTTTTCTTAAGCCAAGAAAGTCCAAGCAGGAGATGGAGGAAGCTAGATGCAAGGCAATGATGGACAAGGTGATGATTGAGATGCCTTCGATTGATGCAGTAAAGCTTTCACCACCACTTAAGCGCTATGTTAAGAGAATGATATCCAATGGTTTGAGCCCTGAAGAAGGAGCACTACTTACCAAAGATGCTAGTGCAATTCTGTTAAACCAGCCTGCTCAAAGGAAGAAAGAGAGGAAAGAGAAGGTGACTGTTTCTGAGAATGTGAGTGCAGTGATCCAGAGTAGAACTGCAGAGAAGCTACATGATCCTGGAAGTTTTATGTTAGATTGTTCTATCTCAGCAAGAAGGTTTCCTCACTCACTCTGTGATCTAGGTTCTAGTATCAATTTGATGCCACATTTTGTTGCTGTGAGACTTGGGATGACAGAATTTCAGCCAACTAAGATATCTCTTATCTTAGCTGATAGATCACAGAGAATTTTTGAAGGTGTCTTATTCCAATTAAGATTGAAAATTTCATGTTTCCCACTGACTTTGTGGTGCTGAAGTATGATAAAGAGCCTAAAGATCCTCTCATCTTAGGAGGATCTTTCTTGGCTACAGCTGGTGCCATCATAGATGTTCAGAAGGGATACATAACACTGAATGTGGAAGATTTGAATATGAACTTTGAGATGGATAAGCTGAGGAGAGCTCTTACCGTTGATGGACAAACTTTTTCTGTTGAGAAAGTTTCTGCTATACGATCATCAGACTCAGTGTCGATCGACACAACATTAGTGTCGGTCGACACTCCTCCACATCCAAGACAGGGCTTGTCCAAAACTGATGCTCCAAGTCATGAAGCTGTTCCTAAACAGAAAGTCCCCTCGTCCACACTATAGAGTCCTCAGGTAAGGCAATGGTACACCTCTTCTGCACCTAATCCTCCTCAAATAATTAATAAAAATTTCAAAAGTACAAAGACTGTTTTACAGTTAACCAAGCTACGGGATTATCGTAGAGCGCTTGTTTCTTCTGTTGATGATTTTGTAGGGCTTAAAAGAAGCAAACCCATCCCTAAATACCTCCCTGGTCCTATTCCTCACATCCTTAGCAGACCTCATGCACCTAAAGCTTATACACCACCTTGGATGAAGAGGTCATTCTCTCAAAAGCATTCAATGCCACGTTCTGATCCACCAGATGCCTGAGCTTCAGCACAGTCAAGCTAATGACTGAAAACAAGCGCTTAGTGGGAGGCAACCCACTGGTAGGTTTTTCTTTTTCTTTTGATTTTCATTTATATTTATTTTATTTTTCATTTGCCAATCTTAGGCTTGATAACACTGGGGACATTGTTTTTTAAGTCTGGGGGAGGTTATCTACTAACTATGTTTTTGTTTTTGTGTTTCAGTTGTGTCAGTCAAAACCATAAAGTTTGAGTCAAAATTTTCAAAATTTTTATTTTTGCCTTTGGTGATGTTGATTTATTTTACCTTGTTTTCCTTAGTATATCCACATCTTTTGCATCTTTTGCTTTCCATTTTGACCATTATTGCATAGCTTTAGGACTAATCATGCATTAGAACTTAGTTGCATTGCATTTGCATCTTTTCATGCATAAACAGGTGATTTTGGAGCCTAAGGAGCATGGAAGCAATGCTGAGGAGAATTGAAGCAATCGAGAGGAGAAAGCAAGAGAGTTAAGGCTGAAGAACCAAAGTCCGGAGTCCCACTCGACTGCCCTCGACCAGACACTCGACCGTGTGCGGAGAGGGACTCGACCGAGTGGAAGGAGCAGAAGAAAAGCCAACTCGACCGGTCACTCGACCGAGCACCAGGTCGAGTTGGCCGAGCCGCCTAGCTATTTTGTCTTTTAGCATTTTTGGGGCTTCCACTACTTTTCTTATAAAAGGACCTTGTACCCTTCAGCCACCAAGAGTCCAACTTTTTAGATAGTCAAAAACCTAGTTTTTACCTTTTTGGGAATTATTCCTTTTGCACTTTTATTTTCCTAGATCTTGTACCTTCTTTTGAAGGAGAAAACATAAGATTCTTGGATTTTGTTGGTTCCATAACTTTCAAGATATTAAGAATTCGAGTTTGATTCCTTCTTCATTATTGTAGATCTTTGCTTTATCTTTCATTTGATGCAAGTTTCAGTATTTTCTGGGTTTATGACTTTGATGTTCATCATGTGTTCTTGTGAGTAGTTGCTTAGGATCTTGAGGATGGGTTAGGTTGGATTGTGTTTGAGGTTTGTTTGATTTGGTCAAGCTTGATTGTTGTAGATCTCTTCTAGGCTAGATGTTCTTAATGTTGATCCTATAACTGAGAGAGTAGGATTTGATCTCAAGCCTCTTAGCATCATACCAATGTTTAAGGAGCATAGATATGGCTAGATCCAATGGCGGATCCATGTGTAAAGGAAGGGGGTCAGATGACCCAAGATAAATATTAAAAAAAAGTTTGTAAGGTAGTTTCAAATGGAGATTTTGGCACAATTGGTTAAAGTATTCTTTATTGACCCCCTCAATTTCCTTTTTAGCAAGGGTTCGAGTCCTACATACTACATTCTTATTCATTTCTTTTAGGTTTTTAAAGAAATTCTCGTCTTTTTACACTGTTTGATTTTTATTTTAAAAATAAATACGTTAAACCCTTATAATTTATAGAAATTTTTTTAATAACATTAATATTTTGGACTAATTAAAATTTATTTAATATTTTGACCCCTTCGGAAAAAAATTTCTAGATCCGCCCTTGGCTAGATCTAGAGTTTACCATTAGGCTTGCTAAGAGATTAGAGGTCTTGTTTGGTATTTGACATATTTCTTAATGCCTGTTTGTGTAGATTCTTTACTTTGTGAGAACAAGTCTAGAGATGCATGAGTTTGATTGTTTCTTGCCATGAGAGTGGATTAAACATGTCTTAGAAAATATTGTCTAGAGATTAGCTCAAGTTGTTTGAGATTTGTTGACCAAGTTAGATGACCTCAATCATTAGTCCAGCCCATGAATCCCTCCTCAAGGCCTCCCTTGTTTATTGATTTCTTAGTCTTAATCATGATGCTTGCTTGTTGTTTAATTCGCTTTCATATTGCTCTGTTTTTCTTGTGTTGCTCTGTTTTCTCGTGTTTGTCCAGCTCGATCGAGTGCTTGCTCGAGTTCATCCCCAGAACTTTTGTTTATGATTTGTAGTTGTCCTGTCTTACTTCCTGTTTCATTCTAGTTGCATTTCTGTTGCATTCACTAGGTGTCATGTTCAATACTTGCATTAATATAGTTTCTATTTCTATTATAGCTTCATAATTGTCATAATCATTCTGTTCCATTTACATTTAGCATATAGTTCTAGTAGCTTTTACATTCTGCACTTTACATTTCATCATAGAATTGTTAGTGACAAACATCCTTTATGCTTGGCTTAATTTAGACATATATGCACATCCTGATTGCTTGCAAACTCTCAGATTGGATTGACACCTCTTGTACTACAACAGCATAAGGGGAATTGAAACACCCTGCCATTCATTCCTCATCACTTCATATCTCATTATTCCATCCATTTCATCACCATCCACCCAAATAAATGTGTTTCAATTTGGCGTCGTTGCCCATTTGAGTGTGTTTTTGTGACAATTAGGATCAATCGAAGTCTAAGATTAAGTTCCTTTGTTCCCTTGTTCTCTACTGATCTCGATTCTTTTACTACCAGCTCGACCACCACCTCAACCACCACTCGACCGAGTGTATGATCGAGCACCTGATCGAGTCAGAAGCCGGATACAAATAGACATCAGTTCCCAGTCGATTCGACCACCAACTCGAGCCTATGCTCGACCGAGTGCTTGTCCGAGTCAGTCATCATGTTTCACAGCAGTATGTTCCATTCAGTATCATGGCAACATCAACCAGGATTTCAGGCTCCATGGTGTCACCCTCCAGTGTTTCAGACTTCAAAAGCCCAAGAACATGACTTAAGAGCTATGATGCATCAAATTTTACTTGGACAAGCAAATGGGCAGATTGAGGTAGCAAAGCAGTTTGATGGCTGAACCAAACGTTGAATTCCTATTCTAATGACCTAAACTCTAAGGTCAAGTATATGGAGAGCTCCATTGTTTCTACTTCAGCTCCTAAGCCAAACCAACTTCTTGAAGAAGGTATTCCAAACCCAAGGGAGTTTACAGCTAAAGCTCTTAATCTCTATGAAGATGCTGTCACTGAGGACAGTGAGGTTCAAGAAAGGGAGGATTGGTCATTTATTGAAGCCCAGGGTGAAGATTGTGCACAGCAGACTGAATCCGTCAAAGCACTCGACCAAGTGCTCGAGCCTGCACTCGACCGAGTGCCAGATCGAGTGCCCAATCGAGTTGAAGACACTGAAGCTGTTAAGCCTGCTAGATACATTCCTCCTGCTTACAAACCGCCTCTACCATTCACATGACGTTTCAAGGCACAAAAGCTGAAGGAACTCAGGGACATTATTGAGAAAAGGGAAGAGTTGGCTTTGCAAGAAGAGAAGGGGTTAGCTTTACAACAAGAGGAAGTTATTGAGAAGGAAGAAGTGATGGCTATTCAATAGGAGGTTGTCATTGAAAAGAAGGAAAAGGAGAGAGGACCAGCTTTGGAACAATAGCCCCATATCCTCTCTACAAAGGCATGTTACTTGACATATCCAAGCAAAAGGATCAGAATCAAGGCAAGAGAGATCAAGAGGAGATTGGGACAGCTATTGTTCCAACAAAACTTGAAGATCCAGGTCCATTCAATCTACCTTGCTCCATCAGCTACCTTCATTTCAACAAATGCTTGTGTGATCTTGGAGCATCTGTTAGTGTCATGCCCTACTCTATAGCAGAAAAGCTTGGACACACTGAATTCAAGCCAAGCAATCTCCACATAAGTCTAGCTGATGGTTCACATAAGGATGTGGTTGGCAAATTGGATAGCCTCCTAGTCAAGATAGGCAAGGCAAGAATTCCCACTGATTTCATCATAATAAAGATGGATAAAGAGTTAGAGGATACAATATTGCTTGGGAGACCATTCCTTGCCACAGCAGGAGCAGTCATTGATGTTAAGGAAGGGCTGATAAGGTTGAACATAGCTGAAAGTTTGACCATGAACTTTGATATCACAAATCCACCTAACCCACCAACCATTGGAGGTCAACCATTTAAGATTGAAGATAAAGCTGACTTTGGGGTTTTGAGAGATGAAGAGATTTCAAAAGCTAAGGTCTCATCTCATGAGGAATCATTTCAACATCTCAAAGGTTCAGTTCAAATGTTAGCTGGTTTAGTGAAAGATCTTCAAGCTCAGCTCAACAAAAGGTCTTTAAAGAAGGCAAGACCAAGACTCAAGTTTAAGAAGAAAAAAATTTCAAGTATTAAGGAGGTAGTGATCAAGGAAAAACACCAAGGTTATCAAGTAGAACCAAGGGGGATTTCATCACCTCCTTGGTATCAAAACCAAGCCTGAAAAGGCAGACAAAGTCAAGCTTAGTGACTCTAAACAAACTCACTAGGGAGGAAGTCCCTAAGGTATCCTTTGCAAATAAGCTTTATTTTCCTTGGAGTTTTGATGTGTTTTCTTTTATGTTTGTGTTTGGTAGGCTTTTTAATGAAAGTGTAGATGGGTATGGAGAGATTTGGACTTGGGGAAGTAGATTTGCAAGCCCATTCGACCAGCCCACGAGAGGTACTCGACCGAGTTGGCAAAGAACTAAGGCCCACTCGATTCTCATTTCTCTAGAATGATCGAGTGGAGGGAGAAAAAGAAGAAAATTTTTGAAAGTTCAAACTTTGGTCAAGGAGCTCGACCATGTGCTTGTCGAGTGTGGGGTCGAGTGGCAGCAAAAAGCAGGTCAAAGATTCTCATTTCAAATTTGAATGGTATGGATGCTCCAACCTTGTCTCATTGTCCCCTTGGCTTCTTTAAATAGAGCTTACACAATCCTATGCCTCTCACACTCTCTCATTTGCTCAAAACAACTAAAATCAAGTTTTAAAATCTCTCTCTAAGTTCAACTTATGCTCAAGCTTAGCTCTTTTAAGTTTTTGGGTCACTAACCTATTAACCTTAAGCTTTGAGTCTATTCCCTTCAGTTCTGTTGGAAAATGTCTTCAAGGATTACTAGAAAGTCTCAACAAGCAGCTGCAAGCTCCATGGAACGTCGTGATACTCACCTTGAATCAAGAGGAGAAGCTGGAAGAACCACTCGACGACCCACTCGAGCAACCACTCGACCGAGTGGCGGTCCGAGTAGCCGATCGAGCCAGATACCGAGTTCAAGAAACCAGTCAGTTGCGGAAGATCCTGAGAGAACCGAAAGTGAAGAAGAAAGGGACCCAACTCTTATGGAGTTCATGAGGAAAAACAAGGCCAAAGGGAAGAGGCCAGCAGTTGAGGTTGAACAAGAGGAGGTTGAAAGTGAGAGTGAGGAAGAAGATGAAGAAGAAGAGGGAGAGGATGATGGAGAAGCAGAATCTTGTGGTTTGACAACAAGGCAACTTTATGAAGCCTTCATGAGGATAGAATTCCTGGGGACTAGATATCCACACAAGGAAACCATGGAGAAGCTAGCCATTGATGAAGATGTGGAGTTTCTTTTTGAGAAGGGCAACCTAACCAAGTTCATGGGGCTTTGCATGGATGGTTACAAGGAAGAAAGTTGTGAGTTTCTAGCCACAGTCAAGCTGCATACATATGCAAGGAAGGATGATGAGTTGGGAGCTGGTCACATTGCCTTCACAATCAAGGGGAAGAAGTATGAGCTTCCAATGAAGAAGATAGCAAATGTGTTTGGTTTTGAAGTTGAGAGTAATAGGAGCTTGATGATACCAAGAGAAAAGCTCTATTCCATTTGGGAAACCATTGGAGACAACATCACTTATTCATCCTCCAAGACCAAAAGTTCAAAAATAAGAAGCCCAGTCCTAAGGTACTTCCACAAGGCCTTAACAAACACCTTCTTTGCTAGGAAGGAAACTGGAAATCTCAATGAGGGTGAGCTTAAGATGATTGACATGGCTCTCAATGGAATTATCCTCAAGGCAAGAGATGGAACCATCATTCTTGGGACCACTGTGGAGACTGACCTAGCAATGGTGCTCATTGACCACATGATATATTTGAGAAGTTGGGTGGACAAATTGCAAAACAGAGGTTCAAGGGGATCACTAACCATTGGAGGCATCATCACTCCAATCCTACAAGCTGCCAAGGTCCCACTTAGAGGAGAAAAGGTCTCACCAAGATGGATTGACTCAAACTACCTCACCTCTACTCTCATATTAGCCAAGGAGATGCAGCAAGGAAATCACATTTTCAACTTTGAGCTTCCAACAGTTGGGAAAAAAACAGTTGATCTTGCCTAACCAAGAGCTCACCACCATTCAAGAAGGAGCCAACATTGACTTTTGGCCAGCTGATGAGTTCTTGTTTGATGGGGTAGTTCAACCTAGAGTTGATGAAGCTGGAGATGTGGAAATGGCTGATGGGGAGGAGCAATTTTACTTTGAGGATTATGAGCCCAACCCAAAGGATAGTAGAGGAGCGAGAGAGACTAGCAAGAGGTTGACTCTTTTGCAAAAGTGGAACAAGTGGCATGGGAAGAAGTTTGATAAGCTAAAGAAGAAGGTGACCAATATGGCTAAGTCTATCAAAGGCTTAAAGAAGGATATTGATGAGCTGAAGAGTGCAAACTCATCTCCAAGCCATTCAAGCCCCTTGAAGAGGAGTAGCTCAACTAGAGCACTTTCAAGAGTTGCAAACCCTGTGGAACCAGCTAGAGCCTCAATGTACGAGCCAAATCAGAGGAAGAGGAGTTCAAGTAGCCGAGAACAACAATTTTCAAGGCACTCGACCGGGTCACTCGAGCACCCACTCGACCGAGCACCCCAGATGCACTCGGCCCAGTTCCAGCCCAGAGCACCTTATGGCTTCCCACCTCCAGCTGCTTATCCAGGATATCCAGGTTACCCTCCCGTCCCACCCCAGCACTTCATGGATCCAGCACTCATGCAGCAGTTCTACCAGCAGCAAGGTCAGAATTTTGGCATCCGCAACCCAGCTCGACCCCCCCACTCGAGCACGAACTCGACTGAGTACCGGTCGATTTCCATAGTCGAGTTGCCCCAATCACCTCCTCCAAGTCAGCAACAAGACCCCCACTACACTTGTGAAATCATGAATGAGGATGTAGAAAGCTTTTTCCGCAATCCTTGAGGTACCACTATCACCTTTCCTTGTACATACCATTGCATCTTATATTGTATTTTGTTTTTAGTCTTAAATCCTCTTACAAATTTCTCTTACTCAGTGGACTGTGTAATTTAAGTTTGGGGGAGGGTTTGAGATAGTATTTGATGTTGTGTTTTGTTTTCTTATTTTACATTTAATCATGTTAGTATTTGCATATCATTTAAGGCATAAAAAAAAAACAAAAAAAAATTGGAAATTTTTTGCAAAAATCTTTATAAAAAAAAAGAGTATTCATGTAATTTGCATTACATATTAGGATTTTGTTTAACATGTTTCATGTAGGACTGTTTCATATTTTTGCATTAGGGATCTATGATGAGTTTTGTCTTGTTAGCTTGCTAGATTCACTAAACTAGGATCATTGTCCAAGTTAATAGTACTTTGATGCTAGTTGAGTAGCTAGAAGCATAAGATTGAACCATGTCTTGAATTCCTGCATTGCATTTGGTCTAAATTGAAGCATGTTGTGATTTGATGTCATTTCCTATTTATAAGAACCTAATATTGACTTTTAATTATCATCTTGTGCATTGTTTTAAACTCATGGATACCATATACATATTTGGATCATCTTTCTCTTTTTTACCACTCTTGTTGATCCAAGTAGCTGATTTCCTCATTAAGAATCAGTTTCCCCACCCTTACCCAACCTTTCTTTCAAGCAATGTTTATTCTTGTGTGTGTGAGGCCTATTTTTGGGATTGAGCTTGGTAGAAAATGTTAGGTTTGAGCTGACAAGAGTAAGACCTTGTGTAGTTCTAGTTTGCAATTTTCAAACTAGATAGGACTAGGTGGTTTAATTGTTGGGTTTGGGACTTGGTTGTTTTGAAAAAGAAAAGAAAAGAAAAAAAAAAGAGAAAGAAAGAAAGAAAAGGTTAGAGTCTTTAGGAGGGAAATGTGTTTAAGCAAATTTAAGCTCTAGTGAAAGAATGGGAAGTGTAAGATTGTTGAAGATGGTTCTGATCAAAGAAAAGAAAGAAAGAAAAGAAGAGTAAAGCAAAAAGCTTTTATGTCTTAAAGATTTAAAAGAAAAGAGAACAGAGTGTTGATTCAAATAAGAAACCTCTCCTAAGACTTTAAAATCAAAAGAGAAAAGGGTATAAGAGAATTGAAGAAGTTAAAGGGTAGCACTAGGATCATTTTGGATTAGAGTGATAGGATAAACACTTTGGGTGCCTTTGGGTAGACAAGGTTATGTTCTTGTATGTGTCGAAGTGTTCTTACCTTTAGCATTCTTCTAAAGCTCAATCCATTTTTATGAGAGAACCTTGATATTGATAAGCCCCACTCTAAAATGAGACCATCATTGTCTCAAAAACCTTTTATCTCCAAGCCAAATGAGTTTAAGCATTGCATAAGATTGATTCATGTTCTTGATTAGTGAATGTTAAAGGAATTGGTTGATTTGAATGCATGTGGATATCTAAGGCTCAAATCAGTAAAGGTTGTGATAGACTTGTCTAAAATCTTTAAGTACAGCTCATTCAACTTGCATCATAGTTCTAGTAACTTGGACATTGATTATAGTTGGTCTATTAGCAAGCTTTAGGAGCTGAGATCCCACTTTCAAACCTCACCTACCTTCTTATGTCTTGTTTATTTGCTTGAGGGCAAGCAAATACTAAGTTTAGGGGTGTTGATGTTCATATATTTTACCTTGTTTTCCCTTAGTATGTTCACATCTTTGCATCTTTTGTTTTCCATTTTGACCATTATTGCATAGCTTTAGGACTAATCATGCATTAGAGCTTAGTTGCATTGCCTTTGCATTTTTTCATGCATAAATAGGTGATTTTGGAGCCTAAGGAGCATGGAAGCAATGCTGAGGAGAAGTGAAGCAATCGAGAGGAGAAAGCAAGAGAGTTAAGGCTGAATAACCAAAGTCCAAAATCCCACTCGACTGCCCACTTGACCAGACACTCGACCGTGTGCGGAGAGGGACTCGACCGAGTGGAAGGAGTAGAAGAAAAACCAACTCGACCGGTCACTCGACCGGTCACTCGACCGAGCACCAAGTCGAGTTGGCCGAGCCGCCTAGATATTTTGTCTTTTAGCATTTTTAGGGCTTCCACTACTTTTCCTATAAAAGGACCTTATACCCTTCAGCCACCAAGAGTCCAGCTTTTTAGATAGTCAAAAACCTAGTTTTTACCTTTTTGGGAATTATTCCTTTTGCACTTTTATTTTCTTAGATCTTGTACCTTCTTTTGAAGGAGAAAACATAAGATTCTTGGATTTTGTTGGTTCCATAACTTCATAATTGTCATAATCATTCTGTTCCATTTACATTTAGCATCTAGTTCTAGTAGCTTTTACATTCTGCACTTTACATTTCATCATAGAATTGTTAGTGACAAACATCCTTTATGCTTGGCTTAATTTAGACATATATGCACATCCTGATTGCTTGCAAACTCTCAGATTGGATTGACACCTCTTGTACTACAACAGCATAAGGGGAATTGACACCCTGCCATTCATTCATCATCACTTCATATCTCATCATTTCATCCATTTCATCACCATCCACCCAAATAAATGTGTCTCATTTGGGAATTATGATATTGACTAATGATTTCTCTTATTTGGCTAACACTCTAATGTTTACTTGTTTATGCTTGATCTCAGAACTGAAGCTTAGAAAGACTATGAGCCTTATCAACAATCCTGAAAGCCCTTATTCAATGCATATCTGATTGATCTAATGTTGTCTCAACTTTTATCAGAATTTTAATCGGACTTAATCTCTTACTTTGGTGTTGGAAATTAGTGGACTAGACTTCTTCTTCGGGCCATACAAGACAGTGCAAATTTTTCAAAGTATGTCTCCCCTCTCTCTTCCCTTTAGTACTTAAAAAAAAAAAAAAAAAAAAAAAAGAATAAAAGATGAGATGATTTTGATCAGTTTAGAGAGGTAGGTAAATTACCTGTGACCTCATTATTCTACTTTTGAGTCAGATGATCACACAAAGCTTGGAAACGAGGGGTAGGTAAATTACCGATGACCCCGGTATTCGGTTACACCTTTGATTTAAAAAAAAAAAATTAGGGAGAAATCAACTCATTGGAAGTGAGAAAAGGGAGAGGAAAGGAGATGTATGAAGAATGTCTTGGCCTGAAGAGAGTCCATATGCCATTGATCGATATTCCCTTGGTAAGTATTCACCTTAATTGTGCTTTAATATTGACTAATGAGATGACAATGGAGATTTCAGAGATTTCAGAGGATTGTGGGATTTGAGTAAGGAATGTTGATGCTTATCATGGTTAAGTATAAGAAGTAAGTTCTTGAGTCAGGTAAATGAAGAGTGAGAATAAGAATCATCATGCAATTGAGTGAGTTCTCTGTTTTCAAACCTCTTTCACATGTCTAAGCTTATGTTTTGCTTGAGGGCAAGCAAAGGCTAAGTCTGGGGGAGTTGATATATCATGGTTTTTGTGATTTTTAACCATGATATAAGGAGCCTTTTAGAGTCTTTTGATTTGTTTTCTATGATGTTTTTGAGTCTTTACAGGTTTTCTAGGATTTTGGCATGAAAGGAGCAAAATGGAGCAATTAGAGAGATTTTGGAACAATTCATCAAGGAAGAGAAGTTGGAGCCGATCAGAGGAGAGAAGCCAATTTTGGAAGTTTCACAAATTTACCCAAAGTTTTCCATAATTGCAACACAAGTCTCCAACTTGATTTAGGACATATATATAGTATTTTTAGGTTTTACAAACCCTTAAGTTATTTTCTAGTAAGTTTTATTTTCTGCAACCCTGTGAGATTTTGAGAGCTTTGAAGAGAGAGAGATTTGAACTGGTTTGTAGAGAAGAATTCATAAACTCCCTCTTTACTCTTTAAATTTCAATTATTTATTATTCTGAATGATGATTTGTGTTTCATTGAATATGTATGACTAGTTTGCTTGTTAGGTTCAAGGTTTTTGATAGGGTTTTTATGAATTATTAGATCTGTTTAATTAGAATTCAATATCTTGCTAGATCTTCATCATAGGTTGTTCTTAATATTAATTCTTGATTGATCACCTAGAATTAATAACCTAGGAAAATAAATTTATATGAGAATGTAATTGATTTTCCTAATAAAACTTTTTGATGAGCAAAATTACTTGCAAAGAGATTTGATTATGTGATTTTGTGAACAATCTAAACATGTTATTAAAGGTGATTTTTAACCTTGAATTTTACAAAGAAATTTGGATTTTCTGGTTTTAAATTGAGATAATATTTGCAGTGAGAACTGATTTATTTTATAAAAGTGTTTAGAGTTCAAGATCTGATCTTAATTGCTTGAATCCTATTTATTTGTTGATTTAATATTTTATAAATTCCTGAGAAATTCCCTAGGCCTAGATTTTTGATCCATTGAATTTACAACAGTTTTATTTAATATATTGCATTGTTTATCTTAATTCAAATTAATTTGTTTAGTTTAATTATAAAACTCTATAATTTATTTTGTGGTTTAGAGTCACTATGGAATTCAACACCTAAGTACTGCAGTGATCTCTTAATTTGAGAGAGTAGCTCTAAGGTTTAATTTGAGCATATCAGTTTGTGTTGTGAGTTGAGTTTTTATGAGCAAGTTGGGGGATCTTGCTTGTGGGAGATGCATTAGCTCTCTAGCTCGTGCATTGACCTTTGTGTGAAGCATGGTTTTCCTTATTGCTTGTAGATCTAGATGATTGCATGTAGTCAAGAGGGATTTTGGGGGTTCCATGCATTTTTGGGGGAGAAGGGTTCTTCTTTAAAATTAGCTGCAAGTGTGAAACGCCTTGCATGTCTAATTTTATAGGTTTTATGCATTCTTGAAGAAGAATAGCATTTTTAAAAATTAGCTGCAAGTGTGAAATGCCTTGCATGCTTAATTTTTGGGGTTTTAAGAATTTTGAGGGTTGGAAAATATTTTTAAAAATCAACTGCAAGTGTGAAATGTCTTGCATGTTCGATTTGGAAAATTTCTCGGTCATGGGGATCGATGGAAAAATTAGTAAGAATTTATCTTACTTAGTATGGGTCATGGGGAGTCATGCATGTTAAGAGAAATTATTTTAATTAATTTTTGTTGCATGAGTGGTTGAAGAGGTTAATCTCTCGTAGACTGGATGGATAATCAATTCATGAGAGGGGTGAATTTTGGTGAGGCCATGCGAGAATCTCCAGGAAGGAAAGAGCCGCATGAGGGCCTAAAATTTGAGAGTTATGCCTCTTGAATTCGATGTAAGAACAGTCTACGGGATGAGCTGTTTTGGTGAGGCCATGCGAGAATCTCCAGGAAGGAAAGAGCCGCATGAGGGCCCCAAAAATTAAGAAAAATGTTCCCAAGAACTCGATGGAAGATCAGTTCTTGGTGAGATATTTTTGTAAGTCATGTGAGAATCTCCAGGAAGGAAAGAGTAGCATGCATGTGAGAAAAGAGAAGAATGATTAAATAAAAAATGGAAACTTAACTCAAAAGGTTTAATTTGGTGCATGTTAGGTTTGCATGCATGAGTAGTTAACTTAAGTTGCATGAGTGTTCTTTGCTTCTTAAGTTTGTGTGATTGTGTGATGTGCTTGTTGCTTGCCTGATTGCTTGCTTGTGTGCTTGTTTTCTTGCTTGCTTAAGGTGTTTTGTATGTGCTTAATTCTTTGAGTGAAGGTCTTAGAGTTAAGTGCATGTCCTAGCTAGTACTCGAGTTATTGGTCTCGGTTTGTAGCTAGAGTTCGATCTCTGTTCCCATCATGTGTTGAGATTTTCCGATGAACTAATCTAGAGGGATCTCATGGGAGGACAATATTTGGTGTCTATCTAGCTACTAGCCCGAACCGCATGACGATGCGACTTATGTGTGTTCGATTGTTTACTTGGGGGTAACAACGCAGAGGTTTTGGATGTCTGGTTGATTGTCTTTGTGATATCAATGTGGAGTGTGTGTGATGGGGATGGGAAAGAGGATCGAAGGGCCTCAGGAATGTGGAATGTCTCCCTAGGTTGAATGTGTTCCCTAGGTTGAGTGGTTGTGTGTTGTGCTAGTCTTGGCGTGAAGGCCATACTATGAGAAGTCTAGGGTGGCCAAGTGATCTTGGTGCACCGCTAGCATGTTCCACCTGGCAGTGATTGCAGGTTAAGTGGCGTGGATGTAAAGTTAGAGCATAAATCTAGATGAGCCTAGTGTCTAGTTGTTTACTAGACTTGCTTGTTTGTTTGCTGATAGCTTGTTGTGTGATGAGTGCTTGCTTGTTTGTTTGCTGATTGCTTGTTGTGTGATGAGTGCTTGCTTGTTTGTTTGCTGATTGCTTGTTGTGTGTTGAGTGCTTGCTTGTTATGCTTCCGCATTGCGTTCTTTGATTGTTGGGTTGCTTGGGGTAGTTGATTGGGTTGAGTTAGCATGTTAGTGGAGATAACATGTTAGAGGTTGCCCAGCTCATTGAGTAATCTTAGATTACTCACCCCTCCTCCTCCAATGTTTTTCTTGTAGGGAAAGTAAGTGGGTAGAATTGGAGTTAAGGAACCGGATAGGGTGTTTTTATGCTGTGTTGCAAAAATTCTACGTTTTCTTCCATGTTATTTTACTCGAATGGATCCAACTGTTTTACTTGAAATTCCTGTGTGATTGATTTGTAAACTTGTATTATCTATTAAATCGAATTATTTTCTTATATACAATCGGACAAGTGTAAATGGCACGGTCTATTCCGGACCAGCACAATGCCGTGTGCGTCTCAAGGGTTGCAAAGTCTGAGATACGTACATAGCAGGTAGGTGGCTGCCAGTGGACTGGCTAGGGAACCTAATTTGTTGGTGGAACCTCGGCCGGATCATGGGCAATTGTCCTCTCTGTGGCGTCTCCGAGCCAGCTTGTGGGAGATGCATTAGCTCTTTAGCTCTTGCATTGACCTTCGTGTGAAGCATGGTTTTCCTTGTTGCATGTATATCTAGATGATTGCATGTAGTTAAGAGGGATTTTGGGGGTTCCATGCATTTTTGGGGAAGAAGGGTTCTTTTTTAAAATTAGCTGCAAGTGTGAAATGCCTTGCATGCCTAATTATAGGTTTTATGCATTCTTGAGAAAGAACAGCATTTTTAAAAATTAGCTGCAAGTGTGAAATGCCTTGTATGCTTAATTTTTGGGGTTTTGAAAATTTTGAGGGTCGGAAAATATTTTTAAAAATCAACTGCAAGTGTGAAATGCCTTGCATGTTCGATTTGGAATTTTTCTCGGTCATGGAGATTGATGGAAAATTAGTAAGAATTTATCTTACTTAGTATGGGTTATGGGGAGTCATGCATGTTAAGAGAAATTATTTTGACTAATTTTTGTTGCATGAGTGGTTGAAGAGGTTAATCCCTCGTAGACTGGATGGATAAACAATTCATGAGAGGGGTGAATTTTGGTGAGGCCATGCGAGAATCTTCAAGAAGAAATGAGCCGCATGAGGGCCCCAAAAATTGAGGAAAATATTCCCATGAACTCGATGGAAGATTAGTTCTTGGTGAAATATTTTTATAATTCATGCGAGAATCTCCAGGAAGGAAAGAGCCGCATGCATATGAGAAATGGGAAGAATGGTTAATTAAAATGTGGAAATTAACTCTTAACTTTGGGGGTTGGGTGCATGTTATGATTGCATGCTGATATGTATGTATTTTAAACTCTTTCATCATACATTTGTTATTCATTCTGTTCTCTTAACTCATTATTTTGCATTGTTTTCAGTCTCTTTTGCATAATTTGCATATCTAGGTAGTCTTTGCATTGGTTATGCATACATCTTGCATTTCGGAATATTTCAGGTAGCCACCGGTCAAGCCACGATGAGATTGCATTCCACTAGACGCGCACTGACTTGATCACACATGTCAGGAAGGAAGACGCTCCATCTCACACGCTTCAGGAGATTCCCAACCTTGTCGTTTTATGTTTTAGGGCTTTTCATGTTTAGAATATATATACATTTTGTTAAGTCTTTGCCCAAGACATCTTTTATCTCGTTTTTGTTCTTTTCCTTAAGGTTTACCTAGCCACTAAAAATCCTTCTCAGACTTTGTAATCCGATATCCTTGAGTTTATTGAGTTTTTGGCATTTGTTTTCTTCTACAAAGTTGTTTATCCTATTTTTATCTATCTAAAGATGTTTGAATCAATGTTTTCTGAGTTTGTATCGCTGATGATGATTTCTAGATCCGAGTAGTGTTAGGTTTCTTGAGGATGAGATAGATTAGGTGGAGGATTTTAGGATGTAGGGTGTTTAAGCTTAATTTGTATGATTCCCTTCTGGACTAGAGTTAAAA